>CM046668.1:22452036-22474210 GCA_025594165.1 Tamias sibiricus
CATTGTTATTTCTGCTGCTGTATATAATTCTACCTTGCCTTGAACACAATAGTATTATTCACCTTTGCTCACATTGTTTCCTTTTTTTAATAGATCTTATGCTTCTTTTGTGTTCACCTTGAAACAATATTTAACAATTGCTAACTCAGTGAATCATTGACTTTTCTTCATTTTAGTCATCAAATGGAGCAAGTCTCTTGAGTAACATGAGGAGGCCCCTATAGGAATCTTGTTTAGACACCTGCAAGTGCAGAAGCCTACAAAGGGTTGCTTTCACTGCCTCTTGATGCACAAGGATCAAAAACATAGTTTGTCTTCTTCATAGCATGCAAAAGAACAATCTTCCTTTTACACACTAGGATTAAAACATTAAGAATTAGAATGGGATTAGACAATAATTGGACTAATTCATTAATAATTTAATGAAGCAATTAAATATATATTTTGTAGGGTTTGCTACATAGGTTTTGAGGTAGCTCTTGAATTTTCAAGGTTTTTTTTTCTCCTTATAGTTATGATTGTCTATATCAAAATGAACTTGGAAAACCTATTCACCTTATTTAATTTATTGGAAAATTGCTGAGTGAATATCACATAACTTAGTGAAGCCCCTTTGGAATCCATGCCAACTCTGGTCAGACTCCATTTTCTTGACTGTATTCATCTCTAGGTTCATATACTCTGTAGGACCCTTAACTTAGAGCACAGCTATACTTGAAAGTAGACACAGATGTATAAAATTCATCTAAAACTTGTATATCATTTTAGATATTCTATAAAACCTTTAACTGATTAAGCATGCATGAAGATTTTACACTTTCAGTGGAAAAGATAAACTTTGGCTAACATACTCATTTGAGCTCTGTCAGCAGGAAATTTCATGCTGAAATAATGCTATTATCTAGAAGAGCAATTATAAAGTTGTTTTAAATATTGCTTGAGTGTATCAGCTCCAGCACACCAGAGATATATTACAGCAATCCACATGAAAGACCATCTACACCTATTTTAATATCATCTGAAGCTATTGCCAACATTTGTACAAACTTTTTAAAACAAAGAAAAATCAAAGATGAGAAAATGGAAATTATATTTTAGATATTTTATTTGCACTTATAAGACAACATTTTTTTCTAAAATAAAATTAAATATGATTTTTCAGAAAAGAAATTATGATTCCAACTGCTTCTCATACTTGATAAAAATGGATGTATTTCTGATATTCCTAACCCAAAGTATAATTTCAATAATAGAGCAACCACTAAGTGGCAGTGGTCTTCACTTTTTAAAGGTGTTTTATGCAAACAGTTGACTAATTATGGCATATATTTATCATGTATCATTTTACATGACAGTATGCATGTTCTTGTTTTATTATGTGGTATTTTATTTTTGTCATTGTTTTGCATGTTAATATCCTCTGGTTAAAAAGTGTTTATTGGACAAAAAGTGCATCTAGCAATTCAATAGTTCCATGAAAAATCTGACATCTTTTGTAACTTACATACTATAGAATTTTAAATTGCTATTTATTCTCACTTCATAAATCCTTATTGATCTATAGTGAATTAAGTGTATAAAATTGTGTGCCCTGGGCACAGGCAATATTTTCCTTTCTAAGAAAATCTATAGAACTTTCAATGTTTAAAATGAATTGTCACAAAAGATTGTATATTTTCATGTTAAGGGTTTTAAATTGTTCTTTTGTGCATAAAAAACATTTTGTTACAATCACTTTTAGAACAAAAAAAGTACTATATTTACAGAAGACTGTTCTACTTTTCTAATAGGGCGATTCATGAAGTCACTTGATTTGTATGATTTATGTCATCTCATTGGTCGATTGTATGGTAGTGATTATGTGGCTTTTCATAAAAAAATATGAGATGGCTTTCATCTGCTTTATCTTCTATCATAATAACTTTCATAAAAGTGCATGTTAATCAGCAATTCTTAAAATCTATATCAGTTAAAGTTTATTACAAATTAAATAGACTATGACATTATGGATTAGGTCTTAGTATTTCCTAACATTTCTTGGGAAATAACATTTAGATTGTTTGACATCTCCTTTAGTCTCAGCATTTAAATTAATTTTTGGTAATTTTTAAAAAATAATGTTACCCAAAATGTACATGTTTTTCTGATTCCCTCAATTTTTACCTACTATTTTTGTTCTTCCATGATTATGTCCTGAGGGTGGAGCCTGAATAAATAGGATCAGTACTTTTATAAAAAGGGACCTCAAGCCAGGTTCAGTGGAGCCTGCCTGTAACCCAAGGGACTCAGGAGGCTGAGGCAGGAGGACGGATAGGCAATTCTGGGCATCTTAGGAAGACATTGTCTCCAAAATAAATAAATTGATTAATGGATAAACAAAGAAATATTGAAATAAGTCTAGGGATATAGCTCAGCAGAAAAAGCCCCTAGTATCAATCCTCCAGTATCATGAAAATAAAAATTAAAAAACAGGACTCTCTCATCCTTTTTACACTTTGTGAAGATACAATCAGAGGACGGCAACCTGCCAAGTGAACTACTACCCTCACAGAACATCACCATGCTGACACACTGATCTCAGATTTTTAGCCTCCAAACAGCAAGATATAAAGTTCTGTTCTTGTAAGCAACCTGTTCTCTGGTACTAGTCATATCAGCCTCAACTGATTAAAACAGCATTACATTTAGTTATACTCTCTCTCTAGATTTGAGGCATTCTTAAAGACTTTCCTTGTTTTTGATAATCCTAATGAGTCTAAGGTGTTCTGTTCAGAGAGTTTTAATGACTTGCAAATGGCACTTATATGATGTCTTTTTCATGATTAAACAAGGCTAATGTGTTTTAGGGAGGAGGACCATGACCACAAGTGTCATTTTCTTCATGTAACTAGGCTACATCTTTCAGCATGAATTATCACTGTTGATGTTAACTTTGATTACCTGGGTAAGGTAGTGTTTGTTAAGCTTTTTGCTTTAAAGATACACTTCTTCTGTCCTCTTCATTTGGAAATCACCATGCATGGGTCTCTTTTGATATATTAATAGAAATCATGTATATCTTTCTACCTATATTTATGTAGGTCCACATATAGATGTATCTATCTGTATACATAATTACATAAATATATACAGATTCTCTTCAACCTACTAAGGGAGTTATATTTCAGTAAATCCACCCATAAGTTGGAAACAAGTCTAAATGCATTTACTACAACAGTCCTATCCAACATCACAGTTTGGCACAAGTGCCTTGTTTGTTTATCCTAGTGATGGTGTGGCTGATTTGGAGAAATGGCTTCACAGCTTTACAACAGTGTTATACTGCATATTGCTAACCCAGGAAGAGATCAGATTTCAAAACTTGAAGTACAGTTTTTACTAAATGTGTATTGCTTTTGCACCATTATAAAGCATTATAAAGTAAAAAAAATCATTGAGTCTAACCATCATAAGCCAGTGACCATGAGTGAGTGAGTGAGTGTGTGTGTGTGTGTGTGTGTGTGTGTGTGTGTGTATGCTAAATCTGAGCTTATATTGTTATTTTGGGGGGAGGGTCTTTTTTATTTTTTTATTTTTTAAAATTTGTTTTTTATTCTAAGATGTTATAAATGACAGCAGAATGCATTGCATTTCATATTACACATATAGAGCACTTTTTTACAAATCTCTGGTTGTATGCAAAGTATATTCACACCATTCGTGACTTCATACATGTACTTAGGGTAATGACATCCATCTCATTTTACCATCTTTTTTTTTTTCCTTCACCCTTTTGCCCCCTCCCTTTCCCTCCCTCCCCATTGGCCATTCTAGTGTTCCTCTAATCCTCCTATGCTCCCCATCCCAACCCGACTGTGAATTGGCCTCCTTATATCAGAGAAAACATTTGGCATTTGGCTTTTTGGGATTGGCTAACTTCATTTAGCATTATATTCTCTAACTCCATCCATTTTCCTGCAAATGCCATGATTTTATTCTCTCTTATTGCTGAGTAATATTCCATTGTGTGTATATACCACATTTTCTTTATCTATTCATCTACTGAAGGGCATCTAGGTTGGTTCCACAGTCCAGCTATTGTGAATTGTGCTGCTTATTGTTATTTCTCTACCTACTTCATTACCATGTGAATCACTGTGGTTTCTTCCTTTTTGTTACCTCTGATTTCCTACTTCAGCAGTAAAAATTCTGGAACCTTCTACCAAACATTTATTTTTTTTAAATTTATTTAATGTTAGGATATATGAATATATCCTTCACCTGTATTTTCATGGCAACTTTATCAATTAGGATACAGTTCTATGTATAGTTCCTTTAGCCATTTGTATTTTTCTGAGAGCCCTCAATTTCTTAAAATCTATGTAGAAAAATAGATATATATGTACATATATCTCATTTTAAAATATAAGTATTGAAATTTTTGATGAAAAACGCTGAGTTATTTTAATTGTACCCTTGTCATCCTGTTTTGATGCAGTTTTGTTAAAATTTAAATAACAAAACCTAAATAAGTAAAATGCATGGAGAGAAAATGTCACAATTAAGCCATACAATAGCTTAAACAAATGATCTTTATAGAATTCCAGGCATTATGTTATAAAAATGAAAAAAATGTGAATTAGCATTTTAATTAAAGCAATTAAATAAAATAAATACCATAACTTTGTACTTAATTTTGTTATATTTATTTACAATTGTCTGACAGTAAACTTCATAGAATTTCTTTTCCTTTTTTTTTTTTTTGGTACCATGGATTGAACTCAGGAGCACTTGACCACTGCGCCATATCCCCAGACCTCTTTTGAATTTTATTACACACAGGTTCTCACTGAGTTGCGAAGTGCCTCAACATTGTTGCTTTGAACTTGTGATCCTCCTGCCTCAGCTTCCCAAGTGCTGGGATTACAGGCATGCACCATAATGCCAGGCTACTTCATAGCGTTTCTAAAACATATTTCACAATGCTGTATATGGAATAATTTAAATTATTTTTTGAAGAGATCTTAACACCTAGATAAATAAATTGTTTTTATTCAAGCAGAGTCCTTATGTGCCTTACTGATCTCTTTTTAAGAACTATTAAGAACTACTTTGTGCATATTAAGTCAAATGTATGTAGAACTGAAGAAAAGGGGAAAAAAGAAGAAAAAAGAGAGAGAGAGAGAGAAAGCAAGCTGACATAAAACACGTGAGGAAAGATTTCTTCATGATTTCAAATTGCTCATTCATTCATGTTTGATTTTCTAAAAAGTGTTATATTTTATTGGTTTCAGACATATAAATTGATTTTTCTCAAGTAAGTTATCAATTAAGATTTTGTGCATTCTTTAGTAAATTAAAACAAGTCATTCAATTCATTATATACACGTACATATTTAACACTTCTTTTTTATATTTTATTTATTTTTTTATTTATAATATTAGTATGTATTACAATTTATAATGCACATATATAGCATCTTTTTTACATACAACTGTTTGTATACAAAGTATATTCATACCATTCAGGTCTTAATAATATATCAAATGACTACTGTCCCAGGATCTTTCCTAAGGACTAGAATTACTCAGTAAACAATAGAGGCCAAAATTCCTGCCCTTCAGGGTTTACATTTTAATAAGATTCTGAATATAAATAATATTGATGCATGAAAACACATATTATACTGTATTTAATAGCAAAACATGTTACAAAGTATATGTAGCTTAAGAGGTATTTAAATGTTTACATGGAGTTATGGGGAGGGTTAATACAAAAGATGAACTCAATCAAGAGAGATTACAAGGAGGGTCATACAGGCACTCCCTTTGCTGAGTGCCAACATTGGAAACTGATCCTGGAATGAAAGGAGAATGCATATAACTGCTGAATGCCATTATATGTCTTCCTACCATCATCTTCTATAGTAACCACAGACTTCCAAGAACAGTGGTTGTAGCTACACTTATGTCTTCTAAATCTTTTAATAACACTGACACATTATTATGTGTTGCCATTCTCACTAGAGTCAAGTGAAATCTCTGTGTAGTTTTGATTTGCATTTCCTGATTGATATAGATGCTGAATTATATATATGTGTATATATTTGTTGGTTATGTATATTTCCTGAGAAGTGTCTGTTTAGTTCTCTTGCCCATTTGTTAATTAGATAATTTCTTTGTTAGGTGTTAAGTAATTTCAGTTCTTTTGCTGTTCTGGATACTAAACCTCCTAGGAGCAAGTAGGAGATAAGATCTCCTCCCATTTTGTAGTTTCTCTCTTCATACTTAATTATTTCTTTTGTCGTACAGAAGTTTTTTGTTGTTTTGTTTTTTGTTTTTAAACCAGAATTGAGTCCAATGGTTCTTAGCTTAATCACTGAACCGCCTTCCCAGCCTTATTTATGTATTTATTTAGAGACAAGTTCTCACTAAGTTGCCTCAGCCTCCTGAGCCACTGGGATTACAAGTGTGCACTACCACATTCAACAGAAGCTTTTAAACTTAATGCTGTTCCACCCATTTATTCTTGGTTTTATTCCTTGTGCGTTAGGAGTCTTGTTAAGGCAGTCAGTGCCTGTACCAATCATAACAAATGCTGGAGAAGATATGGGGGAAAAGGTACACTCATACAATGTTGGTGGGACTGCAAATTAGAAAAAAACACTCTGGAAAACTGTATGGATATTCCTCAAAAAACTATGAATAGAAATATAATATGACCCAGCTATTGCACTCTTTGATATTTATCCAAAAGATCTAAAATTAGCATACTACAGTGATACAGGTATATATCAATGTTAAGACCAAATACCCATTAACAGATTAATAGATTAAAAAAAAATGAAGTATATATGATGTATATAAGTGAAGTATATACAAAGGGGTTATACTCAGCCATCAAGAAAAATAAAATTATAATATTTTCTGGTAAATGGATGGAAGTGAGGAACACTATGCTAAGTGAAATAAGCCAGACCCAGAAATTCAAGGGTCCAATGTATTCTCTCATATGCAGAAGCAGACCAAAATAAGGGAGGGAAAATGGGGGTAATCCCACAAAAATGGAAGATCTGTGTAGTAGAAGACAGAGATTCAGGGGTATCAGGAGTGGTGAATGAATCATTGTTTTGAACTCTGTAGCCCTGGAGAGTGACACACCACTTTGGGGAATCTTTGGGTTCAAGGGCGTTGAGAGGACCACCCACTTGCAGGTGGCCGCTACTAATAAGGTAGATTTCATGCCTGGCATGGTATTTGTAAGTTCCAAAGCTTTGGGTTCAAATGCCAGCTGCCCATGGATAGAAGAAGTATAATAATGCTCATACTCTTGAGGTGCCAGCTGCCCAGAGCTAGAGAAGATATCCTACAAATAAGCCCAATTAGTCTCTTCCTGCTCACAACCTCATTTTTGTTTACATTGATGATGTTTTCTCACAATAAATCCTTTTGATATTTAAACCTATATAATAAACACACATAGCCCTGCTCTTTGCTCACCTAGACCCCATCAGGGCTGGCTTACCCACCGGGCCCCACTTTCACCTATTTTCATGTTTTTTTTTTTTTTTTTTCTCCTTACTCTCCCTATATTTTCCATCCACATATCATCTGCGTTTGGAGAATTGTTTTGTGCTGTGCAGGTCGCAATACAGGGGTAGGAATGAGGGACTAGAAAATGAAGGAATAATGAAGTGAAATTAACCATACTGTCCTCTGTACATATTTGAATATGCAAAATGCAATTTTACTTTACATTTATTTATAAAGCATTAATTTTAAAAATAAGGTAGACAAGTATAAAAAAGGACAGTAGAGTAGTGGAAAGGGAAGAGGTAGACGGAGGAGAAGAAGGAAAGGGAAATTAGTGGGCATTGTATTGGGGAATATTATATCCATGCTTGCATAATTATGTCAAAATGATCCCCAATATTATTTGTAATTGTAATGCACTAATAAAATATGAAAAAATACTGACACATTGACCAAACCTAAATAGATATTGGTCTATATAGAGATGGGAACTTAGAGAAGGTACCCAGTTTTGGACTTGAGCTATGATCCAAGGAATCGAGTCTGTATTCATACTTAACCTTTTAACACCATTTACATTCTAATGAGATGTCAAAAATATCATATATCCATCAAATATAATGTAATTACTGCTAATATCAAGGATAAACTAATTTTTCATAAAAGAGTTAAACACTCCAATTGGTTCATTTTTGAATGCTAATTTTTTTAGTTCATTTATAAATCATCTTATCATAGTAAGCATTTTGGAATTAAATATTAAGACATAGGATAAATCACATGTAACATTATTTTATGTGGTATATTCTATTTTGATAATGAAAGAAGGAAATACAAAAGAATGGGTTATATTTTACAATTTTCACCTCAAATCAAACAAGATATATTCACATATTTTCATTTTTTGTTTTTACTCTTTGCATGGACATAGCAAGTACTTATGCCAGATAATTGTGATTCTATGTTTGGTGGGTGACAGCAGCCTTCATTCCTGTAGAGTTTGTATAATTAGCAGCCATGCCCTTAATATATTGTTGAATTTTCTATTAATTTTACATAAGCTTTTGAGTAGTAAGAAGTACTTCTAAGAACATTCTGAGTTGTAACTGCATTTCTCTCTGTGCACATAGTGTAGTAGCAACCCAATTTCTTTTTGATAAAAGAATTCATACCTCAACCAACACAGTAACCCTTTTATGTCTGCTATCTCAACTGAAGGAGGAGTCCAAAGTTCTTAAGTGTAGTTAAATATAATTCTGACCCTTCTTGCTAACTGAGACCTCTAACCAGTGGACACCAAAGGGCAGTGATGGCAACATGGAACACCATGTAGAGGCGCACATGGGAGCAGTTCTCAGGAAGCAGGATGAACCAAGCACTTGAGACATTCAGACAGAGTATGGGACAGAATATATGTCACAGGAAAGTGAATTTACTTGGTGTCAAGGTGGTGCTCACAAGCAAAAAGGATGAGGAAATTTCACGTGTACCTGAATGTCACTACGTTCCAGTTAAAAGAGAGCAGAAAGGTGAACCAGTGATATCACATATGGTATAAGGTCATATCTGACATGACACTAGTGCACCTAGTCACCTGAGTAGAGTATTCACAGCTGGTTCATTGGGATATTGAGTCAATAGTAAATTAAGAAAATTTAAAAATTTACAAGACACAGGTGTATTTCTCACATCCCTATCTCTAGAAGCATTTTTTTTTCACCACTAAACTTCAGGGCTGCTGTTGGGTGGGATTACACAGCAGTAGCAATTCATTCACAGGTAAGTCAAAACCTCTGAAAAATCACCCTGATTTCTTGTTGTTAAATTAAATGGCAAGAGGAACTTCCCTTGAGGATACAGGTAAAGGTTGAAGAAGAAGTACATATGCAGTAGTTTAAGCCATAGGAGGCATCAGCATTTGTTTGTCAAAAATTGGAACCTGATTAATATTGATGATAAATTACACCTACCTCAGTTGGGCAATCTTGCTATTGCACAGTTCATAATGGATAACTAAGTTTGCATTTTGATTTGGTGGCATATGTTCAATTAGCTACCCTCATCTAAGGATCTTAGAAAGACTGATGACTTTTCTTGAATGAAAATATTTTCTTTACATAATAAAATAAATTTGTACCCAAATTCTATAATTATGTACCAAAACCACCTATAGAGCCCGTCAAAGACTTTATCTGTAGATTATCTATCACAGAAACTTAATAACTATTGAATCTACTTGGTACTCTGTAGCACAAAAACCTGAGCCTATATGACATCTGCTTCTGATTTGGATCCTCATTAATCTGGCAGCATTTAAGGTGGCCTAGTACATGTTGGCTCAAAAGTTGAAAAATATTACTAGTGTTCTATTTCTTTTAAAGTTCAAGAAAGGACTAGATGTAACAATTTCCCTTTACTTCAGATGGTATACCTTGCTATTATATAGACAGAGGGAAGCTCTAAACGCTTCATGAGATTTCCACTTCATTTACTCATTCTTGAGTTTATTCCCTTTCCCATCTTTTGAAAATATATCTCTTTTCAAGTTGCCTGCATCATTTTCTGCTTCATTTTCTCCATGTCTCATCAGCATATCAACCATAGAATGGACCTGCAGGATGTCACCAGCATGTATCTCATACAGTTACTTGTAACAAAGGAGCCCATTGCACAGGGTGCTTCATAAAGTGGACCATGATGAGCAAATTCCTGTGAGCCAGTTCATAGCAGAGGCATAGAGTTTGTATGCTTCTGAGATTTTTTTTTTTTTTTTTTTTTTTTAGTAACAGGGATTGACTCAGGGGCACTCAACCATTGAGGCACATCTCCAACCCTATTTTGTATTTAATTTGGAGATAAGGTCTCACTGAGATGTTTAGTGCCTCGCCATTGCTGGCCTTCCAAGCCACTGGGATTACAGGCATGTGTCACCACACCCACCTGGAGCTTCTGAGATTTAAGTGAGAACATTAATTACTATATCATACAAATGTGGGAAAAAAGGGGCTAGGGATTTTGCCCAGTCCTTAAGTATCCTTAAGTTCAATCTCCCAATAAATTTAAAAAAAAAAAAAAAAGAGCAAGTAAAAGGGCTTCTATTAGTCTCATTATTAGAAGAAATTATGAAAAAAATAAAGTTTGTCATTTAAGAATTGCATTTAAAGTATTTGGGCCTCTATTGATTTTCTTCAAAACATGAAAACAAAAACAAACAGCATCTGGAACTTCAACTATAATTGGAATCACTACTTAATTACATTTATTACAAATCTCAGCCAACTCTTCAAGACCATTCTGTCATCTATAGAGTACAAATAAGTAGCTTGATTTGAGATTTATCATAACCATCTGTGATCTTCAAATATTTTGGTGGTACTAATTTCTAAAATTCCTCAACAAATGTAATGCTGATATATAGAAATGTCAAGATGAAACCAATTAACTTGTACAATTAAGACATGCTAATAAAAAATAAAATAATTGCAAAAGTAAAATGCAAGGCCAAAACAATGTTCTAGAAATCATTTTATGCATTCTGTTATATATGGACATCTAGTCCATTTTATAGTCTTCCGTACTTTACTATATACTGCTCGACAGGTCAAAGACAAAATAGGGATTCTGTCATTAGCTAAATATGACTATTCTAATTATACATTCTGTAACTGAGAAACTAATGGTATGTTTGTATTCAGGATCACACTGGTCTCACTATGAGGAGGACTTGAGTCAAATATTATTAATGATATAACTTTCATAAGTGCAAAATTTGCCTGCATTAACTGGTCATAATACCAAGAATTAGTCACTTCACAACCAATGTCCAGTAGCCCACTTATGGTCTTTCATTTCTATAGTTTTCTTAATAAAAGATAGCATGCACATTTCAGAAAGATTGGAATAAATGCTTTCAGTAAACAATTTGCAAGTGCAGCAGGGTTCTTCTTCAAATAGTCCAAATCTTCTCCATCATTCAAGAGATTTTGAGACTTAGATATCACTCGTTTCTGGGAATGTGGTATAGAACATGAATCTTTATTGTGTTCTACATTTGTTAGATCTAGATATTGTCTCTTATACACAGTATGTGCAATTTATTGGTAAAAAAAAAAATTCATCCCAAGGGATACTATGATAACGTAGCTACCAGAAAAGATATCTCTTTATACATCTACTCCAATTATGCTTCCCATTCTGCTAGCTAGCCATGTGCAGCCTGTCTTTAGCAGCGAATACCACTAACTCACCTCTGATATTCTATATGCGATCATCTTCACTGAATTCAAGGGGTGTACATGAATGTCATCATCTCACATGCTTTTTCTTGGCCTGCAGAGAGCTAATATCACAGAGTAGTTAAGGATGATTTGGTCCTCTAAACAATGTATTTTCAAAAATATTTAAATGAGTTTTTTTCTGGAACCTCTTGGGGTAGTTGATAAAGTCATGCAAATAAGTTCACAATACCCATAGAACACTTTCTCCAGAACTATACCAGGATATTCTAGTATTTTGCCTTCATTTAATGAAGTCCATTATTGGGTTCAGAATTATAGTAATAGTATAATAATTTTAAAAATTTGAACTGATATAGCATCACAGTCTTTTTCATCTTAAAATTCTGTTCAGACTAATCAATTTTTTTCAATACAAAATAGAAGAAATTTTGCAATTTTGCAATTGCATTGATGACTATGGTAGCTTATCTTATACTTTTAATGAATTAGTCTGCCTATAGTTCTAGAAACAATGATATGGTAACATGTTAATAAGCATATCACAACATACATTTTTAGGACAACTGTAATCATTGGGGTATGTAATGAAGGAAGGGAGATAATAGAGCATTGAAGTAGGAAAAAAAAAGAAGATAATAAAGACTTCAGAATATTGTTCCTTTATCAAAGCTGTGAATAATCCATGTTTCTTCAAAGAATATATGACAATTTTATGCAAATGCAATGCAAATTCTTACACATAGTCTGTAGCTATCATATGTCGTTTGGTTCCCAGAAGGGTAGGCAACCAAACATGGTCCACGATGATGTCCATAATAAAAATTTGTTAAGTCCAAAATGTTTATAATTCCTTGATCTTTTAAAGGGTAGTTGTTTTTACAACTCTCACAATAATTATAAATTTAAATAAACAAAATAATCATAAAATCATTCTAAGAATTTTAACGTTGTAGGTAGGTGAGTTATTTATTTTACTAACTTGTCCACTGAGTAGAAGCAACATTTTTTTCTCTTTACTAAAGATATGTTAACCATGGGGACATGTAGCTGACCAGTATATGAAGGTGCAAGATTACATTCCAAGATACATTCTGTAAGCTCTGAAGCTGAAATGAGAAGTGGTCACAGAAATCCAATATCCACAAAATTTGATGGCATTGAGAAAATGACTTCTTTTCTGTCCATTCTCCTTCTTTTCCTTCTTACTCTATGGGAAGAAAAATGCTGAACAGAGGAAGTGTAGTCACTATCGTATACCAGGTATGCTTTATTCAACAATTAAGAATGCATGATTCCTTGTGGACAATAGAGAATAATAGCACAGATTTACTCATGAAACAAAATAAAAAGAACTTTAAATGAACAAAATTTTTGAATGAAAAACTATTATGTCATTGGATATTAGACAATAACTAACATTGACTCAAGAGATAAAGCAACCAGACCAAATGAGGGTCAAGAAAAGTATAAAGAAAGGAAATTCTAGAGATCTCTCAAGACTCTGCACAGAATATACAAATCAGTGTAAAACAGTACCTGTGTGTGAGGCAAGTACCCAGCTCCAGATTCCCTTATTTTCTTTCATGTTGGAGAATTTCTTTTTTTTTTAATTATATTATTGGTTCATAATAGTTATATGTAATAGTTGGTTTATTATCTCATATTTACACATGCATATAACACAGTTTGGTCAATTTAATCCTCCAGTACCTCCACTTGCCCCCTGTCTCCTGTCCTCTGTACCTTGATATCTTCATTCTACAATAATGTTCTCCTTCTATCCAAGTTAACTTAGTAACTATACTTGGATCACATTTCATTGCAGGCAGATTGAAAATCGAGGATCCAGACTCAAGATTGACTTTATTAGAATGTGTTTTTTTTTTGTACATAGACAATTTTCAGTATTAGTAAGAAAGTTGTCTGTATTTTTCCTAGACTCTGTGATTTGTGATTTATTGAGGTTCTGATTTTATTTATATATTGTTTATTACAGTCCATATCACTTTTGTTTCTCTAATTTTAGTCTTTTTTCTAATCACTCCCCCTCCAGATTAACTGTAATAATACAAAAGTTCCCTGAATACCTTTGATTCAATTATTGGTACTTCCAAGTTTTTGTGTATTTTACTGAACTGAAATCTGTATTTTTGTCTCATGTAGTTGCACTGTAATGACATTATATGGGTCTGAGCACAGGTGAGCATAAAGATCTAATTTTGTCACATGAGGCATTTCAGAGAATATTTCTGTCACTATGTTTTTAAAAATTATTACATTCTTAATCCTTCTTTTGCAAGTTCACTCTTCTTCTGTAAGAAGCTTCTATTATTGCTGTGTTATTTTTTCCGGAGTATTAATTTTTAATCTCAAATGTTTATTAGATCAAGCTGAGATATATTATTTGCCTTCTTATAGTATAAATGTGTTAGCATTTTCCATGAATAATTTCTCTATGTACCCACCTTTAGAGCTACTCACTTTGAGGAGGGAGCTACTGTTTGCTTTTCCTTAACTATTGAGTGTGACTAGAAATGAGATTGGGAAAAGCTTATTAGAAGGTATCCATGTATATTATTTGCAAACAGAGTTCTATTCAACATTTTTATGTTATTAAATTGCCTTACCCAGTTAAATTTATTTCATTTTCATGGTATTTTACTTGCTTCCACAATTCAACACAGTGTCCTATAAGGAACATATGTGTATGTTCTTATACCTCTTCTTTGGTTACCTTTAGTTATAACCAAAGAAATAATTGGGACCTGAAAACTTAAACTTACAAGTAAATACATATTATTTTGAACACTTGGCAGTATGGAGAATGATAACATATTTGTAGCCAAATAATATAGTACAGATTAGAAACACTTGCCTCAAGGAAAGCCATAGTAAAAGTGGATAACTGCATAAGATATTTCACACATGAAAATGGAAAGGAATGAATTGTATAGTTTTCATTATCAGGCACCCATGTAAATATAATTAAGCTCTTATTTAGACATGAGTGGCAATGCATTTGTGTCTTCCCTTTGGGTTTTAACCGGGTGCTGATGCTGTGAACCATATGTACATATTTATAAATAGCAAACATTAACTCACTTGCTTTGCAGAAAGTATCAACATAATGTTAAGTATAATTTTTATTAGTTCAGGCTCATTATCCTAACAATTTCAAAGAGAACAGCATTCTCCAGGAGATGCTATAAGCCTACATCCTGTTATAATCAAAACCTTAACAAATTGACGTATTGGCTGTACAATAGGACTACAAATATTTATGTTTGTCTATCTTACTGAAAAAATATACCCTCATATTTTCCATGTATGGTAAAATAGTAGTCAAAAAAGAGCATGCTTTATATTCTCTAAATTTACTAGTCAACTAAGTGCACATATTTCAGTTTACAAAGAAAATTTTTGTTAGTATAAGGCAGTGTCTTGCCTTTTTGAACCTATATAAATTTTTTAGAGTGATGAGCATATAACATAGATAAGGCATTCAATAAGATAAATACACAAGCTTGGCATGGTGGCACATGTTTGTAATCCCAGTGGCTCTGAAGGCTGAGGCAAGAGGATCATGAGTTCAAAGCACTTAGAGAGGCCCTAAGCAACTCAGTGAGACCCTGTTTCTAAATTAAAAAAAAAAAAAATCAACAAGGGTTGGGGGTGTAGTTCAGTGGTTAAATACCCCAGGGTTTAATCCCCAGCTCCAAACAACAACAACAACAGCAAAAAGATAAATACACACATATATGTGTGCATACACATGTCAATATTCCATACACAGACCATTCTCCATTTTGGAAGATAAAATTTGTATGATCAATATTTGTATGAATTTATAATCTACTTGAGGAGCTCAAGCTAGGAACTATAAAGGTTTGGATTCCAAAAAAATCTATTATAGAGTGTAAGATAACATGGAATAAAACACTATGTCTGTGAGTATAATAATCTATTGTGAATGTGATAATAGAGTTGTCAATGCTTGAGTTAAATGCTGATATACGAACAGGACATTTCTCAATAGGTAAGTGGCTAGGAAGAAAACATAGTTCCTGGTATCTGGTAAAAGACTTGACCCTAGCTTATAGACTTTGGTGCTGTGCAGAAGTACATGACTCTTCTATGTAGGCTTCAGTATCCTTCTGTTGGATGTAAACATCGCACAGAACAACAGTGAAGTTCACGGTGTGCACTGTGCTGAAGTGAGACCACAAGCTAACTCCACAGACAAAAACAATGTCACCATTTCAACAACCCCAAATATCATGTAGGCCTTACTCTTGGCTGACTTGCTTTTTGCGAAAGTGAACTTCACTATTATTATTATTATTTTTTCCTTCTTGGTCAGATGGATTAAGATTTGTAACCTCAGTTTTCCTCTTATTATAGCAGAACAAATCTTGCTTTCATGAGTCATTCCCCAAATCAATTCATAAGCCCAGTTTTTTCCTGACTTTTAGTGAGATGTCTCATAATTCTCTATGATTCTTTTTCTCTCACACTCAACTTTGAAAAATTGAATACAGGTGCCTTTCCAAACTTTTTAAAGGTGGACAGCATTGATTGTTTCTGGTTAATATTATTACAGCAGTTAGAATGTTGTTGGCTTCATGAACAGCATGATATTACCAGCTGTACATATGGATCATAAAAGCAGAGGAATGGTGTAGTCAAGAATTAATGAAAGTTGAAAGGATCATTTATAGATCTTGGGAAGAATTAAGAGAATAAATGTGATGGCAAGGCACACAAGAATAGTTGCATCAGAGACCATTTATCCCTTCTAGTCCTAACACACAAAGGATGCTATTCTGCACCAACAGCCAATGATACGAGAACTATGTATCTGAAATTTCAGTCTTTAGCAGACAAATACAATTATGGCAAAGCATTTTGGTATGTAAATTTTTACTATCTGAGGCTTACAAAAGTTTGGACAGGAGTAGAGAAGTTGGAGATTGGATGTATAAGGAAAATGGAAAGAAAATATTAGTACACTAACTGTAGATGTCTTGAACAAAATGTCCTCATGTTTTTAACACATGTATCATTCTGAGTAGTTTTAGGGTAGTTGAACATCTGAGCGGGTTTCGTGGTTGTGCAACCTGCAAAGCCACGTGAGGTCCCACACTGCAAAGGGACCTGGTCTGGGTTTCAGGCTGTGTCCTCACCATCTTATAATTTTTAATGTTCAACTTGGAACTTGAAAGTTAAGTATCATAGACAATTGAGCATGTGAACAGTATAGCCAACAGCAATATCCATGCTGCTCTTCCTCTCTCTCCATATTCTGCTCTTCTTTGCTCTCCTTGCTACCTGTTCATAGACACATTCATTATAACGTCATGAACACAGAATTCTTGTGGATTCACAATGTGGGAAAGTCAGGGCAACTCATAGCAATACGAGGTAAGAATGTTACACAACTGGGGGGTACTAACAGCCCCAGAAGGACACACTTTTTGTTCAAGAAAGAACATGCTTCAAAAGCAAAAAAGGAAGTACTGGTATTCCAAGCAACATGAGTGTTTATGGAAACTTGTCACGTTTTTTGTATCTCATGTTACATTCAAGTATTAGCCAACTACCTATACTGAAAAGGACAAGGCAGTGTGACCCATAGGTCTTTTTCTTTCCATTCCTTCCTTGCTCATTAATAACATGAGTGAAGACAGTTTTGTAAGAATGCATCTATATAGAGACTGAAATGAAAGCAACTGAGCTAGTTTGGAGCAACATTTTTCTGTTTTGATAAGAGAGTACATGAGTATACCACCTAGAGAACATGAATTGTATAATTTCAGTGACTCTATGTGCATGTTAAAAGCTTTTATATTAGCAATTAAAATGGGAGTTATACAACAGAAGCTACATTGTAAAATGTTGGAAGTATTAAGAGAATAAATGAGATGGTGAGGAACACAAGAATAGTAGCATAAGAAACCATTTAGCCCCTGTAGTCCTGAAATACCTTTACTTGCTAATATATTAAACAGCAAACAAGAAAAAATATGTCAAGAAAAAATAGAGAAGACATGGAAATATTTTGTTTTAAATATTATAATTTTAAATGTTCATATCTTAGAGGTAATATTTTATTACTTTTAATATCATTTGTATTCTATTTTATGGAGTAGTAATCTAACTATTTTATTTTATTTTTATTTTGCATTAAGCCTTCAAAATTTTGTAGCCAGCCCTTTCAGCAGTTGCAAAAATATAAAATATCTAGATCAGCTTTCTTATAAATATTGTGACCTTCTTCTCTCCCAAAAATTTATAACATGGTTAGGGAATTTCCAAGAATATATTCTTATTCGGTATTGGCCAAACCCAGAAACTGGTGAACTTCTCCACATAAGACTTTCTTTTTTATCGGGAAGATAATTCAATCTTAGAAGTCTCCCAATCACCCACAACATGGCCCTAGGAGGTAATTTGTGTTCTACTAAAAAGGAAAACTATAGTTTGAGAGTCTAGCATTGTTAATTTCTAGAAAGGGAGACTAGGACAGTAAGAAGAAACAAGAACAAATTATTTTGAGAGACTCAACAATGTGTGTCACCTCCATGAAAACCCATTAACTTACACAAACTGTAATAGCAAGTTTGTTGGCAAAGGTGTTCCAACTATCTTTCAGTTAACTTTCCTTCTCTTTGACAAGCCTTAACCAGTGTCCCTAGATGTATATATACTTAAATGATAAATAAATGGCTTAATAGTAGTAAACAATTAGAGTTTTCTTCATTCAATGTATAGCTATACATACAACACATAAAGAGAAAACCCTTCCTAAAAGTGTAGACTGACTATCCTGTTTCTCTTTCAAATATTTTAATTTTATGCATGAATTTATAAAAATACATGTTTTGGTTTATAGTGTTTTGAATCAATTAAAAAAGGCAAATAATATTTTTATTTTCCTTCCCAATGCCTTTGTCAAATTGAATATATAATATTATACTCTAAATTACAAAATAGTAGAGGATATTGTGCATTTAAGTGGTATATTTTGTCACTTAAATGCCAGGTAAGTTCAAGCATTTTATATTTTAAATAATGATCAGATACTGCCACCTCCTGTTTACTCAAAATACCATTTTATTAAAATTGAATGTGTCCTTGTTTCACCGAAAACTTTAAGATATGTAAAAGCAAGCTTCTCATGTTTTAGGAGTTTTTCCACCTGGTGAAAAGGACCCATCAACATAACAGAATTTGCTGCCCTGAATGTTTAAAAAGCATTATATCTATAGGACCATGAGATTCTTAAGTTACAGATATTTTAAAATTGCTTTGTGTAGAATAAATAATTTGCTTTCTTGTGAATATACAATGCAATAATAAAAATGGTTAACTCTAATTTCAATCAATAGCTACACATAGCCTTTTTTTCCTGTGCTGTGACTACTGTCAGTCTGCCTACTACTTTAAATATATAATTAGCCTTTCAACATACTCAATATTTTGTTCTTTAGTCTACAGAACCATTTAGCATGATTTATTTATTTATTGTGATAATATTAATTTTATGACATTTGTATATCTCTTAGTATGTCTAGCTTTGTACCTGCTAAACTTTACATGCACAGCATTCTGTTGATTTAGCATGATTTATACCATTCAAATTACTTAGCCTAATCCAACATCCTTATTTCTTTTTCCCCACTGCTTATCTTATTGAACATAAATCTTCATCTGTGATTTGCTTGCAGTGTTTTCCTTACATAATATCATGAAGAATGAAACATAATGCTCCATTTTGTTAATTTTGACATACACACAAATTTTCTGGAGTGTTTGCTTTGAATAAACTCTGTTCATTTATCAAAAGTTATTTTTATTTTTGTAAAGCTCTTTGTGAAGTAGTAGCAGAAGACATGATTAATAAATTAGTTAATATATATTTTATCTCCATAAATATTCATTTTTTTCATAAGACAATCATTGTATGTTTTTCTTGATCTAATTTTCCTTCTTTTTTTTTTTTTCACTTTTTCCTCCTCATGGTAATTTTTTTTTCACTTATGAGGTTTCATGCATTTGACTCTCCCATCTGGTGATCATATTTATTTTTAGTCTTCAATTAACCTTTCCATGGTGTTGTAAAATCTGCATTTCATGCCATTTGTTTCCATGTATTTAACTATTAAATATGACCATCAACAATAAAAAACCAATCAGTAGTAACCACAACAACATCCAATCTTAATATAACCAGATAAAAATAAAGATATTTTGCACCATATTGTAAGTGTAGAAGATACAGCAATGATGAAAACATACTGTTGCTACTGGCATGGATATTGATGCAGTGAGGCAAAGACAGATGATTAAAAATGCACTATAATAGTGTGAACTTGAATTGGACCACAGGATGCCAAGATATCTGGTTAAGCATTATTTCTAAGTGAATCTAAGAGAGTGTTCTCAGAAGAGATTTGAGATTAAATTTGTAAACTTAGCAAGTTCCCTTCTAATAGTTCCCTTTCAATGTGGTTTAGTACCATCCACTTCACTAAGGGTCTGAAATGGACTTGGACTAGAACTGTTACCATTGTTTTTTCCCAGTTCTCAGTCTTTTGGACTCACTAGAACTATAGTATCGAATTTCCTGTTGTTCCAACTTGCACATGGAAGAGAGTGGTTCTTCTCAAACTCCATACTTTCATGAGCCATTTCCTCAACGCAAATCTTTTACTCTGTCTCTTTTTCTCTTTCATTTTCTTTCTCTTTGAGTTTTTACACACACATAGACTGTTCTGTTGGTTCTGGAGAACTTCTATATATATATATATACACACACACTAATATATAAACATCAGTTTTAACATACTGGTCAGATAATGGGATAAATGAATAGAAAATGGTGGAATTTGATTGGAGCCATAACATGGGCAGATTACATATTTATTTTGTCCAGTTAATATTAAGACAATTTTGATGGAATTACCATCATTTTCCATCTGTATTATTTCAATAGCTTTTGTATTTACTATCATTCTGAGAATAATGAAGCTAGAAGAGTATAATCTATAGGACATGGAGCAAGAAAGTATTTGATTGTTCTTCATATATATATATATATATATATATATATATATACATATATATGTATTAGCAAAGCGTCATCAAAAAAAGCTAAGTGAAAATGTAAAATATAAACATAATCATAAAATAAACAAAGACAAAATAACTTACATATTGGAGCAAGAGATTTGTAGATAGAAGAAATCTTCAGGGGAAAATGTGTATTAATGGGAGCAGAATTGGTGAAGCTTCATAGGTAAAAATATAATGAGAACCACAAAAAGAGTGGTAGCAAATAAAAAAGCTATTGAAATAATACAGATGGAAAATAATGGTAATTGTATCAAGTTGGGTCATTGATCTTGTTAAGAAATGATCAGTTTTTGGATATATCTTAAATTTCTAATAAGAAGATAATATGTACATATGTACATGAAGAATAAATAGAATAAATTTATATATTATATGTTGGAAATAATCTTTATACACACATAAGTTTCAGTAGTAAAATTATCTTAATTTAACTTTATATAGTAATATAGTTCTGTCTCATTTATGGCAATTATTACTGAGTATAGTCATGTCTTTCTTTTACATGGAATAAAGGCTACAAGAATATTTGCAAAAAACATATGACTAGATATTAATAAAGAAAGAAACAAATGATGAATTAAGTATAGGCCATGATATTATTCTAGCTGGGTGTGGTGGCACAGGCCTGTAATCCCAGCTACTTGGAAGACTGAGGCCAGAAGAGCACAAGTTCAAGGCCTATCTGAACAACTAGCAAGACCCTATCTCAAGACAGAAAATGTGAAAAGTGCTGTGGATTAACTTGGTAAAGGGCCCTTCCAAGTATCACAAAAGTGAAATAAATAAATAATAAAATAACACTTTCTAATTAAATTACAATTTAGCTTAGAACATAAAAACACATTAAAGAAAAAATGAAAATATTGGTTCATCTCCAAACTGCTAATAATTTTGCTTTGATGACTGGTCAGGTTAAACAAGTGTCTCATTTTTACCTTTTATTTACACATCCATATGCTTTTTACTTTGTTATGTAAATGTTCACTTTTCTTATCAATTTGGGATCTTTTTTGTTTTTGATAATGTAAAATATAAACATAATCATAAAATAAACAAAGACAAAATAACTTACATATTGGAGCAAGAGATTTGTAGATAGAGGAAATTTTCAGGGGAGAATGTGTATTAATGGGAGCAGAATTGGTGAAGCTTTATAGGTAAAAATATAATGAATAAAAATATAATGAATGGTATTTCCATATTTTCTTAATAATTCACATATAAAATAAGAAACCCAATTTTATTTTTCTGAAAATAGATAATTATTTTGTTCCATTTTAAAATTTCAG
>CM046668.1:23074310-23644310 GCA_025594165.1 Tamias sibiricus
GTTTATAAAAAAAGTAAAAAGTTACACCACACACACACACACACACACACACACACACACACACACGGAGACATCAGAGAATGTACTTCAGTTTTATCAGAAATGTATTGAAAATCCCAGACTGATCTACAAATTAACAGATGACAGTTTGGTTTATCTCCATACAATGTAGATACCTTAGTAAAGCAAGCAGATACATGTATTAAAATAGGCAAGTGACAGCGGAACATGGCCTCCCATGGACACCCCCTTTAACATTGCTTTTCTGTCTCCCTTGCCTGCTTTCTCTGTAGCATTCATAATCTTCCAATACACTACAATACTAGCTATTCTAAATGGTATAGAATGTTTCAAATTTTCTTTTCTTTCTATTGAGTGTGTCATTGTGTAAATCCCCTGTTGAATATTTTTTCAATTTTGTATTCCTAGAACTAGAATGATACCACATATTATAGGCATAAATACTGTTTGTAGTCTACAAGGTAGTGTACATCTATAATCCCAACTACTTGGGAGGCTGAGCCAGGGGGATCACAAATTCAAGGCCAGTCTCAGTAACTTAACAAGAACTTCAGCAACTTAGAACCAATTAATTAATCTAATTAATTAATAGAACTGGGAATGTTGTTGCATAGTAAAGTGTCCCTGCATTTAGTCCCCAGTACCAAAATAATAAATTAAAAAATACTGCTTTCTTCATTATTGTGTGAGAGAATGACTAAACTGTTAAAGTAAATTAATTACATGGAAACAAGTGAAAAACTTGCACATTTTTTGTTTCATTCGTCCATCAATATCAGAAAGCATATTTTCCTAGTATAAGTTAGTTTTGGTAATTGGGTCACAGTGATCATGTGAAACAGTTTTTGTAATCCAAAGTGGGGGAGCAGGAGGAGCAACAATCTCTTCTCATGCAAAGAAAGCAATGAATTAACCACTGTTGTCACTCAACATTATATAGTAAAATCAATGCCAATTCATTGATAGAAACAACTCCTAACACTTTTCATTACCAAACATAACAATAATTTACATTTCAGTATCATCAAAATCAAAAAGAACATTTGATTTTATAAATACAAATATTCAAAACATATTTATGTATATGAGCTCATTTATCAACATGAACACAAGTGATTTGGTATGCCATACTAAAGTACAAGAATAATGAAGTTATGTGTTCTTTCCCCAGAACATTTTGCAGATATTTTACTGAGTTAGAATTTGTGTCTATTATACATATTTTGTTCACTTTTAAACAATATACAAAGATCAAAACAATACTAGATTTTGAGGTTTATAAGAATGTAATATTCTATTTAACCTTTCTCTTAACGATTTAATTTTAAAATTCATGTTTAATGTAATTCATGCACTTTCATTTTTGTGGTTACATTTTTATTGTGTGAATACACCATGATTTAGTTCTCCTGCCCTTGAGCATTTTTTTAGTTTGTTGTAGTTGTTATTAATAATGGACACTTATTCATACATCTACCATTTGTCATACACATTCTTGGATGTGTTTACTTATTTGCATAGTGGAAGGTGTATCAATGTTACAGTTGTTTTCAAGAGAGATTGGACTTAACACTTCTTCCAAGGCTGTATGTGAGAGTCTTTAAATCCAAGTGATTATTTGGTCCTATGATATTTCTTAGATGTTTCAAATCAAATAGGTATAAAATATTATCACATTGTAGGTTAATTTACATTTTCCAAATTGCTAATAGCACCTGTTCTTTTTTGATTTTTTTTTAATTTTTAGATTATAGAAGACAGTAGAATGTATTTTGACAAATTATACATACATAAAGTATAACTTATTCTATTTTGGTCCCATTCTTGTAGTTGTACATCATGCAGAGTTACCCTGGTCATGTATTCAAATACAAGTCTAGGAAAGTTATGTTGAATTAATTCTACTGTCTTTCCTATACCCCTCCCCGTCCCTTCCCTTCATTTCCCTTTGTCTAATCCATTGGATTTCTATTCTTTCCCTCTCTATTCTCCCTTGTTCTGAGTTAGCATCCACATATCAGAAAGAACATTTGGCCTTTGTTTTTGTTTTTGTTTTTTGAGATTGGCTTATTTCATTTATCATGATATTCTCCAGTTCCATCCATTTACCAGAAAATGCCATTATTTATTTTTTCTTTTAAGGCTGAGAGATATTCCACATATTCCACATTTTCTTTATTCATTCATCCATTGAAGGATTTACTTTTGTTTACTCACCATTTCTTTTCTTTTCCTTCTACTATATCTTTTACTCATTTTTCCCTTGTCTGGTTTGTATTTTCAAAATGATTTATAAAAGTTTTTTTTTTTGTTTGTTTGTTTATTTTTAAGTAATCTAAATACTAATTCTTTGGCAACAATTTATAAATCTTTTCTTTTTTAATTTTAGGCTTTTTTTTACGTTCTGTAGAAAAACACAAATTCTTACTTTTACTCAAGTCAAATTTGTTACTCTTGTATTTTTCACATAACAGAATTTGCATCTTTCTTAAGAAGGTAAATGATAATTAAGAAATTATCATATCCACCTGAGATGGATCTGTGGTTATGAAGGTTTTTCTCACATCTGACTGTGTATTCATTTCATGTAGAAAGTTTATTAAATATAAATTCCTTACCCAATTTACAGAATGTTTGATTCAGTCATTATTGAGATGGACCCAACACTGCAAATGCTAAAATATTCCTGTTTGGTATTGATACTTTGGACAATAATCACACAAGGAAAACCAATAGTGTGTTCTGCTTGGTAGGAAAACCAATTTAATTTAATTACTTTAAAGAGAATCAATTGTTTTAGCATTATTATTAGAAAGTCCAACTCTATCCTAGCACCCTTCAGTGCTATATATATCACAACTTCATGGAAGAAGTCACCTTACAGCTTCAGGAAAATATGGGCTGTTCTTGACTCTTAACCCTTGTATACATTTGCATAATCAATATGGACATTTTACAAATAATTCTATGGGATTTTTATTAAAATTCTATAAATTATGAAACAATTTTATGAAGTTTGTTGGAATTTTTCTACTGAGTTTTCTTATCTTTTATCTGTATAGAAAGACATACACAAAGGGAGGGGGAGGAGTATAAAGACATACATTATGTCTTTTAGAAATTTCTACAGAAAGCAGTGAACATCTTTTTAGGTTTTATTTTATCACTGTTGTATCTATGTCAATTTCATTCTTTATAAAGTTACAAAGGGATAATATGAACTTAACTTACTTTCCTATTAAGTTTATTTTTTGAAATATAGCAGCAAATGTGTACACACACATGCACACATAATGCATTTGCAGGAAGATGTAAAAGTATTCTAGTAGAATCTTGTATAGCCTCCACTTCACTCCCTCTATAACTGTAGTACCAGGAAATAAGTCTTGGTATAATCCACAGAATCTACTTTGATTTCACAGGTTTTACATATTCATTTTTGTGTCTGTCTATTTACGTGTATGTGGTTTTACCATGTGTAGATTTATGTAACCAGAGCACAATTTAAAAAATTAAAAATGTGTCATTACCACAGATTTTTATGCTACCTCTTTGTAATCCTTTTCTAAGGAATATGTTGTTATAAGTTATTAAGTACTTATCATGTAAGTTATTCATACATACAGGACCTGAATAAGGGAGTGATTGGGAATAGAAATCTAGTCAATGTTCTTCAAATTAGTAATGACTCCCAATAAGTAACCACTGCTTGGAGAGGCACCTTTTCTGGTTTTTATTCAGCCAAATGAGGACTTGGCTGCTTGCAACTCACTCCAAAACAACATGCTGTATGTTGGTATCTTGCCATGCTGCTCTACACTAAGAAAACTTTAAGTAGCTTTCCTTTATTATTAAGTTTATTATATGTTATTACCCCTATACTCATTAATGAAAATTGAGACGTTTGGATAAAAGAATGTCCAGCCTTGAAAAGTAATCATGTTGAAAGAATTAAAATAATAAGCTTTTAAAAGCTTGCCAAACCTTTTAATTTATGTGAAATTTGATAAAGGCAAATACACAAAGTAAAGATGATTGTATAAATAGGTCTTACACTTAAAAATCCATAGTAGTTACATTTAGGCATGAATAGCATTTTATTTAAAAATTTTATTCTTTAATGAATACAAACAATCTAGATTCAGAAATGATAGCTATGGCAAATGCATAGGGCATTAGAGTCTTACTTCATTTTCTTAAGATATTTTAAGCTTACTTTTCCTGTTTGGGAGTGGTTCCTCATACTGAATCCTTATGTATTTATTTTACCTCTTGAGTAAACACATGAATGTGATTGAATCAATTCTGACAGGCTATTACGAAGCTTATGCCACTAAGAATAACTATATTAAGTTTTTTTTTAAGTTTTTCTTCAATAATATAGTTTTAAACTATTAGGAATCATTAATTTAAATTTGCTAGAAAATTAGAAGGTCCAGACTTAAAAAAAAAAAAAAAAATCCTATCTTATTCTCAGTCAGAAACGAATATATTGTTTTTATAAATCACAAAGCATAACAAATGCTCTGGTCATTCTGCTACCTTGTTAAGATAATTGGTTTAGCTCAATAAAAATAGAGAAAAATCTGAAATCCACCAATATATATCCACATGCACTGAGTGTACATTTTGACCAGAAAATATTTATTTTCACCATGCTATTCCCTTAGTGCTTCCTTGTTTTAGATATTGTTCTAGATCTAAAGTATCAAAATCACACCATATATTTGAAATACAAAAAGGGAGAATATCTAAAAAGAAAAGTATACTTTAGTCTTCTGCAAGAATGAGAACAATAATTTGAACTAGGTATTCTCCGGAAAATAGTTCAAATTAAAGAAATCAACTGTAAAGCTGCTTTTAGAATGAATTTTTTTAAAAAAACTGGTAGAAATAGTTTAAATAATATACTATAATACATTATTTCATCAACACTGATATAAAACTAAGGTTCCAATAAATCCAGAGTTATTTAAGGTTAAATGGCCAAGATTTCCTCTTGGAGAACTCCAGAGCCTCTCTTTGGCATTGGCTGTTCTTAAGACATGACGATAAATTCATTGAAAATAAACTTAGAAAATAGCAACCAAAGAAAACTTAATATAACCAGAATTGAAACTATATATTCAATAATATTATTTTAAAAAGGAAAAAAATAAAATCTTATAAAACACCCCTAAAATTTAATTAATAAAACTATCTTCTCATTACTCAAATAACCAATATAATGTTTAAGATATAAATCAATGTAATCAAATTTCTTCTTTTATTTACAGAAATGTCACTTTTTTTGCATTTTATTATTAATTTTTTTTTTTTTTTTTTTTTTTTTTGTACTGGGGATTGAACTCAGGGGCACTGGACCACCGGGCCACATCCCCAGCCCTTTTACTGTAATTTATTAGAGACAGGCTCTCACTGAGTTGAGTTGCTAAGTGCCTTGCCACTGCTGAGGCTGGCTTTGAACTCGCGATCCTCCTGCCTCAGCCTCCCAAGTGCTGGGATTACAGGCGTGCGCTACTGCGCCCAGCTGATTATTTTATTTATTTGTATTTTGTTAATGTGAGGTTAGTTTTATCTCAGAACATTTTTTTCAAGTGTCCATAATAAGCTGTGTCCATTTTTACAAAGGAGATATAAATTGGCAGTGTAACTTATTCAAATGTTGATTTGAGGTCTCTTAACATAATATTGTAATTTAATAGAAAAATCTACTTAATCAGCATATTCAACAACCACTTGAGAATATTTCCTGCCAGAATATTTCTTTCTTGCCCAACAACAACAACAAAAAAATTTAAATGGCCAGTTAACCTTATCATCAGATGTTTTCTAATTGTATTTTACTCCTTCTTATTAATGAAACATGTCCATTTAGACTGGTAAATTTTTAAGTTCTCTCAAACAAAATACTTCCTAAGTAAATATATTTGTTGTTCAAAAAAGTTTAATAATTTGAAACATTCTGGTTCTAAATGTTGATTTTTTTTTTTAATCAATTATAAAGGTAAAGTGGGACTTTACTTTTCATTTTATTATTTTTAGTTTTTGCTTTAAGTCAGAGTTCCTTGTTGCAAAACTATAAAACACATTCTGGATATGTTAATTAGATAAGAAATTAGTAAAATTATAGAAGAGAGCTCATCACACATATGAAAAAGTTGAGAGAAAAACCTAAGAAATAAGCAGAAATCAAGAAATATACAACAAACAGAATACAAACCTCCTATATTGTTAGTAATGTATACAGTTTCAACAGTCCTTGAAGGAATGTCTGATCAGATTTTGTCTGGCCCAGACACATTAACTCCCAAAAGAAGTCTCATTGGGCATTATAATCATCCTTCCTATAATTTAGCTTTACCAAAAATTAATATTTTGTGATTTTGTGACATAATTTACATTAAAAAGATTACAATCTTCAAATAATGGAAAACATAATGGTAAAAGAAAGTGGAAGGAAATAAAGGAAGCTTAATTTGCACTTGTTCTGTTTTTAACAGTTTATATCATTATTATTATTATCATTATTTTTTAATTTTAATTTTTAATTGTTATTCATGCTTGCAGAGTGCAATTCATTTCATATTACATATAAAGAGCACAAATTTTCAAGACACTGGTTCTACATAAAGTATTTTCACAACAATTGTCCTCATACATGTATTCTCCATCAATTACAAAAAAGCCAGTACATTTATTCACCTTTCTACTGAAAAATGCTTTTGATCAAAACAACACATTATGTACCAACTCTGAACTGCATTTTGGTGATATAGCTTAAAATTATACATCTTTTTTTCTCCCAAGAAATTTAGTGTAATTCTTATATATTATTTAAACTTGTTTCATTGAATTTCTTTTCAAGTATAAACATAATTTTGTGTTATAAATTTGTGTAAAGAAATAGAAAAGGAGAAAATTTCAAACTTCATTAAAGAACTAAACTTTTTTTATAAAGAAGTTTTGAATTTGAGGATATAAGACAAGAATTTCGGGAAAAATAAGAAATTATTAATCATAAAAATACTACTTATAAATTTGAATTAAGCAGCTGTAACTATCAATAGGAATTTCATAGTTTATAGTTACAGAATTATTTTAAAATGACTTCTCTTAGTGAAGAATTTGAACAAAACAACCTCAAGTTCTTCAGAAAGAAAAAACACCAAGTATTGCCAACAAAAAACTCTAACTAGAAGGAAAATTACCCAGATATAGTTTTTCTTTTTATAACAGAAACATTTTATGTAGAAATTATGTAATTAAAATAAAAACAAGTGTGTAAATTTAAGATTACTGGAATATTATAAGATTGGTTTCAAAAGACAGTTTAAAGTTGTTACAAACTGTCATTTATGATTCTAGCTTAAGTTTATGTAGATATCCCTTATTGGTTGGGGGAAATTGCTTTCATTTTTAATCCTCACAGTTTTTGTCATGAATCGATATTGATTTCTCTCAAATGATTTTTCTTCATCTATAGAAGATATTCTGTTCTATAAAATTAATATTGCGTGCCTAATTTGTTAATATCGTTTTCAAAATAATAATTTTGCTTAGACGGTGAAAGTTCCTTGCCTTCTAGTCCTTGCTTTGAGTTTACTTACGACGCTTCTTCATAGAAAATAAAATTATGCTATTTTATCCAAATTACTTTTCTGTAATTCCCTCAAGCTTTCTATTGATCACAGAATGTGAGGGAAAAAACAGACAGAAAATTCAGTTAATATCACCATATTTTCTCACATAAACTCTTCACTATAGAATACTTTTAGATTTGCAGGAAAGCTGTGAAGATAGTATAAAAGGATCATTTGCACACCTACCCTAGTTTAGACTATTGTTCACATATTACCATTAATCATTTGCCAAATTTATTTTTTCATTTGATGAGTATTCTTAGCTCTAGGAGTTTATTCTAGGAAACTAAAATTTAACTACCACATTTTAATATTCAGTTAATATTTCTGATAATATCAGGTACTTATTCTTCCTCCCTTCCCAGGTAAGTTCTGAGAATTCACCTCAGTGGTGTTCATTCCCCTGACTCATATGTCTGTGCTGTTGATATATGATGTGTTCTGCAATTGTCAATTTCAGCTATGCATAGAAATAGAGGTAAAGTTTCTTCTGATGTATCATATTATTTCTTTGTACTTTACTATTTTCTTTTCCAAGAATGCTATCTCTCACTTCCCAGATATGCTGTAAAGTTGGCAGACAAAGTTTTCTAAATCGATCAGTGAAATTTATATGTAAACCCAATCTCACCTTTTCTTGTCTACCTTTTACTTGACTTCCATATAGGTTGGAGCAACCTATAATTTTTTTTTTTATAATTTTAATTATATTCTGTACAAGCTAAAATCAGAATGGTGTGATGAGTCTGCCAAAAGACATCTAATCTTTCTGATTTCATTTCGATTTTCAAGCATTTGATGATGTGCTTACTAGGCAGCAAAAATTAAAGGGCAACTTTTACCTACATATCATATATCTCCAGTGGCAGAGATAAATATTTCCAGGTTCAGAATAGCACAAGGCAGCATTACAACATAGCAATGCACAGAATTTGGATCAAAATAAGAGGGAAATGGGGGGAGGGGCTGTCCCATGAAAATAAAAGGGAGATTAGTAGGAGAGAAAAGGGAAGGAGGAGAGATGAGAAAAGGAAGGAACTGTGGAATGAAATTATCCGAATTATGCTATATACATATATGAATATACCACAGTAAATTTCACCTTTATGTATATTCACAAAGTATCAATTTTAAAATAAATAAATAAATAAAACACCAGAAGAGTAGAGGAAAGGGAAAAAAGGGACTAAAATGGCAAATTATTTTCCATGCATGTATGTAATTGTAGTTCAAGAAAATCATCAAAAATATGGAAGCTACATAATTATTAACAACTTGGCCAGGTGCAGTGCCTTGCACCTGTAATCCCAGCAGCTCAGGAGACTGAGCCAGCAACTTAGTAAAACCCTGTCTCAAAATAACAAAATAAAAAGGGGCTAGGGATTGGCTCAGTGGTTAAGCTCCCCTCAATTTAATCCCTTGTACAAAAACAAAGCCAAACAAAAAACTGCAAATTTTCTAAGTGTATGAACTTCAAGCAATTTACTATTGAGTTATATAAAATTATAATGAAACAAACTATTATGTAAAGTTTTTGACTATTTTAACTATTTTAACATAACTTCTTTTAACCTTTGTTTTGAAAGTAATGTTTTATAGCAAATGCAAATTGCATTAAATAATAATTTGTTTGTAATATTTTTCATGACTTTATCATCTTAGTGTACACCTATTTCTATTACTACATATGAAACAAATCTACTTTATATTATTTTATGTTTATTTTATATCTAATTTTAAGAGTATTTATTGAAAATGGATAATTTTTCAGATGTTTTCTATGTATCAATCGAATGATCATATTGTTTATGTCCCTGATTGTGTTAACGTGAAATCATGCTTGATTTTATATATTGAACCATACTTGATTCCTAGAACAAATTAATGAATGAATGATCAACATAATAATGAATCATCCTTTTACCATGTTGTTGAATTTTGTTTGCTAGTGTCCTCTGGTTGTTTTGAGGACATATGTACCTATCTCATAAAGCCTATTGGCTACAAATTTTGGTTTGTTTGAGTTGTTTGCTTTTTCTTTTTTTTTTGTTTTGTGTGTGTGTATGTGTGTGTGTGTTGGGAGGGGAGGATTTGTTCTTATCTGGTTTCTATATAAGGGTGATATCAGAAGATTTTGAAAGAATTCTGTTTCTCCTTAAATATTTTCAAATAGAACGATACATATTCTTAGGTGGAATTCACCAGCAAAGCCATCTGATCCTGAGGTTTCCTTTGATAGAGACTTTTTCACATTGATTTAATCTTGTAACTCTATAGGTCTGTTCAGGCTTCATATTTCTTCATGTTTCAATCTCAGTATATATGTGAGAAGGAATTAATTCCTTCCCTTATGTTTTCCAAATTTTGGAAATATTTGCCCATAAATGTCTTTCATGATTGTTTGGACATAGTCAGTACATACTGAACAGGAAAAGTTAAAAATTTCTAGGATCAAGAAAAAGGAATGCCTAGTTGAAGTCCTAGCCAAAACCATCAGACAGAGAAAGAAACAAAGGGCATTCAAATGGGAAAATATGAAGTCAAAATATTCCTTTTTGCAGATGACATATATAATATAAATATGCATATGTTAAAATATGTATGTATGAAATATGTATGTGTGTATACATATATATGTATAAACCCCTAAAGACTCCATCAGAAATTTGTCAGAGCTAACAAGTAAATTAATAAACTAATAACTAATAAATTACAGAATATAAAATGATCACACAAATATCATTGTTTATATGCCAATGGAAAACTATCTAAAAAAGAAATCAAGAAAAGACTCTCATTTGCAACAACTACTATAAAATGAAATAAAATACCAAGGAATAAATTTAACTATAGAGGTGGAAGACCTCTACATGAAAACTATGAACATTAATTAAATTAAATGAAAACACAAATAAATAAAATATTTTCCTTGGTTTGTGAATTAGAAAAATTAGTACTGTTAAAAGTCCTATACTACCCAAAGCAACCTACACTCTCAGTGTAATGAAATAAGTATGTGGAAGAGATGTTTACACTCCCTTGTTTACAGCAGCACCATTAATAATAGCCAAGATATAGAATCAACCTAAGCGTGGATCAACTGATGAATGCATAAAATATCCATTATATTCCATAAAACATGAAATTCATCATTTGCAAAAACATGGATGAGCTGAAGGATAATATGTTAAGTGAAATAAGAGGCACAGAAATGCATGTGCCACATAATCTCACACATATATGGAACCCAAAAAACTTTGGTCTCATAGAAGCAAATAGTAGAATAGAGCACATTAGAGGTTTGAGAGAAGGGGGAGATAAGGTATGAGAGATTGGTCAATGTGCACAACCTTACCGTTAGATGGGAAAAGTAAGTTGTATTATTCTATTACACAGTAGAATCATTAGAGCTAGCAATAATATTTATATCTTTAAGATAGTACAGAAGATGAATGTGAACATTATAAAGAAATAATAAATGTTTCAAGTCATCATTACAAAATTTATATGCTATTAAGACACTAAATTTCATATATATATATAATTATGTGTTAATCAAAAATGAAAGTGTAAAAATAATCTCATAACCTGGAAGATATCCTGTTTATAGTATCCAAACATTAAATGTTTCTTTGTAGAACAGAATCAAGAAATATGTGTAATGTAGAAGACAGTTATCTGATTAATATCTGTAAAGGATCTAACTGTAACTTGGAAAGATCTATTCTCCCAGTAATCCCAAAGAACTGGTTACCTTGACAACATGCAATTTAAAATAATGTATCATTTACGCTGAAATGCTCTTTCACTTTTATAAAGACTTGATAGTAGTTATTTGATAAATATATATATACTATACTACATACTACTTGAAAGATTTGAAAACTTTCCCTTTGCTCTTTTTCACATTTAATCCAATTACTTCCATGTACATAATTATTCAACAAAATATTAAGCAATCAGAGTAATACCCAAACTCATTTTTATTTCTCTAGATCATTTTCTTCTGCTGTAATAAACTACTTTTCTGTATTATTGAGCTATACACATAATTATGTGCATTTAAAGATGAACTTTGTATAGGTTGTCAGTCTGCTAGTATTACACAGTGAATAAGTGGAAAAGTTGAAATGAGATCATAAGAATCACAGTCCTATAATTTTCTCTATTTACACATGCAAAATTAAAATGAGGCAGTTGAAAAAATTAAATGAAATAAAAAATAGGAATGATACAAATAAGAGAAATATGTAGCATGACACAAAACTGGCTTACTGATCTGGGTAATCAATACTGCAACCTTATGTATCAGACTAAATTCCACCTATTCTGAACAATTTTCAACTCCTCAGATTGACAAATGCTGCTCTTTTGAACATCCAATTTTTGAATCAAGCTCCTCCTGCTGTCTGATATGCACTTTTGTTCTTTTAAGATTTTCTAAATGGCTCTCATTCTTTAAAATTCACCCTACATGTCAGTCAGTCAGGAAATCTATCATTGTCTTCTCCAATTTGGGGTCATCACTCTTCTGTGTTATTATGGCAATGTGAGCATATCTTGATTTCACAGCTAAACAAGTCACAAGCTATTGGAAATCTTGCTAACTTAACTGTGCCCCTCATGAATCCGCAAGCAATCTGACAGCAGGATCTGTCTTTAGGGAATATCTTTTACAGGTTTCCTAGTTCTGCTTTGTATGAGCCTGTAACAATTCAAGATGACAATGTTACTGAAAATTTAAGAGTCTGTATGAATTGATGTTTTATTTGAGCAGTGTCTTTGGTGGTAAACAATCTGAATGTTAAGTTGAAAATGGTTTACTCTTTTGATGTTTTATTAGTTTTTCTGAAGGCTCTGTGTTAACAAAGGATGTCTCATTTTGCTGGATTAAAGTATAAAATATCAATAAATACCTGGTAAGCATTATAAAACTATACATTTGGAATTCCAGTATTTTTTGCTTTGTCACTATAAGAAATTTGGTATGCTAAGATTTGACTTATTATGTGTATAAAAAATGAAAAAGATTCTTTTAAATTTCAATTTGAGATAAAATTTCATTTAGTCATTATATAATTTGTGCTAAAATATATATTTTCCTTTATTCTTTTATTTGAACTTCCTTTATTCTTTTATTTACTTATGCTTAAGTGCTTTTCCTTTTTTAAAATATATTTTTAGTTGTAGATGAACACAATAATTTTATTTATTTATTTTTATGTGATGCTGGGGATCCAACCCAGTGCTTCACCTGTGGTAGGCAAGTGCTCTACCATTGAGCTACAACCTCAGCCCTTAATTGCTTTTCTTATAGCAATATCAAGTTTGTTTTTGCCTTTTTAATACAATATGGCAATCTTAGCCTTTTAAATGAGAAATTTTCACTACTTACAATTAATTATTGATATGGTCAAATTTAAATTTATAATTTTGCTATTATTAAAAAATCAATCTTGTGTTTCTTCATTTTTTCTTAATCTCATTAAAAAAATTTTGCTTTGAATCAAGTTTTCTAAAAATGTATTTTGTTTTCTTTTGTTTCAGAAGCTATAACTCATTTTTGTCATTTCACTGACATTCTAAAATTTATATTATACATTGTAATATTTCATAATTTACCATTAACTAACACTGCATGTACTTATAACATAAGTACTTCAATTTCTCCCCTACTAGCTTTCATGCTATGGTTGTCTTACATCCTTCATATGTATACATTTCTGTGTTTGTATGTATGAACCCCATACTATATACTTCTTGTTACTGTTTTGCTATATTTAAGCAGTCAATTATCTTTAAATAGATTTCACTTATAAAAATATCATATATATGTATGTGTATACATATATATGTGTATATATATACAAACATGTGTGTATAGATTGATGGATACACTACATTCCTTTTGACAGATCACTGTATCTGTAAGTAAGAAGTTCTGTTTTTATCCAAGTTCTGTTTGAGATGCCCCAAACAGCCAATTAGACACAAAAAAGGAATCTGTAATGAAAAAATATGTATTATCATAAGAGTAACAGGAATGCATCCTGTTCTTTATAATCAGAATTAAACACAAGATTTCAGAAAATCTTTTAAAAACTTAGAAAAACAAGAAATGTGACCAGTCATGGCAGCACATGCCTATGATAGTGACTCTCCAGGCTGAGGCAGGAGGATTGCAAGTTTATAGGACAACCTCAGCAACTTACTAATACCCTAAGCAACTTAGTGATATCATGGTTCAAACAAACAAACAAACAAATAACAACAACAACAACAAAAAAAAACCCACCAAAGAACTTGAGTGAGTCTAGATCAGGATGAGTGGCTTGAAGGGCGTGCATTTTGCCTATTGTCTGAGAAGATGGAGAGGTAACATGGATGGAGAAAGCAGCATTGAGAAGTTGCTTGAGATGTCATGCTACAGCTGTTTTAGTGCCTGCCTAAGTTCTAGAGAGTTTTTTTTTTCTATTTTTTATTTATTTATTTTTTTATTGTAATTTGTTATACATGCTTGCAGAGTGCAATTCATTTTGTATTACATATAAGACCACAATTTTTCAATTCACTGGTTTTACATAAAGTATTTTACACCATTTGTTTTTTCATACATGTACTTAGGGTATGTCTAACTCATTCTAACATTATTCCTATCCCCTTTACCCCTCCCTCCCCTCCCTCCCACTCTCTTGCTTGTGTGTGCATGCTTATAATTTTGCATCACCTTCTAATTGTTACTCTCATACTATTCCTCTTGCACCTTGATCCACCAAACCTACCCACCTGAAATACATACTACTTTCTCCTACCCACTTCTCCCTTTCCCTGTCAATTTCAATTACCTGTTTTAAGATCATTACCCAAAGGTCCCTGGTGACAGTGGGCACATAGTCCACATCTCTCCTTTCATTTCCTACCTTATTGCAGGCAACTTCAGTAATTATGTGGAAGCATTACAAAATACTAGATGGTATTTACTGAGCACTTTTTGTGTGTCAATCACCCCCGTTTCCAAGGATTATCTCATTTAATCTCCCCACCAACCTTTTGAGGCATATGGCACAATGAACTGAATTTTACAGATAAAAATATGAAGCTTAGAGGCTCTTATTGACTCTGGACAAGGATACAAGTTGAGAGTGAAACTTTGGACACCTGACCCCTCTGAGGCACCTATGGCACCATCCTGTACTCTCCAGATTGACCTGACAGCAGTGGCCCTTTCCTCCATAACAAGTTCCCCTGCCAAACCCAAGAATCTGGGGCCACCATGAACAGCTCACATATGAAATCTGAGTCTTCCAATTCCCATTACACCACACATACCCTTCCACCTCACCTGATGCTGACCCTCCTTCCATTCGTTCCACTGCTCCATGAGGATTTCCAGTCCATTTGTTCTCCTAATCTCCTTTACTTATCCTCTCTAGATCATCAGTGACCAGCTATCCAGACCCTGCAACAAGAAACTTTTATTCCATGCTCCAGCCTCACCTACTCCCCGAGATTCCCAATCACAAGCTGTTGTGGTTTGGATGTGAGAAGTCCCTCGAAAGCTCAAGTGGGAGACAATGCAAGAAGGTCTGGAAGAGAAATGATTGGATTGTAGCTTCAACTTAATCAGTGAATTAATTCCTAATGGGATTAACTGGTAACTGAAGGCAGGTGGGGTGTGGCTGGAGGAACTTTGTGGGGCTATGGCGTATACATTTTATATATAGAAACGCAGAGACTTTCTCTGGTTCCTGGTCTCCATGATGTGAGCTTCTTCCCTCTGCCACACACTTCCACCATAATGTTCAGCCTCACCTTGAGTCCTAAGGAATGGAGCTGGCCTTTTATGGACTAAGACCTCTGAAACTGTGAGCCCTCAAATAAACTTTTCTTCTTCTAAAGAAAAAAAAAAAAAGCTGGGTATGGGACAATGATTTGATGGTCATGAACTCTGCCTTACATTTGCAATACCAATAGAGAGAGAGAGGGAGGGAGGGAGGAAGGAAGGAGGGAAGGGAAGGAAGAAGGAAAAGTAAAGAATCAGACATATATGTGCTTAAGAAATGATTATTATAAACATGATGGATCTTGCTGAAAATAAAACAAAATTTGTGATATTTTAAACTATTATGAATTTAATTTTAAATGAGGTAAGTTAAAACATAATATGAATAATGCTTTTAAACATAATGTTGAATAAATTTACAAGATGGATGAATATGTGAAGGATGATCACTGTGGTAGAATGTGTGAAAACAGGGAAAACCATTTCATGATTCTAGTAGTTAAGATAATGTCCCCCTTACCTGTGACATAAGAAGTGGCTATTCCTTTTGCATGCTTGTCATCTCCTTTTTTGCAAATTTAAGGGGCTTCTCCAACTTGCATCAAAACCAAACAAAGCAGAACAAAATATTTTTTAAATTTCCTCAAAAAACAAAAGCCTGAGAATCAGTTTGCCTCTGCTCCTAAAGCTAAATTTATCAATACGTCATAATTTCACCAACAAAACAGGTAGGAAATCTATACACTGCTTTTAGTCTTCACTGAATAAATTTAAAATCAAACCTGTATCAGCAACAATGTTTAAATAATCTTTAAATTTTATTTTTTTTTAATTTATTGCTCTAAAATCCACTTTTCACACAGTGAACAAAATGAGCTTTCAGATTATATCACACCACTATGTCATTATAACTGTAATAAAATATAAATTTAGACAAAAATTATATGTTCTACATTAATATTTTCCTGAGAAATTTTTTGATTAGATAAAAACATCAGCTCACCCTCTTTTAATTCTCTCAGTCTTAATTAAGGCTGGTTTCTTTGATTGGTACTTGGTAACAATTCACCAAAATGTAAACTTAGAAAAGAGCTATGACATTGTCCTAGTACTGTTGTGGGCACAATGAAACAACGTTCATGAAATTTAATAGCTCAATTCAGTGAAAAAGAATGAACAAAAAGAAGTTTCTGCCAGGCATGCTGGCACATGCTTGTAATCACTGCAACTTTGGAGACTGAGGTAGGAAGAAAGTGAGTTCAAGTACTGTCCCAGATATTTAGCAAGACTTTCAGCAACTTAGTGAGATCCTGTCTCAAAATGAAAAATAAAAAGGACAAGAGGTGTAGCTCAGTGGTAGAGCAACCCTGGGTTCAATCTGCAGTACTGTAAAGGAGAGAGGAAAAAGGAAGTTTTAAATATTTTTAACATGAAATTAACCTTTACTTTTTTCCATTTATGTGAAATGTACATATATAATACTTTTATATGAAATTTCATTTTGTATCAAATAAGGTAACTTTTCTCATGTATACTATGAAAAAAATGTTTAAATTATGATAGCATTTTTCCTTAGTCTTTATTAGCTACTTAACTATAAAGCAAATTCATCATTTTGAAGATAAGGATTGTCTAATTACAGAATTAAAAGAAAAAAATAACATTAAAAAATAAAAAATGTGTCACTTTGATCTTTGTTATAACAACTAGAATTGTCAAGTTGATTAATGGGTAATTACCAGCTCAGAGAGAGTAAAAAACACAAGAAAGCAAGGATGATTTTGATGAGATTCCTTGTAATATTCTAATTAGTTTTCAGATTAAAATCAACATAATCAACTACTGCATGTTTAGCTTTGGTTGAAATGTGGGCAAGTTATTCATTTTGTCATCTATAACTGAATTATTAGGATGATTTAGATTAAAATATTTTTCTACCAAAATAGGTTTTTGATTACTTATTTGTTTATCTTGTGTACATATCAAGAAATAAGTAAATTGGAATTATTTGGTAAAGCCACAGGTTATTTCAGCCAGTTGGGTGAAAAAAAAATTATTATATAAGTTAAAATTTATTTTTGTTTCACTAATTGGTATTTCTTATGTAGTAATGCATCCCATTTGCTTGTATCCTTAGATATTACATTTTAGTTTCACATAAAAATTGAGTTGGAATATAAAAATAAGAATATCATTTTCCTTTCTTATTGTCAATACTTTTAAATAAATCCTTATGTACCTATGAATATATATTTATATATGAAAGTTCAAAACTGGAGAAATACCCATGACATTATCAAAGTAATTTTCAAATTAACAAAAAACTAAATAAGAAATCAATTATGAATAAAATGTCCATATTGTCTTGCTGTATAATTTAAATTACATGTAAAATATTACATAAGCTTCATCATGTCTAAGAAATAGTCTTGATTAATTTACATTTTTCTTTTGTTCTTGGTTTTGTAAAATATTCCCTTAGCAATATTAAATATTAGTGAATAATCTATGTGTTTAACAAATTACTTGGAAGAATTTTAAGTAAATGACAAGATTATTTTAGCAGATATTGAATTGCAATTTTGTTCTGATATTACTCATTTTACTTTTGAAGATTGTGATGCTTCCCTAATTCCTTAGTATAAAGAGAAAGTATATTTAAAATAAAATAGAAGTTTGTTCTAATGGTAAAATGTTTCCATCACAAAGCAAACAAATACTACCATTTTTACAATTTTTTAATTATATAGTCAGTATTAATCTTGAGGACAATTATATTAATCAGACAGCTGATATGGACTTAAAAGTAAGCCATACTGACTTTGATGCAAAAATATCTTATTAACAACAAACCTCAAAACCACTCAGCTCACCTTGGTATTTATCTGCAGATGAAGTAGGAATTTTTAAGCACACTGAATCTTTGACAATTCATAGAAATTTAGGAAATTTTCTGAGCTTTGCTGTAGAAGCCATAAAATGATTAACATTTACTTGTACTTAGGCCCAATGGAATGTGACAATTATACTTTAACAAAACAAGTAGTGTAGTGTACGTCTGAATTTGTTTACTTGTGACTTTTTTATTTTTTCATTTTTTTATACATTTTAATTATACACAATAGTGAGATCCATTATGACATATTTGTTTTTGCACATAATATAATTTGGTCCAACTGACTTTTTGATTGATATATGTACTCATGATTGATAAATAATCATGAGTACATTTATCATCATTGAATAGTATCTTATAATAACTTGTAATAGCTTTCGACAAAAGGAAGAAAATACTTTTCAGAATGAATCTGGGAAGCCTCAAAGACTTGCATTAACTAGTCTTTGTTCCATTAAAACTTAAATGATTTACAAATCAAATAATAAAGATCACAGGAGGGTTCCTCAGTGTCACACAGTAAAAAGAACTGGACCTCTATCCTCTGACTCTTATTTCAGACCTCTTTTCCCATTGCAGAATGCTTGAATACTGACACAGTAAATAACCCTTTAAGTACTCATGTATTATTGTATGTATATATATGTGTATTTCCTAATGCTTATCCCAAGTGTCTTGTCCAGCATACACATTTATCAAACTAATAAATGAATAAACTTTTCCATGAATACAGATGTGAAAAACTATTACTCTATTATTGTTCTGAAGTGAGTGATCAATCAAGACTGTCTGAATATAAGCCTGATATTTGGTCAACAGACAGAAATATTATATAACAAGAATATGTGGAGAAAGATGTTTCCAAAATGGCACAAGTTAGAAAGAACTGGGCAGCCTGACAGGTAGTCTCTTTAGTTTATCCTTGAATTAACAACTTTCCCAGACATTCTTGTAAATGCAGAACTTCCAAGTGTTTTCATTTAATTATTTAGTTGAATAAAGTGAAGAACATTTCCTAGGAATCCTATGAGCCACTATGATATACTATCCTATTTCATCTTGATTTTTACAAAGCATTGTTTTGTTTTTTTATTTGCTTTTAAACCCATGTAGTTTTTAAGTATATGTCTGAATTCTAAAAATAAGCTCAAAAGGACAAAAACAGACAACAGTGACAAACAAATATCAGTTTTCTGTTTTTATTAATTAAATTTAACCTATACCAGGCTTATATAAAATTATTGATTTCTCTTTCACATACTGATACTGTCCTGTCTCAAAACACACAAGGTATACATTTTATTCTTAGTCTGGATTTATTAGTTTTCATTGTTTCAACTTTGACCAGAAAGACCAATATAGAACATGTAAGATGTGTTTGCCTATAGGTTGGCGAGGGAGTTCCTCATATCCTAATGTCAGTGTCTACAGTAAAATGTAGCCAACTTTAATAATTAAACATTTCTGATTAAGGTAACCTGACAGAAAACTATAAAGTATGGATAAAATGTCATAGCCCCCCAGGAAAATAATAAAGACAGCTCTAGTAATCAGAATTAAATAGTCTCATAAAACATGGCACACACTTTTTCACATATTTTAAGCTCTTTGATGACTTTGATGCAAAAAGTATCAAAGGATCTAAGGTAATTATGGAATGAGATCTGTCACAAAGATGTCCTTATCTCTTTGCTTCTGCTTTCTACACAAATAGTTTGTGTTAAGGAAAAAAAATGGACAGAGATAAATCAGATATATTAAATTTTCCAAGACAAGATTAATAGTACTTTCTATGCAAAAATATTTAAAAAGTATAATATTACAAGCTGAACTTTGAATATATAAACAGCTTTGTAACATAATTTTCTAAACCAGAAAGAAACTTCTATGTGTACATGTATTTTTTACTATAAAATACTGGTGGGAATTCTTATTAAGCATAAAATTATTTATAAAAATTACATTTTTATATGCCCTTTTGATTTAATGTATATATATTATTTATTATTTATATATATATTATAATATATAATTTAATGTATATATATTATTTATTATATATGTATAATAAATATATATATAATATTATATATATATATAATAAATAAAATTACAATTGTTCTTTACCCAAATCATTGAGAACAGAAGTGTTTGGAATTTTTAATTTTTAAGAGTTTTTGGAATATTTGAATATATACATGAGATTGTTCTGATTGTTAAAAAAGCTGATAAGACCCTTTAAACAAACTCTATCCTAACATTTATGGGGAAACATTGCAATCCCAGAAAAGGTGTTTTTCTTTTATGTTTAATATATTCATTACAAAGTCAGACTAGCAAATAGAAGTAAATGTTCAGGGAGACAGAAAATAAATGCGAGAGGCATGAATATGATTTCAATTAGTGAAGAATGTTCAGTTATATAGAGATAATAATTCCAAAATTATTTACTTAGGATTCAGAGGTAATCAAGACACTTTACTGTTCAGGTGCTTAGCAACATGGAAGAGGTTAGGAGGTAGAGAAGGAACATAAAATCACTCATCACCAAACCCTGAGTTTAGAATAATGATTACTATATATGAAGAATAAAGTGCTGTTAATATTCAAAAGGAGATCATATTAGGTTAGAAATTAATGCATCATTTAGAGTTGTCTGAGGTGGTTCTTGAAAAATTAATATGGTGTTTGATGGATGGAGTTGGATATAAAGAGGTTTTTAGATGCTGCGGGTGGCAGGAGCAAATGAGTGTTTCATGGACTGTATTAGGTGATGTCAGACAATTTAAGTTGAAAGGAGCTTAGGGCATCCAGACAGGTATAGTGTGAACCAAGACTATCAAGTATATTGAGATAGACTATGATTGTTTGGAGGATCAACATTAAGTCACATATTTTTCAATCAGTAGGAAATAGAGAACAAAGGAATCCTTTTTCATCTGGAAATAGCCTTGCTTTAAACTCTGTTGAGCATGGACCTTCTGAGACTGAATCACCTTTTATATTTGCTTTTGCTCCTGTTTTTATATATTATATTTCAACAGTTTATGGTGAAATCAGGAAAAAACTAGTATTAGTTTTTGGAAGCCAGACAAGTTTATATATAAAGGAGGTTTCTAAAACTGCTTAGCAGTGCCTTTCTCACCTTGCATTGATTGGCAGCTGACTGCTCCACACCACAATTTCAGACCTCTGCTCTTTTCAAAATGTACTTGCACTTCCTTCTCCCTCTCATTGGCTGACAACTGTGCTATCTACTTTAGTGTGAAGACTGATTTATCTTACAAAATTATTTTTTGATTTCTCACCAATTATTTTATATTTTCTTTCACATTCACAATGGTATTTGCTCACTCCTACTCTTTGAAGATGTCTTTTCACCAACTCACTATTTATAGACCCTTTTCATTTCTCAGAATCATGTGGCTCAATTTGCACTCTTCCTTCATTGACAAATATTATTAATTCACAGAATTTATTTTTATAAATACAGTATTTCAAAATATATTTTATTCTCTTTCTAAACTTTTTCTCCAAGTACTTCATTAAACTTTAAGTTGAGCTTCTGGTTAACCTAATATAGACTAAAAAGTTGTACTGAAAGTAATTAACAATCTCCTAATCACTCAACAAATATTCACTTTCAGTAAATTTTTTCCAGTCTTTATGTCAGTTGACATTTGACTTTTTGATTGACTTTCAGGATACTATATTTTCCCTGTTCATCAATATATGAATTTTTACTTTCCAACCTAATTCTGATGATGTATTAGTCTGTTTTTTGTAACTTTTATAAAATATATGAACCTGGGGAACTTTATGAGGAACAGTTTCTTGTAGTTTACACTCTGGAGGTTGAAGGTCACAAATGTTATGATGACCTTCTTGTTGGCAAAGTCACAAAGTGATACAGGAATCATAGGACAAGAGTGTGTGTTTTTGTCTCTGCTGATTTCTCTCTCTTTTCTTATAAAGTCACCAGTATTCAGCTATAGGGTTCCACCATGATGATTTTATCAAATCTAATTTGCTTCCCAAAAGTTCCACCACTAAACAAAATAGTTGGATTGAGTTTCTTCCCTTCCAGTACTTCACAATGGGGATTAATATTTAACATATGGACATTTGGGGAATGTATTTAAGCTATAGCCAATTAGAACATTGCACCCCTGGCCAAGTTTCATGTCCTTCTTTCTCACAATGCATAACATGATCACTTTATCTCCAAAAGTCCAAGTCAATTCAAGAGTACAAATTAGAAAACCAAATATTAGAATAAAGGTAATTTTTTTCAAATGTGAGTTTCTGTAAAATTAAGAAATCAATTACATACTTTCAAGATAAAATGATAATAAGATAAGATAAGCATTATTTTTCCCCAGAAGAGGGAAATAAGAAAGTAGAAAGGCATAACCAACCCAGAGCAAAAACAAAACCAAGGCTTTAAATCTTAAATTTCTACTGCAACATCACATGCATACTGGGTTGAGAAATGGCCCTCCATGTTCTTTAGCAGCCCTGCCTCTCTGGCTTTGCTGGTCACAGAATTTACGGTTGTTATCATAGGTTGGTTTTATCTACTGTCTGAGGCTTTCCCTGACAGACTTTGACAGACTTTGCATACTGCTGGTAGTTTATACTTGTCTGGGGTTCCCTCTATATCTCCACTATTATGAGCAAAGTAGACATCACTCTATTGGGGACTCTCTGCAGGTGCTAACATCTGCCCAGCCTACCAGGTTTTTCTTTAAATCTCAGTGGCAGCCTCCATGACACTATAAATTTTGTCTTCTGTATACGTACAAAGCCAGCATAACATGGATGACAGGGTCTGCCACCAGCAAGGTCTGCCCCTTCCTACTTGAACCATGGGTTTAGCTCTGGAGTGTTGAGACTGAATGCAGGGAAGTAAATCCTGAGTGGCCTAAGCAGCAAGTCATTCAGGCACCTGGGTCCTTCTTTTAAAATAGTTCTGTCCTGCAAATTCTCTGAGCCTCTGACAGGAGGAATGGTCATGAATAATTTTAAGATACCTTTGAGAATGTTTGAAGTGTTCTAACACAAAGAAACTGGCTCCCTTTAATCCACACTAATCCCTTTTCTGAGTGGTTCCTCAGCAAATAAGTTGGCTTTTGGTACAATTTCTAACAGAATCCTGATTTCAATCTTTGACTCATTACCTGTCTCCTTATATTTCAATACCTCACCATAATTGCTTGTAATACTGTGTTTATAGCATTTTATTGCTTTCTCTGTACTGTTCTTCCAAGTTCCAGCTTCTGTCCATTTCCCAGCTATTCGATGTTAGTACAACACCACTTATTATTACCAACTTTCTGAATTAGTTACTATAATAAAATGCCTGAGTATGGGCAATGTTACAGAGAAAAAGTGGTTAATTTAGTTCACAGTTCTGGATCTGCAGTTATAAGGGCCCACATCTGGTATCTGTCGATGGCCCTTTTTGCTGGCAGAGTCACAGGTAATGCATTGTATTACTTGGCAAGAGAGTATTTTTTTTTTTCCATCATCATGATCATCTCCTCCCTCCTCCTTCCTCCTTCCTTCTTTCCTCTCTCTCTCTCTCTCTCTCTCTCTCTCTCTCTCTCTCTCTCTCTTCCTTACCTCCCTCCCTCCTTAAAAGCCTCTATTATTCAATCATGGGGCACCACCTTGATGATGTTATCAAATCCTAAATACCTCCTAAAGAACCTCCTCAAAAACAGTAAATACTGATTAGTTTTTTTTATCTTCTTAATATCTCACAAAACGATTAAATTTCAACATTTAAATGCTTGTAGGGAAAAAATAGTCCAATCAAACCCAGCCATAGCAAACAATTAATGGTAATAATTTAAAATCAAATATCATGAAAGCTGAAGAATTAATTGTTCTGTACTATGCAAGCATTTTTAAAAATGCCTTTCTTTTAAAATGTCTACTTTTCTGACTTCTTAATGCTCTCATGCAATACTTCAGTGGTTGCTTAAAGGACATATAGGCATTAGTAAACATGAAAAACTGGGTGCAAAGTCCCATTTCATGAAATATTAAGTGGAAAACCACCTTATTCTTTTGTGCAACATTAATTCATAAGACTGTTATGATGCTTAAGTCAAGTAATGCTGATAAGGCTAAGTGGAATGTTATAAATTCATCTCTCAACTCTTCTATTTTTCATTGCTTCCCTAATTGCATTTTAATAATCAACTTGATAACTCTACTCACCTTAAAAGGACAAGCATCCTCAAAACTTTCTTGGTGCCTTGCCTCATCTGAGTCACCTTCTCTTTACCCAACAGTTTGTTAATTAATCAGCAGAAGACTTTTTAAGTTCCATTTTTAATTTCCTTCCCTAGCTGATTGAAAATCTGTGAAACTATGGTTACTTTGTTTTTATGCACTTTTAACTTCACTAATCAAAACCATGGGAGTTAATATATTGATTCTAAATTGAACCTCATAGCACATCTGAATACAACTTAAAGCACCTTTTTCTTTGAAACAGACAGCAGAAATGATACATAATGGAAAGTAGAAAAGAATCCGAATTACCTTATGTCCTTAAGAATTATTCCAAGATCTTTAACATGATTTTATTCATCAAAATAGGAATAAACCATTGTCTTCAATTTTAAGGATTTGGAGCAAGACTTCAAATAAGACATGAGACACAGTCTGTGAATAAAGTCATTTAAACAATTAAAGGTGGCATTTGGAGAGCCAATTCATTATGTATCCTTGTAAGTAAATACATGCATTTTTTGTCCTATTTATCTTCCAAGATTGTAAAAATCATTCTTGGTAGAAAGTAAATAAGTTTAACATATTTTGGCTTTCAGAATAAAGGAAACTTTATTGGGTTAAGTATGACAGTAGATTTTAGATTTCCTCTTACAAACATCAATTTTGTAGCATCTGTATGTTGAGCAAGAGATTATTTTTTGTTGTTCCATATGTAGTTTCCTCATCTATAAAAATGTTGGAATAAGTTATCATGTAAACTATGGTTCTGAATGAATATGAGTAGTTTCAAATTTTAATGTTAGGCGATTTTGAAAGGCAAGATATAAGAAATAAGAAGATGAATAAAGAAATAAAAAATGGACCTTGTACTTCAGTAAAGGGATTGAGCTCTGGATTTAGAGAATGTTGTAACTGAAAGGATACTTACAAAATTGCTAGTGCCATCTCATTTTCCAAATCAGAAAACTGAGACCACCAAAGGATTAAATAACCCATTCAATATAATACACTTATAAAAAAAAATAGAACTAGAAATTATTTCAACTGGTTTATCCATGGGGTTTCAACATCATATAACACCATCCAATGCTCCTATGCCCAGTAAGCTGAGAAGTTCCATTTATTTTGATTGGGATATAAAACTGTTGAAAGGAGCTGTGTAGGGAAATCTATGGAGAAATTCCATTTCAAGATGTTCATTTTTCATCTTTTCACAGTATTCCTTAAGCCTAATGAAAAATTTTATGGCACTATAATTTGATTAAGTCAATCAAATTATTTAGTTTCTCATAAACTGGTTGCCTTAAAAAGGAATGTGTGATCCAACACTGAACAATGAAATGTGAAAGAAAAACAGATACATGTAATATTTGTTTTGGTAGCAGATATCTTACTACCCTGAGAGCTGAGTAACAGGAAGATGACAAAAACAGAAAATACTTTGGTCTTTGAAGGTAGCACTGAGCCACTAAACTGAACAATTATGTATGTTCATTATCTCAGAAACCTATTTAAGGTAAAAGACTAAATATTTCTTTTGGAAAAATTCCACTTTATTTTGGTTTTCTATTGTAAGCCAAGTCATCTCAACTGACCCTGTTTAAAAAATTCACACAAAAAAGGTAAATGCAGGATACCTAATGATCACAAATGGCAAGAAAAAAACCTTATATGGAGAAGAATCAGGGTAATCTAAGAAAACAGAAGTACTAAGCAATTTTGAGAATATTCTGAATGAAATGGAATATATTTATTTTCTATTCGTCATTTTGTTGTAGACAAAAATGCCTGAAAGAGCACACATAGTAACTATAGCCTTAGTTTCATGTCTACCCATTGATTACAGAAGTGAAAAGTCATCTGGCTAATGTTTCCTTGATAGTATATGTCAGTGGTAGTTTTTAAAATAGTAATATGTAAATAAATAAAAATATAGTCAACTGTTGTGAGATGGATATTGTACAAGAAAAATTACAGAATGTTTCTGACATTTATTATGCAAATGGCAATGTGTGAGAAACTTTTCTGGATACTAAAATCAATGGGTAATCACTGATCTAGACCTTATCCTCTTGGAACTTATAGTCAGGAAAACAGATAATAAATTATAGTTAATCCCACAAACATAAAAGTAGGTTATGGATGTAAAGAATATTAGTGACTTTTGAATAAGTGCAGTTCAAAAGACAATTTTTCTGATAAGGTAATATTTATTGGTAGACATATAAGATAACTAGGTCAGAATGGTGAAGACTTCTTGCAAATATTCCACATAAAGGAAAAGACATAGGTTAAAAACCCTGCACCAATGTAGTACTCAGTGTGTTTTAGAAAATGAAAGGAGACTCTGGGGTTTGAAACATGGTGTGACCAAGTGAAAGTGCAACAATATGTGTTTGGAGATTGATGAAGGGTTCAGCTCAAATACAGCTTCCAGATCACAGTAACAAATGTGGGTTTTATTTGAAAGCAATTGAAAGCTTTAAAGGATTTTATGCAATAGGATGAAGAGCACCAGTTAATCAGTTTTGAAAGACATCCTATGGAGAACTGGTAAGAGAGGCCAGGAGAAAAATAAAAACATTTTATTTCAATTTCTTCTATAAAGATGCTGTTTGATGCTGTTACTGGAGGAATGTGGTACCAATTTTGAAGGCCTAGGAAACACCAGTTTTGGGGGTGGATGAAGTTTGTTTTAAAAGTGCTAAATTTGAGGCAGCTCTAAAATGGTCACATTTAAGTATATTAATATTCAACATTTACATAATGCTTAAGGGCATGGGAATGTACTCATCACCAAAGAGAGAGAGGGAAAGAAGACTGACGTAATTCCAACTTTCAAATGTAACATAGAAGGATGTGTCAAAATCGTACACCAGAGAATTCAGAATAAATGTTTAAAAGTATTATATCATGAAAGTAAAGGGAGGATGAGTGGTCTTTGAAAAGAGTTAGAAGACTACCTTGTTCCTAGAATTCAGCTGAATTTCTCTTCCCTTCTAATCTATGACTTTTTTTAGCATAGTGGAAAATGAGTTAATAGATTTTGGTTGTCATCTCGCCTTAAACTGGTCTGGAAATTTATAATATCTTATGGTTATAGTATTGACTGCGCAATTTTTTTTGAAATCTCCAACAAGCTTTTTCTAAAAAGTTCAAACATATTCAGTCTTTTGGTAAAGTCTTCAATAATTAATTTAAAAATCAGGCATTTATTAAGCACTGAAGTAAGCTTCTGTAGCATATTGGTAGAAAAAAATAGAGTGGTGTGGAACAAGCTTCAAGTTAAATTCTACTGGCTTCAGGGAGAGGTTTAATTTAGATAAAAATGTTAGCACATCCTTCCAACACCCCCATAAGTGCCTTGTGCTTCATCATCCTAGCAAATTTGTTTCTTTTTTCAGTCTGAATTAATAACCCATCCTTTTTCAAAGACAATTCTTTCTTCCTCTTTATACCTATGAAGGTATAAAATATCTATTTGAATTCAGCATGAAAGATGCCACAAATAGATTTAGGTTGCAAGTTTTTTTTTTTCTGTTATTTACATTTAAATTACATGAATAGATAGATAGATTAAAAAAAAAAAGAAGAAGAAGAAGAAGAAGAAGAAGAAGAAGAAGAAGATTGATCGATTTGGTGAATAGGCCCCAATCATAATCTGATTTGTGACAATGGATCTCCTTTACCTTAATAATCAAATGATGTTTAACACAACTTAATAACTACACACTTAAGTTTAAAATAAAACAAATTATACTTAACATTCCTTTAGACTTCAGAGCAAAAGTAGGTTTCTGTAGTCTCTACATTTAGGAAGTGAATTGTATCCAACAAAATGTGCAGTGAAAACTTCAACATTTGTATTTAATTCTCATGTTCTTCAGTTTCAAAAGCACCACACAATCATTCCCCCCCTCTCTCTTTTTTTTGGCATTTAATTTTAAATGTGTTGAATCTCACAGCTTGCCTCATCACAATGCCAAATTAACAATTCTGAAAGGAATAAGTTAGTACATGAAACCATGAATAGGCATTTCTTTAAAGTGAATAATGTAACTTGCTCTACAAAGCCCCTCATCAAAATACTTGTTTAAAACCAGTCTATTTTGTACAGTAAGGCGATATTTCCATCTTTATGTTTTTCTTAGGAATGACTTTCACTCTGTTCTGTTGGAGTGGAATATCTATGTCTATACCTTACAAATGAAAACTACTTCAATCAGCATGTATAGAAATAACATTAACAATTATAGATCAGCATGACTTCAAAGAAATTTAATGATAATAAATCTAATTCTGTAAATAAATATTCTGTTCTTTCCTAAATATTCTAGTACTCTTTATATTTCTTCAGCTTAAATCTTGAATCATCACTGTAACATAGACAGAATATACACAAAAAAATAAAACTGCAACTCAGCCATTAATCTGGCTGTGTGACTGTGGTCCGGTCATAAAATTCAAGTTTCAATTTTATGTTAGAAAAATAAAAGAATTTGAGTATAATAATATTTGATTATCCTCCAGCTTTTTAATTTTCTCATATTGCTTTTCTAATCACCAATAATATTCATTTTAAAGTACTTTCATAGCCACATTTTTATTTACAAATACATACATAAATATTCATTCATGCATATATAATGTATTTCCATATATGCATACATGTATATGAGATTATAAGAACTCACATGCAATCCCACTTCCAAATATAATTATAAAAATTTATATTAATTAAAATTGAATACCACTTTCTAGTTCTTTCTTTTTCAAATAAATTTCATTAAAGGAATATTGTCAGAGCACTTTACCATAAAGTGGATTAAATTTATTGCTTTTCTATTCAGTAGAAAAACAATATAACTTTGAATGTTATATTCATTATTTCACATTAAATTTTAGTCCTTTCTTTTTAATTTTTTCATTACTTTAGATTTGTATTTTGATCACATAAAATACTTTTTTTCTCTTTTACTTGGATGAAGTCTGAGGTGATTAATTGGTAGTGTTTGGGGATTGGTTTGCTTTCATTTTTATCATGCTTTGGGTCCCTTCATGTCCATTATCTGTTTCTTTCTTCCCTCAGTACCATGTACAAAGTATGCCTCCTTCTTCCAAGCAGACCATTTGGGGATAGAAACTGTATCCTCTCAATATTATGGCCTCTTGTATAACACTTTCAAGCCCATTTCTTTCAAAATATGTGACTATGATTCACTGTATTAGAAATTTGTTCTCAGCATTTTCCATTCATGATCAGACATCTGTATCTAGGGACATTTTTTTTCTTCTGTGTCTTATCACCATTAGGCTTTCTCTGCACTTACTTCTATTTATTCATTTATTCATTGAACACATTTTGTGCCAAGCATGCTTCTAGGTATCAGGAAGGCAGCAGTGAAAAAAACAAAAAAAAAAAAAAAACACATCCTACTTTTGGGAATTTTCTTTCTTTCCAGTATAGATATAAATATAGATACAGATATAGGTATACATTGATAATATCTAAACTAGTCTACAAAAAGTCTATAGTTAATCTAATAATGGCATTAGTCTGATAATGGAATTCTTCCCACAAAAAGAAAGGAAGTGTCAGGTAGCTCTAGATTGGTTTTATTTATTTTATTTGATACTCAAAACATTAAATTTTCTATTATATAATTGTAAAGGATGTAAAATGGATGAAGTTTGCCAAGAATATATTTTAGAACAATCAAAATAACATTTTTATTACAATATATTAATTATTCTTCTAATGCATAACTCTCATGCAGTCATAGATATGATTTTAATTTTAATTTCATGTATTGAATATGTTGCTATAAAAACACGATTTCACTGTATTATTTTTCCCATTTAAAATATTATAATAATGAATGTATCATTATATAATCATAAGAATAAACTCAAATATTTTTAAGTAAAAATGATTTTCCCCCAAAATAGGTGTTAATTATCTTTCTTGATGCTTTTGCTGGATTCATTTTACAGATATGAGATGTAAGGAATAGTTTTCATTGAAATTTCCTTACATAGAAATAACAGAATATGTTCATATATCTGGTGAGATACAAAGATAAATATAATTGCATAATATTATATGAACTAATTGGAATTTATTCAGAATCACCAAGTAGTCAAAGTACCTACCATAACCCATAACTGGCATTATTCTGTTGCACCATGACTAGTAATGAAGTTCAGAAACAGCCCTGCAGACCATTCTTACTAATCAACTTTTAAGGGAAGAGAACCTCTGGTATTCACTTCAGAGGCTCTGTCCATAGCACCATTCTGAAGGCTTAGCTGCTCTTTCCATGATTTACACAACCTGCTTCCTTCCTAACTCCCATTCTTGCTTCTTATTTATTTTCAGAAAAACATCTCATTCACATCAAGGGCAATGTTTGTACTCCCAAGATACTATCTTGACCTTCACGCTTCGCCACTCTGCCTTCTCATACCACTCCCAATGCATCCTTCTCAGTGCCTAAGCTTTCCTCAAATGCTTGCTCAAGTTCTGCTTCCCAGTGATGTCCTATCCTGCTAATCTATATAGCTTATAAACTGGGACAATGCTTTTTAACTTTTTTATTTGTTGTTATTTCAGGTGTTTGGTATTTCATGATTTTATAAAAATAGTTGGCAAAAATATATTGAACTGAACTCCTGTACGAAATTTGAAATTCCAACAACCAGGTATTTATTTCAGAGGTTTGTAATGGCTAGACAGCCCTAGAAATTGCAAGGGGAGAATAACACATCACACATTTCAGAATATGTGATCAGAGAGCTTCCCCTTTCTGAACTAAAATAAATATATTTTACCTCAACTATAATTTAGTAAGAGGGCTCAGTCTGTCATAAATATCATTTTGCATGGAGGGAATTTTACTCATCATGTCTTAAAGGAAGAGTTATGTTCATTTCATAAAAGGAAATCAATATATAAAATACTCTTTTTTGTATGTAAAACTATAAATCAAATGGTTTTCACACTTCAGTATCTACTAAGCTGATACTTGCATGTTCTGACCTTGGCAATATGCTTTGTCAATATCAAAAAACATATATTTTTAATTTATCAAAACCAATGCATAAAATACAAGCTGATGCCATCTACTAAAATTTTTCTACTTAAGAAATAAAATTCACACTCAGTTTTGAGCCTGATACTATATATTATAGTGATTCATCATGGAATTTTTCAATTTATCTTTCATGGATAAAGGATAATATAAAATCCATTTTTATCATAAAAATCAGTTTTTTATTGCTTGCTGTGGTTATTTCACATGTAATTTTTATACATATATCATCAGGTTGCCTCATGTTACTGAGGAAATTGCCAATGTTATAAAACTTTGCTTTTTTGTACTATGGATTGAACTCAACAGCGATTAACTACTGAGCAACATCCCCAATACTTTTGTATTATTATTTTTTAAAATTTTGAGACCAGATCTCCATAGGGCCTAGCTAAGTTGCTGAGGCTGGCCTCAAACTGGAGAACCTCCTGATTCATCCTCTCAAGTCACTGGGATTATAGGCCACCAATCCCAGAGGTTTTATGAAACTTTGATTCCTTGTCTAAAGATGCATCTTTGTGCTTATTTTAGAAAGCTTATATAAGGTCTTATGCATTATCTAGGAAGGATATTCCATATTCATTTAACTTATGTCAAAATACTTTGTTTTCTTATCATTTTATTGCTATAAATTGTTGTTATTTTGACTGAATTGAAATTTAGTTGTTTAATATTTTAAAATAATTATTAAATATTCCAAAAGTAATAAGTTTAATAAGTGGTTAAATAAATTAATGAGAAATATATTTTACTATACAATATATTCATTGTATCTCTTAACATTCATTAAGGAAATCAGCATACATTTGTGATATCTGGAATCAGATGAATCCTCTTCCTGTAAGACTTAGAAAATACCAGCCATCCAGTGAGATATCCATTCAGTTACCCTTACTCCAAAATAGTACTAAATGGGTTGCTGCTGTTGTTGTTTACCATCCAAACAGGAGATATATGTTTTCAATTTATTCCTCTATATAAGCATCAAAACAAATTATGGTTCAAGTATTCAAAATATTCCATGTATAATATAGGAAGCATTAAACACAGTTTCAGAGCTATTAATTCTCTGACTAAAATCAATGCTCCCTTCTACCTTAATCAACTGTATAGTCAATATAATTATCAACTTTAAGCCTTTAAGAGAACTGATAGTTGGAGTCATAGGAAATGTTAGCACTCATGAGAATAACAATGGAAGAAAGTACTTGAAGTTATTTTGATGAACCTATTAAATTTTCCATAATTTTTCACCTTACTGTATTTTGAGATTATTATATAATTAGTAACATATTAATTAAATATTAATAGATGCTTATTTTAGTTTCACTTCAATTTTTCCTGTTAAAGTGAAAGAAATATTATAGCTGCCCTAAAAACATAATGAATAATAATAACCTCATTAAAATAAAACTCCCCCCCCCCATTTTTTTTGTCCAAACCAAGCTTATATCCTTTAATAGATAGAAAATGTTGGGAATGACTCCCATTGATGTTAATGATGACTTGGATCTTAAAGTTGTGCTTTACAGCGACTTCTAGATTATTTTCCCCATAACTTGAATTCTTGCTATTGATCATAATGAAATATTCCCACAAATAAACTTAGTTTTTATATTTAAATTTAAATATTTGATGTAGTTGAATATTTGAATTGATTTATTATCTCATTCTCTTAGAGAAAATTTTAAAATATGTGTATAATTCTGTGTATCTCAACATTTTAAATTTAGTATTATTTTTGTAATCAGTTTGTATTATAAACTGAAAGGCTAAGACCAAGTTTTGTACAATGCTATAACAAATACTTAAAAGTGTAGAAGCTATTTGGAACTGGGTAATGGGTATTCCAAGACTGGAGGAGTTTTGAGTGCACACTAAAAAAAGCTCAAGGGCCTTTTAAAGATTATTCGTGGTAGGGATCTACAAGGAAAGAGTGGGGCTATAGAGAAAACTTCCATCTTCTTAGAGAAAGTGCAAGTAATCATCTAAAGAGTGTTGTTAGAAATAACATCTATCTTACACTCTATAAAAAAATCAACTGAAAGTGGATTGAAGATCTAAAACTAGGACCTAAAATCATGATACTTTTAGAACAAGAAAAAAAAAAGAAAAAAAGAAAAATGAAAAGGCTCATTGACATTATTTTGACATTATTGATTATATTTTGGATATTACGACAACAGCACAGGAACAAAAGAGAAATGAGCAGGATGACATCAAATTAAAAAGCTTCTGAACAATGAGGAAATAATACAGTGAAAAGGCAAACTATGGAACAGTGGAAAATATTTGCACACCATACATTTGGATAAATATTTAATATCCAAAATATATAAGTGAAGGAGCCCTAATTAGGAAGGGCTATTGTAGCTAGCTGGAAGCCATAAGTTCCACCTGATATGTATGTGACGCACCTGTAGGCACCCGCAAAGCTGAAGGTATATAACCGGGTGAAAGCAGTCCGAGTTAGGAGAACAAACAAATTCATTCGGTCAGTCGGGTAGTCACTCGGTCGGTCAGAAGAATCAGAGCGGCCAGAACGTAGGCAGAGCGGTTACAGAAGAGAAACCAGATAGAAGAAGTAATGACTGGTCAGAGTTAGGCCGAGGCTCCCAAGGAAGACAGAAGACAGAAGAAAGAAGAAGAAGAAAGAAGAGAGAAGAAAGAAGCTCTAATCTTTCTCTAAGCTAAGCTCTATCTTTCTTTCTCTCTAAGAAGCTAAGCTAAGCTCTATCTTTCTTTCTCTCTAAGAAAGAAGAGAGAAGAAAGAAGAGAGAAGAAAGAAGCTCTAATCTTTCTCTAAGCTAAGCTCTAGCTCTATCTTTCTTTCTCTCTAAGAAGCTAAGCTCTAGCTCTATCTTTCTTTCTCTCTAAGACTCTAAGCTAAGAAGACAAGAAGAAAAGCTCGCTTTAATCTTTCTCTCTAAAAATCTTTCTTTCCCTCTCTAAGCTCTCTCTAAGAAAGTAGAAGTAAAAGTAGTAAAAGCTATACTCTGCCTCCGAGATTTTTTCCCGGGTTTCGGTACCAGGTAGCTTACATATAAGGAACTATTTAATTAATTAGAAAAAAGCAAAACAGATAAATAACTCAACTGAATATGATTAATGAATCTGAATATACATTTCTTCAAGAAAGGACATAAAATATAAAAATATATGCCATCTATATAAAAAGATACTGCCAGGATTTGGATAATGGTTGGTCACCCAATCCAGTTGCATGTGCTATAAGTTTGGCCCCGGTGTGGCAGTGCTGAGGTTAAAAAAAAAAAAAAAAAAAAAAAAAAAAAAAAAAAAAAAAAAAACTTCAATATACAGAGTGTAACTGATAGTGAGTAGATCATGCAGGTCTCATTCTTAAAAGGATTAATGCTGGAGTGAATGAGTTCCTTCAAATTGGGTTGTTATAGGGCTGGGGATATAGCTCAGTTGGTAGAGTGCTTGCCTTGATGTACAAGGCCCTGGATTCAAACCCCAGCAGCACAAAACAAAACGAAACAAAACAAAGTGGGTTGTTATACAGTGATGGCCCCACATACTTGGCATTTCTGCTGATTGTCATATTCCTTGCTCCTTGAGAAGATGTAGCTATGTTTGGATGTAGCAATGGCATCCTCACCAGAAGACCCTATGTTGGAATTTTTATCTTTCAAACTGTGAGCTAAATAAACTTATTTTTTTAAAAAGCCATCCTATTATAAGTATTATGTTATATTCACATAAGTTAGACTAATACATTTAGGTCAACATTATTAATCATTAGGAAAATTCAAATCAAGCCTGCAATGATATTATCACTCACACCTATAAAGATGAATATTATTAAAAAGAGAGAGAGAGTGAGAGAGAATATGTATTCATGAGGGTGTGAAGAAAAGGAAATCTTTGCACATGGTTGGTGGGTAAAAGGTGAAGCCAACTAAGAAAAACAGTACTTTCCTCAAAAAAATTATAATAAAGATACCATTAGACTTATCAATTTCTTTTCTTGAGAAAAATCAAAAAGAACAAAAATTAGACTTTTGACAAGATATCTATTTTTCCATTTTTATCATAGCATTATTCATAATATCTGAGATATGGGAAAAAATAACTAAATGCCCACAGAGGAATGAATGAGTAAAGAAAATGTGATATTTATATGCAATGGAATATTATATAGCTTGAAAAAAGAAAACTTGCTATTTGCAATAGCATAAATGGACCAGGAGAGAATTATGCTAAGACAAATAACACAGAGTCACTTATATGTTGAATTTAACAAAATCAAACTTATAGAAGTAGAGAGTAGAACAATAGTTTTCAGGGATTGGGGGATAAGGAAATAAGAATGTGATTGTCCATGTTGATAGTGTTTCAGTTATACCAAACAGCCTATGAAACTACAAATTGCATTGTGACTATAGATAACAATATTGTATTGGATAATTAAAATTTGGTACAAGGGTTGATTTTTATTAAGTATTTTCACTGCACACAAACAAAAATTACAATACAAACAATGAAGGGGTGGGAGATATTGAATATGTTTGTAGTCTTGATATTGGTAATGGTTTTATGGGCATATACTTATTTCCAAACTTATTGACTGTATGCATTAGATTTATACATTTTATGTGCCAAACCTACATAAATAAAGCAGGTTTTTAAAAGGCTGCCTTATCTGCAAGTCTTACTATATTATAATAATATCTGATTCTTGTCATTATAATTGGTAGATAAACAAATCATGTAAAAATATGCAATCAGCTACTCCTTCTCTTATCTTTGAATCTTTTATCACTAATACATATAAAATAATCTATTTTTAATTTGAGATGTGGAAAAAATGTGTCATGTTGACTTTGACCTAAAAAAATCTCTGGCAATACTATGTTTAGCAAACTGGAGTTTGTCTTTAATCCCACAAGTAGGAAGGACACTAAGTCATACATTGTATTGTCGGACATGTGATGCTGTCATTGTAGCAAAATCCAACACTGCCCCTAATAAACAAAATAGAATTTCAGGTACTTCTATGCCTATTTTAACTACACTGGACTCACTTGTCTTGATAGTGATATAATTCACATCCTGGACTTTATTGTTAATAAGTTGAGTAATGCAACTGAATCAATTAAAAAGCTAGGTCTTTGAAATTTGTATGTCAGCATCAGATAGGTATAAAATCAATAAATTAGTATTAAAGAGAAACTTGTCTTTCATTGTTATAACAACTGAACTCAACTCGTTTTCACTAGACAGTATAAACACATATTATTGTTTTTCTTTGCAAATATATTCATACATTAGTTTAGCATGAGATCTTAAGCAAGGAAAATAAACATATTCATATGTAGGGGAACAGAGTGAGCAGCTTTCTAAAGCTCTTAGTTGTCAAAATTTTAAAAAATTGAAAAAGAAAAAAAATGCATCCATTAATAACTTCAAAATTATGTCCTTTAATAAAAACAAAACAAAGATGCCTGCAGAAAACTAATTTATCTGGGACTTAAAAATTTTAAACCATTATGAGATATGCTCATGATCTAAGTATATTAAATATATATATTTTCCAATGTACATTTACTATATATAATCAAGAGTTGGGAATACATTAAGTGCAAAATTTCATATAGAAGTAATACACAGAAATAAAAATACACAAAAACAGTAAAATTTTGTATGTATACTCAAACACACATTGAATAATAACATACTTATAAATGGGGACAGAATCATGGAATTGATAAGAGAAAAAATATATAAAAACTTTTTTTTTTCTATTTCTAGATACATGTAATCTGAGGCATATGTGTATTATTTGCAAATCTGTAATTTTTAAGATAGGCATGCTGGAGGTTAGGGCCAATTGTTGACAAGTAAAAATAAGCCAGAGGATGAGTAGATTCATGAATTATTCCACTTGTTTGACATTATGACCCATGGTGTTTGTTGGCGCTGTTGATAAAAGCACTCTGAAATGCCTGCTACTAAACACTAATGCATTTTGCATTAGATCTAATCAGCTGGAGATCCAGAATCTTAGTTCTAAGTGCCAAGGAGATAATTTTCAGTTTTCATTTAAAGAACTAAATTTCATTTTGTTGTACTAAAATATTTCTCATGCCAAGATTCTCAAATATGCTGCACAGTAATTAAAAGTCACCTAAAACTGTCAAATTGGAAAATTATAGATTTAATAAGTTTCAAATTTTAAAAAAATCTGTTTATTCTGAGATTGTACCTCAAGGGTAGAGCACTTGCTTTTGTGAAGCACTGAGTTTAATCTCTACCACTGGAAAAATAAATTCTTTTGATTACCTTATTATTGCTGTATCTTGTTTCTTCTTATGTCCTTGCCTAAATAAAATAAATAAATAAATAAATAAGTACAATGTTTAACAGTTGATAAGAATTTGAGTTGCTAGAAACTGCAAATATTCTATTAATTTGCTAAACAAATTGTAATTAAATTTATATATCAAAAAACCTGAATGCAAATTAGAACTTACTAAGAATTTCAGTCTTGGGATTTTTCCTCTATCACTTGTAGCATTATTGTTTTTTTTTTTTTTTTTTTAATATTTTTATTTTATTTGCTTTAGTTGTACACAATGCGTTTTATTCAATCCATTTTATTTGTATGTGGTGCTGAGGATCGAACCCGGGTCGCCCACGCGCTAGACGTGCGCTCTACCGCTGAGCCACAATCCCAGCCCTACATTATTGTTTCTTAACTTTATTATTGATAATGCAAGGTTCAATTTTTTCTCATTGTCACAGTGTTTTTGTTTTCCTTTCACATGCCCAGTCTGGTAATGATGTTGAAAAAAAAAAATTTTTTTTAATTTTTTATTATCCTAATTTGTTATACACGTTTGCAGAGTACATTTCATTTCATATTACATATAAAGAGCACAATTTTTCAAGTTGCTGGTTTAATATAAAATATTTTTACGATAATTGTGTCTTCATACATGTATTTAGGGTAATCATGGATGTTGAAAATTCGTGGTGCTTAGAAAGATACATTCAAGGTGATTGTGTTGCTATATCCTAATGTAAGAAACATAAATGGGGATAGAACATAGAATGGCCGAAGGAAATTCCAAAAGAGAGGGTGCCAGTCCATTCAGAGAGTGTGGTTTATGGACAGCTCTCTTCACTCTCAGCTTGTTGGTTGAGACAAATGAAAAACTCTTTAGAGTATATCATTGACCTTACTTAGCTTGGAGCACAGCTAAAGTGATCCTCTAATTAAGACTAAAATCATGAAAGAATCAAAGGATGAAAGAGGTTATATTTTTTTCTTTTCCACTTATACTAATCTAAACGGAGAAAATTATAGTTTCTCAACTCAATATTACATGTGTTGTCTTTAGTGCCCATCACAAGATTTCAAATTTGCTATTATACATATTTGACAGGTCAGGGAGATAAAGATTGAATGAAATTAGCAATTTGTCCAATTTTCTCTGAATGTTTATTTCCAAATGTTGATCCAGTCTGCTCCTTGGTATCCTATGTCCTGACATTTCCCATTCAGTTCAATAAGACACTTTCATAACAATAATGTATCAACTTGGTATACTTTTCTCCTATTAAATTACAAAGCCTTTTATTTAAAGATGAGTTAATAATACAAAACATTCTTGTCCCTGAAGCACTTAAAAATAAGTTGCTTCCAAATCTCATTTTTTTTTTTTTTACATTTATTCATGATTGGATTGAGGGCACACATGGGGTTTGTATTCCTAATATGAAATTGCAGCCTTTATCTATTTATTTTTTTTGAGAAGAAAAGTTTATTTGGTACTCACAGTTCCATTGCTCTGGGCCTGAGCTGAGACAGAACATCTTTGTAGAAGGGTGTGGGGGAGGAAAGCAGATCATGACATGGCAATCAGGGAACAGAGAGAATTCTGCTCACCAGGGACAAAATATAAACCTCAGAGCCATGACCCCAGTGATCCACCTCCTCCAGCCACACCTTATCTGCCTATAATTACTGTCCAGTTAATCCCTAGAAGTTGAATAATTCACTGAATAGATTATAACTCATAATCTAATCTGAAATTGCAACCTTGAAGAATCATTTAAAGGAACATGTACAAATGCTCCTCAATTTATTTCCTGATAAACCCATCATAAATCAAAAAATTGTGAAAAGTCAAAACTGCATTTAATATACCTAGGCCACAAACATCATAGCTTAGGAACACAGTACACTGTCAACTATGGGTTGCTGACCCTGATCACATGGTTACCTTGGAACTGAAGCTTACTGCTGCTGCCCAGCATCATGAGAGTATCTTACCACATATTGATAGCCTGGAAAAATACAAAAATTCAAAATCCAATGTATTACAACATGTCACTTTCATACAATCATAAAGCAAAAATTCACAATTTGATTTTTTGTCTGGATGCACATATACACAATTTCCCTCACTTTTATCAGCATGAGACTCAAGAAAGTAAAAGTACCTTAAACTCACTATGGCATGAAAAAGTCTCATTATAATGGGCCTGATTATGAGTTGCAATAAATTATTCATTAATTCAAGGAACAGATACCAGTTTAAGTTAATATAGGTATTATTTCTCACACATTATTTTATTAAATCAAATTTAATAAATTGCATCCATTTACATAATATACTTGGATGAGTTTTGGCAGGTACATATGCCCATAAAGTCAGTGGTATGATTAAAATACAGAACATTGTTATTATCCACAAAAGATTCGTTTTTCCCCTTGGTAGCTTGTTTCTTCAATGAAATTAGATTTAAAAAGACAGCCGCTACTCTTTTGTTTTGTTTTGTGTTGTTGCATTTTTTTTGGGGGGGGGCATGATTTTTTTTTTCATTTTATTAAGTTAATGAATTTAAGTCTTTCACTATATACTATTTTGTGTCTATGTCTATTTAACACAATAACATGTTGTATCTTTACCAGCATTTTGTTTCCTTTTATTGCTGACCAGCATAACATTTTATGAATATACCTCATTGGATTTATTTATAAATATGTTGATATATATGAGTGGGTTCCAGTTGTGGTTAATAATGAATAAAACCTCTAGTGTGAACCAATAATATGGCAGGGTCCAAGAGTTTCTATGAATTGCTTTTAGTAGACAATCAAGTATCTTGTAGAACAACAGCAAGTATACTAAACCTGAGAATAAAAATATGGAAACAAACAAAGTCAATTAAGAAATACATCAGGAAGGAAAAATCAATGGGTCTAACTCCTGACTGGTGTCACTGTAAAGTTGGTATTTATGGCCATATGTTTCCAAAGTATTTTGGAAGGGATATTTTACTATAGCAAATGCACACTAACATGAATTTGGTCCAGTCATTGACACCAGCCCTCACATTAAGCGAGGATTGACTTGTAGATGAAGTCCCCCTGAATAAGATGGTCTCCATGATAGTTTCAGAAAGGCCAACTAATGTCAAAAACTCCCTAAGCCCAATGTGAAGATTTAAATACCTGATTGATACAAAAGACTGCAGAAGGTGTAACCCACCCCACTTCTCCTGGCAAAAATCAAACAGTAATGAATTTGTAAGAAGCATTGTTTCCTTTGTCATTTTGTGCTCAGAAATGACCCGAGAGAGAGAGAGAGAGAGAGAGAGAGAGAGAGAGAGAGAGTGTTCTTTGCTTGAGCATTGCATTTTATATTCACTCAAAATGAAATTCTTTGCTTGACTTTTCACATCTAACTTTAAATTTTCTTTTGTCAGGACACAAGAACTGAGTTAGAATAATGTGTCAATTATTTTTACTTTAAGATTTCTTTTTGTATTTTAGATAGGAAATATTTCAATGTTCAATTGCTACAACTTCATAAATGTTCTATTACATGGTTATATGATTTAAAGTTTTGACTCATTCAAGTTTATATATGGTGAAATGTAATATTCAATTTACATGTTTTGTTTTGTTTTTAATTTAGTTGTCTACATTTACTGCACCAGTGTTTGAAAACACATTCTTTCTCCTTTTAGATGCATTTGTATTATTTTGAAAAGTTGTTTGCTCACATGATTTTACTTACAACACGGGTTATATGTGTTTTGTATGTACAGTTGTACATAATAAAGCTTTGTAACTATTATTTTAATTGTGGAATGTAAATTCATTTTTAGAAAACAAACAAGCATTACATATTTTAAATTCTTTGTAATTTCATGTGAAATTTATAATCAATATTGGCTAGTATAAAAACTGGGTTTTAAATCTGCATAAGTTTTCATTAGATTTTGGTTGAACTTATTGATCAATTTAAGGAACATAGATAACTACATTGGGTCTTCCAGACTATGAAGAAGGCCTTTCTCTTCATTAACTTAAACACTCTTTAAAAATTTCTCTAAAAGGTTATGTGGTTTTCAGTATTCAACTCTTGCACTTATTTCATAACATTTACTTCAACTATTTAAACTCCACAAACTCTTGTTTCTATTAATTATTAAAAATGCCCAGTGAATTTGTATTTATTTTTCAAAGTTTTGTTTAAGACTTCTTTTTGGTTATTTTTAAAATATATTTTTATCTACTTGGATCTATTTTTATCATTTCATTCATTGCAATTGTGTTTTCTTTATTTATCATAGTAATAACAACTGCCTGAAACTGCTCATTTGATGATTTTAGCAAATAATTTGTCTTGTGTTTGGTCATTATTGATTGCCTTTTCACTTGAGATTGAGTTAACTTTTCCTGTTTTTTAATATTTTGAATAGGATTGCATACTGGACCTTGATAAGATTGTATTGTGAAAGCTTCTTTCTCTTTTTATGAAAAATATACTTCTATGGTGGTTTACATATTTTGTAGACACTGAAAATTAAATCTCCTAGATCTACTGAATAGGCAAATATAATGGTGGAAATCATTTCATCAGCCAGAAACTGCATAAAGAAAGTAAGAGCAACAAGATAAAATATAAATACAAATAGAAATCAACATTGTCAAAGTAAGTAGAAATCATTGCTCATTCTCTCTTCTGTTACATAAACGAATGATTCCTATTTAATTCTGTAGCTTGTTTAACCTTCATATGATCTTCTTAATTTGGGATATTTTTTTTCATATGCAAGTTGAGTTGAGAAGAATCAATCCCACTCATGTTTAATTTGCTTTTGACTCAGTTGTCTAATTTCTGTTTTTTTTTTTTTTTTTTTTTTTTTTTTTTTTTTTGTGTGTGTGTGTGTGTGTGTGTGTTCTGAGTTTTATAGCCTAAATAGATATTGATAGAAGGTAGCTTAAGGACTTATCCTTTGAGTCAAAACTATGCTCCTTTAAATCTTGACTAGAAAAACAGGAAGCACATGTAATAATTATTTTTGGACATTAGAGAATAAGCTCCATAAGACCCATCTCTGAGAAGAAGTAACTAGATTACATGAGCTCTTCACATGCCCTTTATTTCTGCTTGGAGCTATTTTCCAGAATACTGACTCAGGAAAGGGAAACTTATATTGAGCAAAAAAATTCATAGTCAAAGATAAAAATCAGTGTTCAAGGAGTCTGAAACTACAGGAAACAGAAAAGCATATTTCTAGAAACAGGAAGAAAAGGAGCTATTGAAATTCACATGTGTTCCCTCTGTGTCAAAATCTAAAACTAATAACATTATGGTCAATTTTAAAACCAGCTGTATATAAACATAGTAAATGCATGTGATATCAATTTAACATATCTATTAAAAAGAAAAGTTCTAGGACAAGGAGATAAATGAGGAAACAAAAGCAAAAACAAACAGATTCTAGCTATATGCTATCTTCAAAATAGAATGGCTTTAACCATCATCTTATGTACTAAAAATTATATTCAAGTATCAGTTCAAATCATTAAAAAAGCAGATCTAAAATTTACCCTATTGTTCTGTGTTTCTCTGACTCTTTCTCAACTGTCATAGCTGATAGTTTGATCAAATATTATCCATTATTGTTTTATCCTTGTTTAGGTCTCATCCTAATGGATGTAATATAATGGACATTATGGTTTTTCCTAAAATTATATTGTTTGTATAAACATTTACCAGAGATTATTTATGGTATATACTTATAAATATTAAATGAATAATGTAAAATAAAATGGGGGTTTGCTTTCTTTACCTGATTTTTCTCTCATCATATTGCTGCATTTTTGTGAGTTACTCATAGACTGCTTGCATAAACTAACAAGGGACATTTTTTTGCATTACTGTGACCAAAATACCTGATAAGAACATTTTAGAGCCGGGTACAGTGACAATAGTCTGTAATCCTAGCAGCTGGGGAGGCTGAGGCAGGATAGTTCATAGTCAGTCTTAGTAGGTTAGCAAAGTCCTAAGCAACTTAGCGAGGCACTGTCTCAAAAAAAAAAAAAAAAAAAAAATATATATATATATATATATATATACACATATATATATACACACACACACACACACTAATAATAAAAAAGGCAATATAAGCCAATAATTTTTCAAAACTTATCTATTCATGACACTTATTTATCTCATCTAGTGAACTAAGTGATATTTGCAAACCAAAGATACCCTTATTAATTGAAGTCAATTTCTTCAACAGTTTGAACACAATAGATATGAACATAATTCATAGTCTCCCTATCTTTTTATTTCAGTACTCTTTTCATTTATTTATTCATTAAAAACATCCTTTAATTCCATTCAGGGAGTCAAATTTCTAAGAAAAATAGAACATTTATATTACTGTTGTGCAAGAGATAGGGTGCTAAGGCGCTAGAAATAAGATTTAGTATTTGAATAGGAATAAAGGAGCCAATACTTGTCACAAAGCTGTAGGTTTTAAGGTGTGAAATCATTTCCCATTCTTGGCCGTTTCCTGGCAGTGCCAGGCCTTACTATTCCTTACAGTTAAAAATCAATTTAAAAAATCTTCTTCTCAACTGAGTATTTTAAGAAATTAAATTACCATGTGCAGTGCTTCCTAGGAGAATGTCCTGTTATCTATTGTCAGCATTCCCCTTTTCATGACCTTTGAAAACATTTTGCTTTTCAGACAGCTTCCTCCAACTGTTCTCTAAAAAAAATAAATTGAAATTTCACCTGATGGTGATCATGTAATAAGAAATACTTTTCAATGTCAAATTGAAATTGGAGAAGCATATTAAAGTGTGTCATGATTTTAGATATATATTTGCCCCCCTGAAGCTAAGACATTTTTCTCAATGCTTTTTCTTCAAGCTTTTTCACCTAAAATTTTTTTAAATGCTTCTTTCACATAGGGTTTTTGAGTTGATTAAATAAGATACTGTGCTTCTTGCTACCTAATATATTATTTCTGATTTGTGATTTGGAGAGAAATTAATAAATATGATAGCTTTTTTTTCCCTTTTGTTGTTCTATAGATATTTATGTGCTTGTGTTATCTTCCCTATAGAAATGTAATCATAGGATTAAGCAACATGTCTATTTTATACAAGTAATTTCTCAAACCTAATAAAACTGGGACTTTCACCCACAAAGTACTCAATAAATGTATATTTGTGAATGTGGCATGTAACATTTGTTAAAGATTTACAGGTAACAAATGATCATAAATTCATTATTTATGATGATTATCACATGAAAGACTGTGGGTTAAAAATCTTTCTTCCCATTTCATTGGTGAATAAGCAAGGCTTTGAAAGACTAAGTGATACAGTTAACAAGGTCATATGGTAGTATGCAAATAATGCTTGAAAATTTGGAAAAATTTTACACCATCTTTTATATTATATGTGATTTATAAGAAATTATTTTAAGACAAATGTATCCTATACTGTCTTAAACCATATACCATGGATAAAATATGTTGTAGTCATATTAGTAGCTGTAGTACATTATTCTATGGTGGGTCACATGGCAATGAAGTTCAATAGACAGATTGTCCTGTGAAATCAGAGTGTCTTTACTTTGATGGGTTTTACTACTTCACATGAAGTGTTGATAGTAAAAATTAATGTAGAGTTGGTCAATAGACAGTTGTAGGATGAAATCCCCCTAAAGTTACCATTATGTAACAAGTTATATAACATATGTATCATTTTGATAGTTAATTTCTGAAAACCCACTGTATCATCATGTCCATAGAAATATTCTCCTTAATCCTCAAATGTAAAGTTACTTTTGTTCACTTTTGATTCACCCTTTATTTCATGTTGCTGTGATAGTAATATTTTTCTTAAGATCATGTCTATAAAATCATCATATGAAGGAATTTTAAGGGATAAAGAAGAAGCATACTTAAAATAAGATTATCAATATGAAAATGTCATAAAACTTTAAATTATGGTGGCAATATAATGCTGTAATTTGAAAATCTGCAAGTGAATATCAAAGGATACATTTATACATGCATATGGAAAAGCCTCAGCAATTTTACTATTTAAGACTGAGCTGGAAATTTACAAACATTTGTTAATTTATCTTATTGAATTATACTAAAATAGAATGTTTTGTCTTGTTTCACAATTTTTGTTCTTTGTAGAAATTTTCAAACTAGATTACATGAAAATATGTGTGCCATTGCTTAGTTCTGCATGCCAAATTTTAGGGATTCTTTTCCTTTCATTCTTCTCTGGTCAGTATTTAAACTTCTAAACTTCTTGCTTAACTTCCAATATATAACAAGATAAAAATCCATCACTCATGTGCTGTTAAAAATAAACAATTAGAATTTAATAACAGAAAGATATATAGAATAGACCAAAAATATTTGGAAAATAAACAATACATTTTTTATATAACAAATTGGTCACCAATAGTATCAAGAGAAATTAAACTTATTTGGAAATAATATAAAATATAAATAATTAAAAATTTTTGGAATATACCAAATCTTAGATTACTTTATAATATTAAATTCAGATATTATAAAAATATCAAAATCAGTGAACTACTTGGCCACATCAGAAAATTATATGGTCTGAATGTTTATGTGCTTTAAAAAAATTATATATTAGGCTGAATATGGAGATGCATACATGTATTCCAGCAACTCATGAGGCTGAGGCAGGAAGATTGCACATTTAAGGCTAGCCTCCACAAATTTGTGAGGCCCTAAGAAAAATAAAATATAAAAAAGTCTGGGGATGTAGCTGAACGGTACAGTGTCCCAGGTTCAATCCCTAATACCAAAAATAAAAATAAAATATTATATGTCATATGTCATTGCAAACTAAAATAACAATGTGAAACTATGATACAACAATTAAGGTAAACAAAATACCAAAACCTACCAATACCAGTTGTTTGCAAGGATTAAATTCAAAAAGAATTCTTATTCATTGCTGATGAAAATTAAAATTGTCAGGCCACCATAGAAGGTGTTTTGTTATTTTGTTGTAAAGCTAAACATAGTCTTTCCTCACCACACAGCAATTTTGCCAGTTACTTAACCAGTTAAAAAATTACCTAAAAGACATAAAACTTACCCTTGCATGAAAATTTTCACATGAATGTTTATAACTGCTTTATTCATAATAGCCAAAATATTGAAATGGTTCAGATGCCCTTCAAAAAGTTAGTGAACAAAGAAATTTGGGCACACCTAGACAGTGGAATATTACTTAATGGCAAAAATGAATGAGTTATTAAGGCACAAAATACATGCCTGAACCTTTAATGCACATTTCTAATGGAAGAAGCCAGTTTGAAAAGTTTGCATGTTGTATGACTATAATTTTATGAATTCTGGAAAAGACAGCTATAGACATGATATAAAGATTTATGGATGCTTGAGTTTTGGTTGAACATGAGGAAGGAGGTTAACAGATGAAGTTCAGAAGATTGTTTTTAGGGTGTTGAAGCTAATCTATATGTAACTATACCAGTGCATACATGATACTATGCTTTTGTCAAAACTTGTAACTTCATAACTCAAAGAATGAACACACACTACTTCATGGCACAGAGTAAACCTCAATATATTTGAACTGTTGAAAAAATAATTTATGATATCATGGGTTCCTAGAATGGAGTAAAAATGTCATAAAACTATCTAACAGTATTACAAATGTATAAAAAAACTTCACTGAAAGTGATGAGGAAGGTTGATGTAAGGGATTTTGAAAGTGAGCAAAGTCTGTTGGACTAAAAATCAAAGGAACTGTAAATAAGCACTGTGTTCTTGTAGTTAACAAAGCTACATTTTTTTATGATATGAGTTAACAACATTGATACTAGTCTACTGGTGGATTATAGTTGAACTATTAATTAAATGAATGGCAGTTGATATAATCTGAAAGTTGGAATGGCAGTTTACTGATAGTTAAGGGGACAACACTAGAATAATCAATGCAATAATGAATTACATTTAGACAAGTCTTTATGAACTCTAGATACAGATGTTTGCATACTGAAATGTTTAACGATAATTGTGCAGACATGGTGTAATATTCACATACATATTTGCAGATAATTAGTATACTTTCACGATGAAAAAATAAGGCCCAGCTGGTTTAATGGTGAAATCTATACAAAGTTTAAGGAAGACTTGCCAATTCTACAGTCTCTTCATAAAACAGAAGCAGGGAGGAATCATTCGAATCCTTTTAAGAAAGTTACATTAGTCTAATTTTAAAAAATGAACATATTACAAAAAAATAAATTACAGAATAATATTTCTCATGAACATCAATGCAAACAACTTCAATAAAATAAATTATAATTCAACAAAAAGGAAATGATCTGTTATGAGCTAAACATGCCAAACAAAGTTCATATGCTAAAGTTGTCACCCCTAGTGCCTTAAATGAATATATTTGGAGATAGGGCAGTCAGCTGAGAGGGCCAAAAAGCAGAATACTCTGATCAAGCCTGTAAAAATTTGATCAAAAATAAGTAAAGTAGTATTGAATTGTATAGACCTAAGTAAAGAGTAAATAGTGATGATTCCATACTGATAGGAGGAAATGTTTAAATAAATAAACACATTGAGAGAAAATAGAAAATATCTGGTATGGAACAGTGTTAAATAATTAAAGGAGATAATCTGCCCTTAAGAATTCCCACAGTTAAGTTGAGCTGCATACAAAGAGTTCCTTCTAAAACCACACCATTAAAAGGGGAAAGCATGGAGACCAACCTCACAGTGATAAAGGCGGACAAACAATACAGAAAGTAGATACAATTATGAAAAGTGCTAAGGCAGATTGGTAACACATGTTCTCAATATCCTGAAAAAGCACTTGTCCCTTGTCATCTTTCTACTGGAAATAATTTCCCTCATAACTGTAAAAATATTAGAAATCATTGAGAACCTATAAGACTCCAAAATTAAAAGATATTCTATAAGATAACTGACCAGCACTCTTCAAAATTGTCAAGGACCTTAAAACTGTCTGAGAAATGTTCATGACCAAGAGCAGGTTAAGGATGTCATGATTAAATGCATGTTGTGTCCCTAAGTGAATTCCCTAAGGAGGTGATCCTACTGATAGGAATGAAGTTCCTAAGGAACCCTGTTCCTAAAATGAATGTTATGACTTTTACGTGCATTGCCACCCACAAACTCATGTGTGAGGCAATGCAAGAAGGTTTAGAGGAGACCTAGAAATGACTTTGAAACTGTGAGCTCCCAGATAAACTTTTCCTCCTGTAAAATTGTGCCAGTTGGGACTTTGAGTCACAGAAGCAAAAAAGCTGACTAAAACAATGAAAAACCAACATGTGTAAAAACAAGGAAGTCTGAGTAAAGAAGGGACTTTGTTAATGATGCATCAATATTAAGCCATTAATTATATTATTAATTATAGCAATGTGATTAGTAATGTATTACTACATATATGTGTGTGTGTATATATACATAATACCATAGTAATATAAAATGGCCTCAAAATGCAAGGAAGTCTGTCATTTTTGCTGCCAGGTTTTATGATAAACCTTTGCTGCCAGGTTTTATGATAAACCCAAAAAATTATCTTATATCTAGATATTATATTAGAAATCTTAAAGAAGGATTGATACATTTTAAGCATCCAAAATAGATACTTCCTATTCTTCTTTTTTCCTAGCCAGTAGCACAATGTTTTAAATTATTTATTCAGCACATGTGGCTGTTGACAATAGCTTCTTTTCAATAGTACATAAGTTAAATAAAGACTAAAAACTGCCCTACTGCCCTAAAATTTTCTTTTAATAATAGTAGCACTCTGTGTTGGCGAATGTTTGTAACATCTAAAGTGCTTTTGCATTCCTTCCTTGATTTAATTAGAAAAGGAATATTTCAAAAAAGTCAGCAGTCTTCAAAAGTAATCCTATTTACATAGTGGCCTTTTGTATTATCCCTGTTTATGATAATGTGTTTTCCAAAATGGATGGTATGTTGTACTTCTCATTTCCTTCCTCAGGCTAGAGGATCTGCTTTGCCAGGTAAGGGGAGTGTTTAGTGCTCACAGAACATGGACAATGGTGGCCTACACAAGGAGCTGCCTCCTGGATGTTATGTCTCCTCATTTGGGCTATGTGCCTCTATTTAATGATCCAGGTCATTTCCTCACTGGAGAGAATTCTGAACTTGTATCTAATTCCAATTAATTCTGTAAATTATCTGAGTCTTTATTATAACTGCTGTTTAGGTACAAATTTCTATTCTTCCAATTTAGCTTTCTGTACATTCTAACAGTTGTTATGAAGAGAAGGCTCCAATGAACTTTCTGCATCCTTGCTTCACAGTTCATCTATAGAAATCCTAAAGACCGTAGCATTGGGCAGCACATCTGATGATTTCATCTGCACAGAAATACCACAGTCTCAAGGTAAGAATAAATACATTTATGAACAGTGACAACTTAGAGGATGGTAGAGCATCATCTGAAAGGAAATTCTGGATGCTCTGTCTAGATCTGTGGAATAAATGGAGCTAGTCCTAAGTGTATCAGAGCAAGTTGTGAAGATGCTTTATATTATATTTTAAGTCTACTGTAGATAGTTTATCACAGAAGAGTCAGTCCCTAAATAAGCACATAGAAAGGATGACTTGACAAGCTGTCTCTAGCCAGGCCCTGTCATTGGCCACCCCATAGCAGGCACACAGGATCCTATGGAGCAGATACAGTTTCACAGATAGGGGCTGTCTAAGCCTCAACAGCAAAAAATTCCAACTCACAAAAACTAATCTAGATAATGCTTCTACAAATATCAAATCTCCAAGGCATCTAGCCTACTTGTATGTTTGATATAGCAATATTTCTCAGAATAATTTGCAGCTACTTAATAAAATTTGGTTACATTGGACATTCCCAAGGTGAAAGCAGAGCTTATTGTCATTATATATTATAAAGTTGGTCTTTCTTTCCTCTGTACAAGATCTTAGCTAGCAAGAAGTTTACTGAATTTTGAACCAGTTATCTGGTTATCCTGGAAAATCCAACTTTAGAGCAAAAGAACCATTTTGCAGCAAAGTTGATATGGCAGTAAGGATATCCATGGGGTCCATAAATCCTATTATATACTGAACTACCACAGATGAACAGATAGTAAAAGGGAGAAAGCATATTGTCAAGAGTAATTAACCCTGATCATCAACCAAAGTAGGGCTACTGTGCCCTATTGACCCAAGGCCCTTTATTTATAAAATTGTCCGGTACCTAACCTTCTGCTTATCTATCAATTAATGCCATATATCCCTATGTCTCTTTCTAGGGAATCTATTCTGTTTCATTGTTTAATTTACCTATACCTGTGCTAATGCTACATTTCATTATCTATATGCAGTTTTTATAATAAACCTCGTTATCTAATGGAATACCTTCCCCATCCTGTTCTACCTTTAAATGTGGCCTGGCTTTTCTTTACCCCTTTCATGTCTTATAAATTTTAGAATTTATTTGCAATGTTGACAATAAATCCTGCTGTAATTTTGATGTGATTTAATTGAATCCATGATCCTACACAAAACAATTGCTGTCTTTAAAATGTCTTCAATACATTAATATTATACAAGTCCATTCATTTATTTGTTGAATTTATATGATTTAGAGTTTACTTTGTAGACATGTATCTTATTAGATTCTCTGCTAACCTTTTAAATTGGTAATTTGTATTTTTCTTCTAAAATTTTAGGCTAAATATTATTGCTTTTATATATAATAAACTTGACTTTTACATCAAATTAAATTTGAACTTATATTCACCATTACAAATTCACCTTTTATTTATAAATATTCTATTTTACATGGTCTTTGGATACTTTATACCTACAGCTGTATGTGGATAATGATAGTTATATTTTTTTTTTGGGGGGGGAGCACAGGTGAAGTACATGTTTGAAGGTAATATTGAGCAAAAATGCAGTATGATTTTACCAGATGCAAAGTTGATATTGAATCAAAGATATTATATTTCCTTTATGATTTACTCATGGGTCTGGATTTAGTAGAAGCACTAGTGTTTCTAATTATCAAAGTTCACAATGACCTACTAGGTTTGTGCTTCCTATTTCTACATTTTGGGTTGTGTAGGTTTAGTGAGCCTAGTCTCCTTTTTGGGTGCAACTTCCTCAGGAGATGCAACAAAACTTTATTTAACTACAGAATATAGCTGACACCAATAAAATTTGAGCTCCTTGGGTATATACAAAAATGGATTAAAAGAAAAATCACTAACTTTGCAGGGATATTCATTGACCATAAGGCAGGGAGAGAATTATTCTTACACAGAGGGACTATGTGTAGAAACATAGGAAAACTAGGTGACCTGCTGGATGCTTTCTTTGTGCAAACACAAATGCAAATGTACAGGTAAAATAATCATCAGAGATATGGTGACCAGAGTCTCAGCATCCTCATGATTCAGGGTCTAGATCACCATACTAATAAGCCACTGAGGTTACAAGGGAGTAGGTTTAAGTGAATAGTCAAAACAAACAAACAAAAAAAAAAGATAAATAGATAAATTTGTAGTCCTGAGACCAGCATCTGTGTTGGAAGCTAACGTTGATCTTCATTATTTTCTTATTCTAAATTTTACTCAGAAAAAAAAAGACCATCAGATTCTTACTTTTTTTTTTTTTTTTTTTGTGTGTGTGTGTGTGTGTGTGTGTGTGTGTGTATGTGTGTACACAACTGGAGATAATCAGTCGGTCCAATAGTTAGGCTATGGTAGACATGTCAGTGAACTGTCTACCTCTCCCTTCCATGGAAAACATGTTCCTAGGCTTTAGGAAGTTCACTCAACCTTCAGACATCTTAAAATATTCCAAGGATGCAAAGAGTTTGTCACCCTAAGATCACAATTATTTTAGGATATGATTTAAGTGAAGATGGAAAGTCCAATCAGATTGGGCTTTTGAAGGATAATTATCATCTGCAAAATTCAATCCATGCTCCAACTTGTCTGTTCATGTATCAGAGCTCAAATCCTCCCTGTCAATCATTGTTTTTTCCATTCTGATTACAAATGTGAATACTATTCAATATCTTAAGCTTCAAATTCTATCTTATTAACAGCTTCTGGAGCAAATATCATGAGGCATTCACTGAAAGGAATAATAAGAAATAAAACTTTCTATAACCAACTTTCTGGAATAAGAAAATAGTCATTACTTTTGTTCTGGAATTCTTAGGCAAAGGTGAGTTCAAGAAAATATTAGATACTTTGAGTTTCTAAAGTTTAAACCCAGGCTACCAAACACTTTAGAAATAAATATGCTACATTTGCAAATTTTTCTCATTTAACAAATACAACATTAATTTCCAACACAGCTCAGAAAAATAAAGTGCTTGGAAAGAAATTTTAACACATTTGATACATTCAACAGTGTAAATCTATATGTGATACATTTAACACCAAAAATCAACACTGACACTTATTTGAAAAAGTGCAAATATATTGTTTCTTGATAATATTCTTCCTCCATTCTATTTACTCACACAGGGGTACGGAATTTCTGGATTATGAAGACAAATTTGAATGCTAAATTTAACCAAGTTGTGTCTTAGGTAATTTCACTATAATTTATTACATTTTGAATAGGTAGGTTAGAATAAAATGTTACTTTATAAAAGTGGTTTTAATAGCTATGAGAGTATTTATTCCCAATGTTTTGTTGTTGTTGTTGCTTGTTCTTTCTGAGTTTCAAGACAATGTCATTTAATAGTGAGGCAAATTTTTAAAAAGGCCTGGTGTGGTAGTGAGCACCTGTAATCCCAACAGCTCTGGAGGCTGAGATAGGATGATTGGGAGTTCAAAGCCAGCTTCAGCAATTTAGCCAGTCTATAAGCAACGTAGTGAGACCCTGTCTCTAAATAAAATATAAAACGGGCTGGGGATGTGGCTCAGTGGTTGATTGCCCCTGGATTCTCTCCCCAGTAACAAAAAAAATAATAATAATGATATTAAAAATAAAAATAAAGAATAAATAAATTTTTAAAAAATCCTTAACCATTTTATACCTTCTTCTAAATATGTATGTTCACCGACAATGCTGCTTCTCCCAAAAACGAGAAAGTAATAAGATTTAATCAAATATCTCATATTATACCACTGTGAACTGAAGATGTAAAGGATTACAACTAAGCACTTTTCAACATTAACATTATTCTTTTTATTATATAGTCCGTTACAACTCTGTAATTGCTTCTGTTAGTATTTTTCTAGTGTTTCACACTTATAATTACTTTCTTTTGATATTTTTCTCATTTATTTCATGAACACATCCCAAAATTTGAAAACATTCAATAACACTAGTATCTTCATTTGTGTTTAGGCAGAGAATGATATTGTTACTGGAATTACATTTTGATCTTTCTTTATTTTTGCATTATATTTCTACATATTAAAACTTTGTGAATACAGAGAATATTTACATAAATATGCACATATATTTTACATATGTACATGTAGTTAGATATTATATCATTAAATATTATAACCCCACAATGAGTACTATTTTTATTTCTATAAATGGTAGTCCCTCAAACTCAGTTGCCTAGTTTATTTTTCCTATCATTTGGAAAGGATTCCCTGAGTAGAGAACAAAATAAAAAGGACAATAAAAACAACAACAACAACAACAACAAAGTAAAATGTAAAAGTAAGAGATAAGGGTAAATACATTGTAGGGTATAATTCATTCACCAATGCACCATATGAGGACTAGAAATGCACATCACAAATTTGGAGAAGATATTAGTCAAACATCTGAATAGAAAATGGGCACTATCTAGAATACCTTAAAGAACTGCACAGAGTATGAATAATTTGTTGTATTGAAAAACACAAACTATTTGATAATAAATGGTAAAAATATTAATATGCAAAAGAATGAGAAAACATATGGGAAATAAATATTTAAAACCACCTGAATAGCCAAAGCCATCAGCAAGAGGAATCACAGTACTTGAATTGGAAACATACTACAAAGCTGCAATCATCAAAACAGTGTGGTATTGTCATAAAAGGAGACATGTAGACCAACTGAACAGAATAAAAAGGCTAGAAGCAAGCTCACATGTCTATAGCAACTGATTTTCAAAAAAAGGATCTAAGAACATGCACTGGAGAAAGAAAAATATTTTCAATAAACAATGCCTGAGTAACTGGATATCACATGCTGAAGAATATAAATAGACACCTAGTTCCCATCAGCTACAACAATCAATTAAAAGTATATTAAAGTTTTAAAGGTGAGATATAAAACCAATATAAGAAAAACATAGGGAAATGATTCAGGACATTGGAATGGGAAAAGCATTTTTTGACACAACCCCCCAAATACAGGAAGCAAAATAAAAATAGATAAGTGATATCACATCAAACTAAAAAGCTTCTACATATTAAAGGAAACCTTAATGGGGAAAAAGACAATTTTCAAACTATGCATCTGATGAGTAGTTGATAATGAGAATATATAAACAAGTTCAAAAACTCAACAGCATAAAAAAAAAATAAACAATAACAACCCAAGTTGAAAAATGGGTGATAGATTGAAATAGACATTTCTCAGCTGAAGACATATAAATAGTAAGCAGGTATATGAAAAAAATGTGCAAAATATCTAAATCACCAGAGATGTGCAAATCAAAACCACAATGAGATACCACCTCACCCAGTAAGATAGGTGATTATCAAAAAGATAAAAGATAAAGAAGTGCTGGCAAGAATGTGGTGAGAAAGGAACACCTGCACATTGTTGGTAAGTATTTAAATCATCACAGGAAACAGTATGGGGTCTTCAAAGAAATTAAAAATATAACTACCACATGGCCTAGTAATCCCACTGCTGTAAATAGTAATAGATGATGGATTGATGATAGATAGATAGATTGATAGATTGATCTCCACCCAAACAAAATATAATCTGCATTCTGAACTCCTATGTTCATTATAGTCCTATTCACAATAGCCAAAAAAAAAAAAAAAAAAAAAAAAAAAAACAAATGGAAACAATGTATATGTCCACTAACTAATGAATGGATAAAGAAGATATGGAACATGTGTGTGGTATATATACACAATGGAATACTATTCAGTCATTAAAAAATTTGAAATACTATCATTTGGGACAACATGGACAGAACTGGTGATCATCAAATTAAGAAAATATGGCTGGCAAAGAAAGACAGGAACCACGTTATATTTCTCATATGTGGAATATAAAAGGTTGTTCTCATAAGAAGAGTAGACTAGTAGTTAACAGAAATAGGGGAGAGGAAAGAGGAGGGTGGAAAGTTTTGATCAATGGTTTAAAAATTTCAATTAGGAGCAAGAAGTTCTGCTGTGTTATCTGAATATGGTGTGCAGAGTAGGGTAATTATACATAATAAAAAAGTATATTTCTAAAAGCTGGAAGAAAGGATTTTGAAAGTTTTTATCATAAAGAAGAAATAAATATTCAAGGAGAGAGAGATTTAGCATGATGTAAACATTATACAATATTTATATGTATCAAAAGAGCACATGCTATCTCATTAATCAATGTGTACAATTTTTTATATTGGTTTACAACTAAATAAAATGAAAGCCACAATCAGATAACAGATCAAGACTGTTGGGGACAATTCATAAATAACCACAAATTATCTTCTCTGGATGACTTTAACAGTGTAATACTGATATTCTCATGTTACTATTTTTGAAGTATGTGACATAACTTAAAAAAAGGTTTTATCTGCTACAAAACTGAAAATATACAGATATGTACATAACAATGACAGAATTTCAAATCTTAGATGTTAGCTCTAGAGCAATTATGTGCATGTATGTTAGGCAACAGAATTTTAATTACAAAGAAAGCAAAAGAAATCAAAGAAAAACAAACCAGACTTACTTATGACAGAATATTCATCAAATTGTTTGAATTTTATGGTTGATTTCTATGCTATAATGGAAAAAAAAGTGTAGATGCATATGTTATGGTGAAAAAATTATAATATTTGTGAAGACATTAAATCATATAGTTTACAAATATGTTTCCATTCAACGAGTCCACAAAATGAAGAAAAAATATGCTAAAATAATGAGCAATACTGCAAGTAAAAGCAAGCTAATAATTCACACTTTGTATAGATAGTAGAGCTTTGATTATCCCTGGAGAGGAGGAGGATAATGTGATTTAGAAGGAATATGCTGTGAATTTTTTTTTGTTTGTTTGTTTTTTGTTTTGTACCGGGGATTGAACTCAGGGGCACTCGACCACTGGGTCACATCCCCAGACCTTTTTTGTATTTTATTTAGAGACAGGGTCTCACTGAGTTGCTAAGTGCCTTGCCATTGCTGAGGCTGGCTTTGAACTCGCGATCCTCCTGCCTCAGCCTCCCAAAGTGCTGGGATTACAGGCTTGCGCCACCGTGCCCGGCTGAATTTAAAAGTTTCTATGACATTTTATTTCTTTTAATTTGTTTACTTAAATGTTTCCACTATCATTTTAGGTTGATAAAATTTAATTTATTTGAAACCACTACAAATTGTTAAATTTTTACTTTGCTTTGCTGTTATTCATAAAAAAGGTATAAACAAATTCATGAAAAAGATCATACTGTATTTAAATGAAATTGCAACAAGCCAGTTGACATTATTAATGTTATATTATGAATATTCAAATTGCTCAACAGGAGTATATCCGTCCAAAAAGTTGAGACAATTTTAATAGAAATGATTTTGACAAAAGCATTTTCAATTTCCTGTATTCCTTTAAATTGAGATTGTCAAAATTTCTTGTTGTCACCAAATTCTGTGATATTGATAACTGACCAATATTTCAATGTTTTTCCTATTTTAAAGGTGCAGGAGCCCTGTTTGGGGAAATGGATGAGATTGCGGTTGGCTGTGGGCCATGGAGAAGTTTGGGCATTGCCGCCTTCTGTGGTCTCACAGGACTTGGCCCGAGATCTCGCAAAACTTGGCCCAAGATCTCATGAGATTTGAGAGGAGATCGGAGCGGGTCGGCGCCATTTGGTGGTTGGTTTTTTAGTGGTGTGTGTGGTGCGTGTTAGAGTTGTTGTCAGAACCGGAGAGAGAAGTTAACAAAATAAAAAGCCTGTTTGTTTCCAGTCTGCCTCTGAAATTGTTCCCGCAGCATCATTGCTCCAAGCAGCAATCGCTTCAGGCGGCTACAATTGGTGGCCTGTATGGGGAATTTGTTCTAAATATGATATTTTGCCAGCTTATGTTTTTGGAAGCTCAAGCACCAATGTGTGAGAGAAAAAATCAACTTTAACTTTCTAATCTAATAATTTTATTTTTTAGTTTGATAACTCACCTCTTGACTCAGTGCTACAATACACTGCCTTTCCTTTAATAATTGATGCTTGAGTTTCTAGGTAGCGGGCCCTGAAGATTTGCTGGTGGCATTGTCTAGACCTAAAAAAGACGGCTGCTGCTACAGCTGCAGGGATCGCAGTTGCTGCACGCATCCCTGCTACTCAAGCATCAAACAACCTCACCAACAGTGTGGCCTCTGCTCTACATACATGGGGCCTCCTAGATCAACATGTTATAATAGTGGACATTTTGATCTTTCATTGTTTGAGACTTTACGGGACAATGCCTTGCGGGTATTTGTCTAGAAAACTCAGCGTGTTACTTGATACAACTTAGGGCCCCTGATTTGTTTAAAAAATTTGATATGCTATGCAATTTGGCTCGTCAGCAAAAGGCTTGTTGCCTTAAAGCCGCACCATCTCCTCACAATTGGACGGCTGTTAGTCATCATACACAGTCTATCCTGAAGAGCTCCATCAGATGGCTGGTTTGCCAATGACGGGTAAGAACCCCAGAGGGGGACAACCTAAGACAGGCACAGTCACACGGGACAGTCTCATGTGGCTGACATATCAACCTAAGACAGGAGTCAAGGGCACAGCCTTGATTATCTGATGACGGGCAAGAATGTTGGTTGCACATGGACGTCCTAGAGCATCCCCTCTTTTAAAGCAAAAGGGGGGAAGTGCAGGAGCCCTGTTTGGGGAGATGGATGAGATTGCAGTTGGCTGCGGGCCATGGAGAAGTTTCGGCATTGCCGCCTTCCATGGTCTCATGGGACTTGGCCTGAGATCTCGCGAAACTTGGCCCAAGATCTCATGAGATTTGAGAGGAGATCGGAGCGGGTCGGCACCATTTGGTGGTTGGTTTTTTAGTGGTTTGTGTGGTGCATGTTAGAGTTGTTGTCAGAGCCGGCGAGAGAAGTTAACAAAATAAAAATCCTGTTTGTTTCCAGTCTGCCTCTGAACTTGTTCCCGCAGTGTCATTGCTCCAAGCGGCAATCGCTTCAGGCGGCTACATAAAGGTATAAATCACGATTAAACTAATGAATAAAACAGGTTTAATTTAGAGTTAATTTTTGTACAGTAGGTAAAGACTATATTCATAAAATGTCTACAAACAGAATAAAATACTGAGTAAATGTCAAGTTACAACCATCTTGAGTCAGATAATTGGTTTACATATCTGAGAAAGATATTTAGTGTAAAAATGGATTTTGTAATTCTATTAAAATATAAAATTCACTAAGTCTAACAAAACACCACAGATTGGGTGGCTTATCAGCAATACAAATTTATTTCTTACTGTTTGGAGGAAGCAAGTCAGAGATCTATTGTGGTGGCAACATAGCCAGGTTCTGGAAAGGCCCTCTTCAGTTTTGTAGACTGCCAACTTCTCATTCTACCTTCACATACAAGAAAGAGATAGAATTGACTCTATATCCACTTCTAATAGGAACATTAACTGTAAATTCATGATGGCTCCACTCTTATGACCTAATAAACTTTCAAATGCCCCTAGGCTAATTGCCATCAAGGTGGATTTAGAATGAAACATCTGACTTTTGGTGGAGACACAAACATTCAGTCCAGAACTATGAACCTAGTATTTTACTGTTTCTCTAAAACTTGAAATTTGATAATCACAGCATATTTTAAATGTTATGTGTTTCTTTCTGTTTTTGTGTTTTCCAAAGAATTAGATTGGAATTCAGAATGACTTTCATCAAATATGTAGAATTTAAAGTATCTTCTTTAACTGTTGCCTCTGTAACTTAAGTAAACTCTCTATTTGAGAATTTTACTAAAAAATTTAGACAAAAAGTCCTACAAAGTTATTTCTTATACTTAAACTGTTGATTCAATTAGATTAGATATTAAAAGCAAAATGTTCAGTTACACCAAGTTGAGGATCTCTGCATTCATCTTTATATTGCAACAAATATAAATCTTTTCAAATAATACTGAAACTTTAAATTGTTCAGCAGTAAATTATCAAAGTATACAAAAGGATTTCTTTCTTTTATTTTCCTTTTCACTTCCCCTTTTCCTCTGCTTCTCTATCTTCTTCTGCCCTCCCTTCCCCAATTTGGCATCAGTGCAGCATCATGTTTATGTATGCCAACACAATAATACTGAGCAGGGTTGCAAAAGTTTGAAGTTACTCTCAAGCATTCAACATTAAACATCTTGCCATCTTTTGAGACAAAAATGCATTTAGATGTCCAAACTCTAATACAGGTCTTCTTCAGATTTGTCCCCTATTCATAGAGAGACCCTTCATTTATTTCTTAATTTTCTTGATTTTTTTTTTCTTTTTCTTATCATAGAACAAAACACGGTCTTTCAGTACAACAAGAACTAAAGATAATATTCAGATCATTCCCAATTCCTTGTCTGTGATTGAACCAACCATTACGCCCCTTCACTCACTCTATATTTCTGAAGAAATATCTGAGCCAAAAGATTTGAACATATTAATTGAGAAACTATCAAAGTATATTTATGTCTCTGATTCAAAATATAATTTATTTCTGCATTCTTGTTCCTTGGAACCCCAAGTGTGACTTTTAGTCTAAATCGTTGGAATGATCAACTCAATTCTTCATTCCACTTGGTTATGAAAACTCAATTTGTGTGCTTTATGTGAATGAGAATATGCAATTGAGTTGTTAAATTAATATAAGTTCAGGATATTTAAAATTTTTAATGGAATTATTTGGTGTATGCACTTAATATCTCCAGACCCTTCCATCCATTTATATAAATTAACCCACTAATCATTTATATTAGAATGAACTGATATGTCAATAGTATCATCTTTAAACTCTTTGGGCTTCTATCTCCTATATGAGCTACTTAATTTCATGCTCTAATAAAATTGCTGATTTATATTCTCTACCAACTAATCCTTCTGACTCTGCTCAATAATAATTAAATTGTATGATATTTTTCCAAAGGAAAAATTTAAGCTATTACTCAAAAAAGTAAAGAGATACTTACATAAATGTAAACTGGTTTATTGTTAACTAATATAACTAAAACTTCCTCGCTCAACTAAAATATACAATGTATAACAAGTACAGAAACCTGGAAATTTTTCTGACAGTTTGTGGTATGTACTTGTCTTATGCTTTGTGTTCCGAAGAAATTAAATAAACTGACTTAGAATTTCTGTTATTTTCTTTGGCAAAATGAATAACACTACATGCTGTTGATGTTGGCTTTATGCTTTTTTTTATGATTTCAAGCAAACTACTTGAATATCTAACTTATTCCTTCAGTTAGATCTTTAGATTTATAAATCTCATAAAAATATTATGATTATTTAATTTTTTAATTTTTAATTTTTGACCTTGTAGAGATCTAGCTTACTCAATAAGACTAAATTGCATGGCTTTTAGAAGCTAAAGTACATATAATTTTAAAAGCTTCAACTTTTTCTAAAATGTGTTCCTGGTTTTGGAATACAAGTGATTAAATACAGAGACTTACATAAGTTCACTTATTTATTCAATTTGTAAAACTTAAATAATCTAATATTTTAAGTACTTTAATACTTAAAAAAATGACATTTCTTTTTTTCATCCAGGTTTTACTATTTTGACTATTGATTTGTTGCAGTTCTATGCCTAAGTAAACATTATGCTATTTCCAAAAGAAGAGTTCTTTTAATTGAATTCCCAGTAAAAAGTTGACATGTATTGGTAAGAACAGTAAGCAAATTACTTTGCTAGAATATAATTCATTAAAATATTTTAGGTATATTGTACATCATGTTACTTATTGTTTTTGATAAGTAAGATTAAGTTATTAAGGGACCTAGAAGTAATCCTTATGTTTTTGGATTTAAAAAATTACCTTTTCAGATATCTGCTTTTGAAAGTATCTTATTTATCTTTACAACTGCTGGAATCCAACTTCAGGGCGGGGGTGAGGAGTCGGGGAGGTGGAGAGACGTGTTGGAAAGGGTAGAGAACTCTAACTCTTTGTTTGCTTTTCCATGCCATGTTACAGACATGACCTAAGCAGAAAGTGTTCCCCTGATGTGTCATGGGGACGGAAAGTACCCTAAGGATAGGGTAGGGGGCTCCGCCAATACGATTTGCCCATGCTCCTTATTGTCCCTGTATTCTTTCTGTTGATTGGCCCATGTCCTCTATAAATGCTGTCCACCTTCTTCAATAAACAAGTTCCAATGCTGACCTGACCAGGCTCCCTGGTATTTCCTGGGTCTTCTGAAGATGGTGGAGCGATTGCCAATGACCTTTCACCTTTCCCAATCTCGCCTTATCTTGAGGCATGCTCTCCCAGCTTTCTCTGCTGGATAGAAAAGGTTTGTCCCGGGCCAAGGGAGAGTTAAAAACCTCAGCCCCTGTTCTAAGTTCCCGACAGAGAAGCACACACCACAAAGGTCTGGAGGCTTAACTCTTTCTTTTACTTTCATTCCTCAGTTTTTATATCCCAGAAAGCACAGCTTTTTACATTATAGATTTTGAAGTTACATTAAAGAATATCAGAGTTATACATTCTGAGGGAAACAGGATATTTTTCTAAGTACATATCACTGATTAATCTGCAGGCAGAAGAAAAATGTGTTTTGATCATTCCTATATGTCTAAAATAATATATGTAATGTTTCTAATACATCTTATTTAAACCTTGACTGAACTCAGACTATTAGGTTCTGTTGTTTCCTATATAATGACTTTGTTTTGAACTCAGGAAAAGGGAAGTATCGTTATTTGTCAGAAGTCAGGCTAACAGGTGTTATTTCATCGATCAGGTGTCAGATCTAAGGGGTCTCTACCATAAAAAACTTACATAGATATATCCTAGGCTACTTAAAAGATAAAAGGAGTCCTTATAAATCACAAGAAAACACTTAAAACCTTATTACTATAACAAGGAAAGGTTGAACAACAGGGCATAGCAAAAGCCACAAGTTTACTTATTACTTATAAGCCTAATGTCTAATTATAAAAACCTATTATACTAGTATGCTTAAGAATTTGTTTTTGAGCTCCTGACTTAGATTCCACAGAGTAATAATTTAATGTTTTCAACTTGATGCTTAATGATTAATGCATTAGACCCAGTGGCCACATAGGCGGAAGACAAAGCAGTAGGAATATACAGAGACAGAGTTAGCCGCTGCAGTGCCATGTTTGTGTTACATCTTTCCTTAAAAGAGTGAGAAATGCCTTGCTTTTTCCCTTATTTTGCGATGTGGATGCCCTGCTCATTCATCATAAGAAAGATGTCACAATTCCCCCTTTTTAATTTTTTAATTTGAGGGTGGCAACTTGAGTGGAAATGTCCTTGATTGATCCCCAAAGGACTCTTAAAAGAATACAAAGAATAAAGCATAAAAGTATCACAAACAGAACACCAAAACCAAGGTTTATCATATATGACCACAGGTGGTGTTAGAGATTGTACTTTTAATATTGCCAAATAAACTTGTAGCAAAATTTGAGGTGGAATCTGTAGCCTGGTAAACATGACTGATATATCTTATATGTTTTTGTAACATATTACTATCTGGAGCTATATCAGTATTATTCCAAATTTCTAATAAATGTTACTTAATTTTGACCCAATTATGTTCAGACTCATTATGTTTTAATGAAACAATACAAATCCACTTGTAGTTAACATGACATCTAGTTGTCTTTTGAGTCTTTATATTTTAAATTTGGTTACCAACATAGATCAAAGCTTCCTCTAACACATTAATTCTAGCTTCTAATTTCCTATCTATTTTTTCTTGAATAGCCATAGCTGCAGAAACATTATGAGACAAAGTATTTACATGGTTAGATGTATGAATTTCTTTAACTATTCAGTAGAAGAAATAGCAATAGAGCCTAATATTTCTATAAGGGTGGAAATACCTAATATAAGGGCTGCAACCAATCTTTTTGGCCTTATTAAGCCATTTAACTCTTTTAATGTTTTAATCCCTTGATCATCATACCATTCGTTATTTAACTTGACAGGAAGCATCATGTAGGTGACAAAGGTTATAAAGTTTTTAGGTGTAGTGCTTTGTAAACAATTAGTTATTACATATTTTTGGTAATTAACAGTATATATATATCATTGACCAATTTGATCTTTATAATTTTTCAATTTCCAACCAACATTGCCGGGACTGCTGAGTTACTAATGGGGCCGAGGTCTAAAGCTACCCCCCTTTTTGGGTCCTAAAAGGGGGTTCCTTAAGCCCAAAGAAAGGACGTAGCTTACCTGGCGAAGATAGGCTTAACGGGCAAAAATCGCTGAGTGCCTTCCCCCGCCTGATGGACGGATACCACGCCACACCCAGGGATTTTTTGTAGAAAGCAAGAAGCCAAAAACTCAAATTTATTGACCAGGTACTGAACTTATATAGGCCTAGAACTAACCAATCAACCAGCAGGGCGGTTCGGACTCTCACGCTACATCATAGCCACACCCCTTTGCTTAGCCCCGGTCCTACAAAGGGCGTGGTAAGCAGCCAAAGTCCTTCCCCTTGGCAGACATAAGTCCCAACAATTCCCCTTTTTCGTTTTTTTCAAAATGGGGCCTCTCATTTTATATTTAAAAATGGGATGTCCCATCTTGTAGGGTGTCCAACTCATTTGAGAGTATGCATGTATAGGTTGATTTCTCCTCTCTGGAAAAATCTTACTCGTCATTGGCTACCACTCTAGCACTTCAGGTGGACATACCTAGGGCCAGCAAGTGGCCAAGGGGAGCACACTGGACAGGACAGTCACCTTTGGGAAGGCTTGACTGGATGGCAAATTGTCCCTTCTGCAATCCCCTGTTAATGGGGGACCGTGGGATGCCAAGCCTGTAGGGCTATGAGAGCTGCATGTAGCATGGAAAAATCAGCATTGGCTACACACTAGCTGTATCATACCTGGTTAGCAAGTGGCCAAGGGGGCCAAACAAGACAACACCAAAGCTTGACAAATGCATCCTGTTAAGGACCGTGGCCAAGCCTATAGGGCTATAGCTCAGCAGACCACCTAGCTGTATCATTCTGGTTAGTTATATAGGGCCAAAAAGTGAACACAAAGACAATGACAATCAGGGATTTCACCAAAGGGAGAAAGTCCATCCATTTAGCAGGGATTTTATCCAAGGGAGAAAGTCCATCCATTTAGCAGGGATTTTATCCAAGGGAGAAAGTCCATCCATTTAGCAGTCTAAAGGAAGCCTTGTGGCATAAAGTCCGAGCAATTGTCACAGGAATGGGACTCTTCTCTTAGAGTCCAAAGGAAGCCGTCCAGCACAAAGTCCAGATAATTGTCACAGGAATGGCACAGTCTCTCTTCTCTCATCGCAGAGGGTTCAGATACTGACAAAGAAGGAGTCCAAGATAGTGTTTTTGATAAATTTTGGAATGGATGTGATGAGAAGTTTAATCACAGCAGGACAGGAGATTTGTCACAGTGTTTTCATTTCTGTGGAAAAAAGAAAGGATCACTCCTCAAGAGCTTGTGCTCCTGGGTAGTCATTTTGGTCGGATTGGCAGTATTTGAGATCTCTGGCACGCACCCACATAGGGTTTTGTTCTCCCATTGGGAAGACACATCCAAAACCTCTGCCAGCACTTATTAACGGATCAGGACCTCTCCAGAATCCAGTTAATGGGTCTTTCCATCGGACCTCAACTTTTACATAAGGCGTTTGGTTAGACCAGTGTCTTTGAAACGCAGACAGAGGCTGCTGTTTGGAAAAATTTAAAATATTTAAAGTAAGCATAGCTGTTTTTAACTTGTCATGGGGGTTGCTTTCCCTATTTTGTTTTATTAATTGGTCCTTTAGGGTTTTATTATGTCTCTCTATGATGGCTTGTCCTTTTGGGTTATATGGGATCCCTGTGGTATGCTTAATATGCCAAGTTTGGAAGAACTTTTGTAATGATTTGCTCATAAAACAGGGTCCATTATCGGTTTTAACCTGTTTTGGCAATCCAAGAATAGCAAAGCATTGTAAAAAGTGACTTTCAGCATGTTTAGCCCTTTCTCCAGAGTGTGCTGTGGCCCAACAAGCATGTGAATAAGTATCTATGGACATAAATATATTTTTTAATTTTCCAAATGGTGCATAATGGGTTACATCAGTCTGCCAGATAGCGTTGGGCCGTAGGCCTCTGGGATTTACCCCAGGGGACTGGAGAGGTGGGACCTGTAAGAAGGGCAAACAGGACTTACATGTCCTTACAATCTTTTTAAAATCTTTTATAGGAATTAAAGGAAATTTATGATGTACTCCTCTCCAATGTAAATGAGTAAGGTCGTGAAGACCTTGGGCTAAATGAAGGTCTTGTTGATATGGGACTGTAACTGTTAATACACCTGTGGTGGCCAAATGGTCAGCGGCCTGATTTCCCTCAGAGAGGGGCCCAGATAAGCATTGATGTCCCCTAAGATGTTGGAGGAAAACAGGTTCATTACGCCCCTTTAACAGGGATCGAACCTAAATCATCATAGGGGTGATAGGATTATTATCTATCTTTATATATGAGGCATTTAGAGTAGGTAATAGGTTAATTACATATAAACTATCAGAGAAAAGATTCATAGGCTTTTGGACATGGGTCAAGGCTAATGCAACAGCATATAATTCTTTAAATTGAGCAGAACCAGTAACTGCTTCAAAGTATTGTGTCCTTTGACCTGAGGATGGGTGGAATACTACAACTGCTGACCTTCTTTTCCTCCATCTGTGAAGACATTTACTGCCTTGGGGAGTGGCTTGATGGAAAACAGGATGGGGAGAGTCCACTCCAGTTTGGGAAAAGAAGAGGTCCATTTGGTTGACCTGTAATGACAGTCAACTTTTCCTAGAAATCCTTCTAAAGCATAGGAGACGCTAGGGTTGTTTCTCCATATCCACTCAATGTCTGACAAACGGTAAGGAATTGTTAGAATATCTGGGTCTTTTCCATAATGTCTCAATGATGTATCTCTCCCTTTTATTATAAGATCTGCTAATTGATCTAATTGGGAATAAACTCGAGGTGCTCCTCCCACAGAGGAATGTATCCACTGTAAGGGATTTCCCATCTCGGTGAGAACAGCTGTAAGGAGCTTAGCCCCTGAGAAAATCCACAGATATAGAGGTTGCTTTGGTTGGTATCGAGCCAATTGGGCTGAATTGAGGGCATCTTGGACTTTTTGTAATATTGACAGATGACTTTCTTCTAGTTAAATCACATCAGAGGGGGATTTTCCCCGCAGCAACTCAAAGAGAGGTAATAAATCTTCAGTAGAGATATGAAGCCATGGTCTTAACCAGTTTAGCTCTCCTAATAGCTTCTGTAACTCTGCCAAGGAATAAGATTTTTGAATGACTAGTTGAGGTTTGAGAGGACAAACCGAGTCTAGGCTAAGTTTTGTCCCCAATATTTTAAAGGGAGGAATAGTTTGTACCTTGTCATTGGATATGTGCAACCCTCCTTTTTCTAAGAGCTCTCGAAGGGTCAGATAAGCTGAACTCAGTTGTTGGACATTAGCAGCTCCCAGGATGATGTCATCCATATAAACATAAAGGGTGAGCTGCGATTTTTTCATTAATGGTGACAGAAGACATGAAACATAATATTGACAAAAGGCTGGGCTGTTAGCCATACCTTGAGGGAGAACTATCCATTCATATAGTTCATCTGGTTTCTGAAAGTTGACTGAGGGGATAGAGAATGCAAACTTTTCATAATCATCTGGATGAAGAGGTATTGAAAAATAACAATCTTTAATATCAATAACAATTAAGGTTAAATCTTTTGAGATAGAAGGGATCCAGAGGAGGCCACGCAGAGGTGTGCCAACAAGGAACATCCTATCATTAATTTTTCGGAGGTCTTGTAATATTTTCCATTTCCTTGTGGCCTTTTGTATAACAAAAACAGGATTGTTCCATGGGCTAAGAGAAGGTCTAATGTGTCCTAGGGCTAACTGTTCTTGGACAATTGCCCTCAAATGGTTTATTTTTTCAGTAGGAAGGGGCCACTGCTCGACCCAGATTGGGGGGCCATCTCACCATTGAATGGCAGGAACTTGGGGAGCAGTGGCCCTTAGGATTGGGGGTGAGACCCTATTTGATGATTGGAAGTTTTTCTCCCTGTATCTTTAGTTAATATATCATTTTGAAGCTCTCTATGGGTTGTAGTAATGTACGCTTCTGCTTCTCCTAAGATGTCTTGGCCTAATAAATTAGAGGTTAATACAAGGGCCACAAGGGGACGAATTTCCCCTTGATTTCCATCTATGTCTCTCCATCTAAGCCAATCTCTAGTTTCTTCTGAATGAGTGTTTTCACCTACACCTAGTAACTGGGGCCCTGGTATTAATTTCCATTGGGGTGGAATCTCTTCTTTCCTTAATATAGTACGATCTGCCCCAGTATCAATTAGGCAACGAAATTTCTTTCCTGATATATAAATATCCATCTTTGGTCTAATCTCTGGAACATAGGAACTGTCCAATGGACCTTAGGGGGACTGTGAGCAAGGGAACCTCCTTGGTGTAACGGGGCTGGAGGCTGCCCCTTTAGGGGTTTAAAGGTTTCCCCTGAATATCAAATTTAGATCTACAATCTTTTTTCCAATGATATCCTCTTTTACATCTAGGACAAAGTGTTCTAGGGGCAGCTGGACTTTGAGTCTGGCCAGGGGAGCATTCTGGAGGCCAACGAGGGCCATTGGGGCAGTCTTTTTTAAAATGGCCTTGTCGTCCACATTTAAAACAGGCTCCTTTTCGATTTAAAACTGCTGCTAATACCTCAGTATGGGCATTAAGGGTAGTGGTCAATATTTGAGATTGGTGAGTTGCTGAACCCACATCTTTGGTGGCAATAATCCATCTCACCATAGATCTATCCTTTAACCCGGCACAGGCCAGCTTGTGATCTGAGGTCATCCCTTCCCAAACTAACATTTTTGCAAATTGGTCCCTCATCGTAACAGGTGGAAGTTTCCTTTGAAGGCTTTTTTCACTCTCTCAATAAATGTGGCCAGATCCTCATTAGCTTTTTGAGTGATTCCAGCGATAGGAGGCTCTGTAGGGCCTTCCTCTAGCTTTTTCCATGCTGCCAGCCCTAAAGCTCGCATCTGCTCTCGGTAAAGGGCTGGTATTGCTGCTTGTTGAAAGCCTGTGGCATATTGGTCACTAGTTCTGATAGCATTCCAAAGGTTATTGGTATGGGAGTATTTGCAGCTTGGTTCCTCTCAGCCTGCATATGGCATTCATCAGAAAAATATGCACACCATTTAAGGAATAAAGGTCCTGGGAGTACGGCTTTGGTTAGATCCTTCCAATCTTTACTCGTGCAGGCGTGATGGGCGAGACTTTGTAAAATACATTCTGCCCATGGCGAATTTGGCCCATCTTCCGCCATAGCTTTTTTAAATTCTTTTAACTCTTGAGTCTCCCAGGGGTACCAAATCTGAGGTGTGTTTCCTCCCGGATTTAAATTAACTGGAAATGCCATTACCGGTGAAAGCCCACTAGAGGGCGCTAGCAGCTGCTGTGAAATTGGCACCTCTTGGTAAAGCGGTGGGGCAGAAGGCCCGGCAGGGGCGGGCTCATAAAATGGCGGATCTCGCTCATAGGGTGGTGAGCCATGTGGCTGCTGGCCTTTGTCCTCAGGGAATTTGTTAAAGCTCTCTAAGGAAGGGGCTGTAATTTTTCCTAATTCCCTGGAGCGGGATTTCTCTAATTCTAGGGAGTGGTTAGGCTTCTCCAAATCCGCAGACCGGGAGGGACTGTTTATTTCTCCGGACCAGGAAAGATTAGATATTTTATTTTCCCGCAGGGCCTGCTCCGTTACCTCAATTCGAATGATTTGAGGTGCCTGATCTGTGGCCTCTGCAGATTCTTTTGCTGTTTGCATGAGAAAGCATGCTTTTAGTGCGGATAAAGCTGGATAAACTCCCAGAGGCGGGACTTCCCCGTATTTATGTTCTCTCTCTCTTAAAATTTGTTCCGCTTCGTGCCACGTTTTCCAAGAATTAAAATCAGACTTTGGGAGCCAGGGAGCTGCCCGCATTAATGAATTCCAAATTTTCTCAGCTTCAGTGTCAGAAATTTGGAGACCTTGCTTTCTTAAAATACATCGCCATGCCTCGAGGGCTGGGTCTTGAGATTTCCTAAATATTAATGCTTGCCCCATAATAGAGGATATTTTTGCCAGAGAGACGCTGCGTCTCTAACCATGTTAAGCCTACCAATAATTTATGTGTTTGCCCCACATTGGGCGCCAACCTGCCGGGACTGATGAGTTATTAATGGGGCCGAGGTCTAAAGCTATCCCCCTTTTTGGGCCCTAAAAGGGGGCTCCTTCTGCCCGCAGAAGGCTTAATGGGCAAAAATTGCTGAGTGCCTTCCCCCGCCTGATGGACGGATACCACGCCACACCCAGGGAGTTTTGTAGAAAGCAAGAAGCCAAAAACTCAAATTTATTGACCAGGTACTGAACTTATATAGGCCTAGAACTAACCAATCAACCAGCAGGGCGGTTCAGACTCTCACACTACGTCATAGCCACACCCCTTTGCTTAGCCCCGGTCCTCCAAAGGGCGTGATAAGCAGCCAAAGTCCTTCCCCTTGGCAGACATAAGTCCCAACACAACATAGCATGGGGGCATTTATATAACCCCTTACATCAAAAGCCTTAGGTATTGAGCCAGGTCTAATTAATAAAACCATATTAGTAGCTGTGATTAGCCTAAACAGATCTGGAAAATAGGTGGTTTTTCCATCAGATAATTTACTTATAAAAATGGGAGTGACCCACCCAGAAGAGAAACATCTATGAATAGAAGCATCAGTAAAAATTCCATCAGTATAACTAAATTTAGCAGTACTAGATTTCAAATAATTTTTATAATCAGAATCTGGAGTGAAGCTGACCAATTAAATATATTAGCATTAGATGACACAGGTTGAAAAACCTGTGTCTTTTTTTATAAACTACATTTAAACCAATGAGGAAATTTCTCCCAAGATCAATCATATTATTTTAATAATTTTTTTTTACTAGTTTTTAGCTCACATGGGTTAATAGCCTCAGGCAGAGTTTTATTAACATAAATAGCAAGAAACACTTTTTTAGAGGTTGATGGTGACCCCTGAGCAGCAACCAGGTGCTGTGCCTGGGTGGTTAAATTCTTTATTTGACCCCAAGAAGGCAGTGTCAATGTTTGCGTAGATTGAGCCTGTTGCAGGGAATGAGTAAGAGACAAATGAGAGAAGTTGAAGCTCAGCTGTTTCTCTCGTGTCTGGAGTGTCCTCTGTAGTTACAGCTGTTGGCGAGGTCTCTGTCTACGCTGTGGGGGCTCATGGTGTCTTATGAAGCGGTCTGGTATCTATAAAGGTATTGAAGGTCCTGTAGAAAAACATAAGCATAACCTCGACCAGATGTCAAAAGGACATTAGGTCTTCTCCACTGACCTATTAAAAGGTCTTTCTATTTTACTAGAGGCTTGTTAGTTATTACTTGTTTTTACCAATGTATTTGCATAGGTGTTAATTTTGAATCATTGACATTTAAATGATTAATCATAAAGAGAGCATGTAGTAATATATGATGGGGAGAACTATAATGAATACAATAAATCTGCTTTTATTAAATTCCTTTGTTTATTTTGCCAGTGCCATGCTGATGCAGATCCATGCATGATTTGTCTTCTTTCATCATTATGAAGACTGATTTTTAATGTATTTCCTGTTTTTCGCTTAAACTATCTGATGTCATTTATTTGTCATTACCTGGATTTTATTTCTTTACTATATAATTCTCTAATTTCTGTTATCTGTCAAGATATGTTGAAGAATAAGGCATTAAGCAGATTACTATACAACTGTACTTCTATAAAACATTTTTATTTTTTAATTTAGTCAAATATTTACATTTTTCAGGAATATTTTAAGATTCCTCAATTTTAGGAATCTTTAGAATGCTTAAGGAATTATCAATGGAAAACAAGTAAAATGGCATAGAAAAAAAATGATAAAAAAAGTTTGCAAAAGTAGCTCTGAAACTGAAACCAAATGTTAAAGCTCCTAAAATACACAGAATAAAATCAAAATCATATATGTATTAATTCTCCTTTAGTCTGTCCTTTCCTTTAATTACCTGGCTAAACCATTTTAGTACAATCATCTGATTCCCTTTCTTTACTTTTCTTATCCATTTTTTAAGATTGTGAAAATAGACCTTTGCCTGTAGCCACTGAATACTCAACTCTGTCTCCTTTGGTTTTATTGGTCAATTGTGACTTATCCTTCAAATCAATAGTCAAATATGGAAAGCTTCCACTTGATGATGCAGAAATAGAAGGTTCACATGAAAATAAGACAGAAATGGACTAATAATCAAGGTTTGCTTCAGCAGGTGGTGCTGGCCGATTCTGCTATTGATATGAAATTTTAAACTCAAAGATCAGTTGTTCATCATCTTCACCAACATGCTGATTGTGGAAGTAAACAAATAAATTATTTTGACCAAGATCAGAGCTTGTTCTTACCATGGGCAGGTTATGAATACAGATGTTCTGATTTACCAGTCAGTGCTGTTAGGGGTTTGAGTGACATACAGATACTATTAATGCTAAACAAAAATAGGAATCAAATAGACACTTTAGGGTTTAGCTATAATGCCAATATTTAATCATGATGTCTTATATTAAATAAATTTTAAGTAATGATATTTATTAATTCTTTAAATAGATGGAATAAATTATAATTTATAAATAAGTGATTCAAGCCTCATATATTTGGCTCAAAATATACTCATATTTTTTAAGATATATTTTAAATGAATAATGTTTAGGAATGTGCCACATGTTATGTAAATTGACAATTGAATATTGTATATTATTATTACAAAAACATGTTTTTCTATCATTTCTAGGAAAACAGTAAATAAGGATTTAAAATAATCTTCATCAAAACAACTTACATATTGTTTTTCTTTCAGATTTTTCTTTCCATATTCAGCTGTCTTCTTCCTAGTTCCAGTTGCTATAATTGTTTAGAGGGGCACATTTTCATTCCATTGTAGGCAATTCAGGGATGTACCTAATGTATGTGAAATATCCAAACTCAGATATAAACCACTGCATTTTTTCCTTTATTTATTAATCTTACCAGTACAGAAGAATGATTTTGTAAAGTAGATACTAGATTGAATCTGGGGATTACAACTCACATCCATCATTTTCTGAATCTCCATCATTAATTTACATACAAAATTATTTCAACTCTATATTGAGAAGAATCCCTATAGATGCAGTTAGTTTTCCTTGAGATGACTCAGAAATAAATATAAAATTTGTCAATGGGAAAATATATTATTGAAATAGTTTGTTAAAAATAGTTCCTTATTAACTGGGAATTTAATTCCACCCTGAGAGAATACATTTATTTTAATAAAAATATATATTAATTTATCCCTTGGAGTATAATCTGAGATCTTGAGAATATTATTAAATATGAACCACTGAATACAATATTATTTGATTTACTTTGAATTAGAAATGAAAAGGAGTTTGGGGATAAAATAAAGCAGACTCAGAAAGAAAAAGAGGAGGATAAGGTATAGAAAAAAAATCCCCAGATATTTTTATACAGCTATTATAAAATGAGACAATTGGGAGACAATTCTCCATGGTTCTCTCTCTTTTCTCTCCTATGAATCGTCACTGATAACTGTCACTCTTTTCTGTCTTTTTAAGGATGTTTGTATAACAGAATACCTTGGGAAATAGAGATAATATAACAATCCAGAGCAGAGAAACTATTTGTTTGCTGACCAGAATAAGAAAGGTAACATTGCCCTGTGTTACAGAAATTGGGCAGGTTTGTTTGGAGCCCCTTGACAGTAAATGACATTTCGTAACTTTGAGCTTATTCAGTGGGTGCACAAAGCCCCTAGATGTTCATCATTAAATTGGAAATCCACCTACATCCCCCCTCAGAGAAACATGTATGTAAAGGGGGAACAACAACAATAAAATTGTCATGCTGCCTGCTCTGCCATTAGCAATAAATTATTTTCAGTGATCCAGTAAGCACTTGTCTTCTGCCAGCATTGTGGAAAACTAAATTATAAGTTCTAAAATCAGCAAAAATAATAATTTCTCATAGTTCTTAAAATAGAATTCTCTTTGAAAGTCTTCTCACTTCTGTGATAAATTATAAACTCTGAATTCTGAACTGAATTTGATTTGCACTTACATTTTTTTCCATTTCTCCTTCCTCCATCTTTTTCATTTTTTCTCCTCAACCTTTGTTTTGTTGTAGCTCAATTTTGGGGGTCCTTATTTTTGGTGGAAATAATTAGAAGATCCAGAAGTAAAATTACGGAGCAAGACAGGCATGATGAAAAGCATCTCTAGAATTCTGAAAAAGAAGATCTAGAGACCTGAAATGTACATGAAGACAAAAATCTCATAGAATTGGTAAAAAATATTGACAAGCCAGTAAAATTCTCTCATAAGCAAGAAAAAAATAACCTGAATTCATCTCATGTATAATTTAAAAGGCAAAATTATAGAGTTTACATCTTAAGGACTGATGATAAAACAATGTATAGACATGCATTCCTTCAAATGTCCATTCCTAATGAGAGTTGAGATCAGTGGTTTCTGACATTGATTTTTATGTTTTTCTTGGTGGGGGGACGTTCAGTTTAATTTTTTATTAAGAAGATTACTTTGCACATTTTGCCCACTTTCCATTTTTCATAATCTTCCCCATTTTATCATACCACAGCTGAATTCACTTTCTTTTCAGTAGCATATCAAACCTTCTACAAAATATGAAATATTTTAGGACACAAAGTAAGGCATCACACTTCTCTTATCAATTGATAGCTCATCTATCCATAAACTAAAGTTCAACAAAGTTTAAAAATACTATCAATGAAATAGGCCTAACAGACATCTATACAACATTTCATTTATCACCAAATTCACTTTCTTCTTGGCTGCCCATGGAACCACTTTGAAAAGAGATCATATTTGGGGACAGAAAGAAAGTCGTTTCATCCTAACAGATTATACTGAAGTGAAGTTAGAAACAAAACAAAATAAATTACAGGAACCATTTTAAATAATATAATTTGGAATGAGGAAAAGAACAAAAAATCAGGGGAGATATAAAAACAAATTCTTACAAACAAATGAGAACAGAGAAATATCAAAACCTCTGTGACAAAATGAAGGCAATTCTAAGAGGAAAGTTTGTATAATTGAATGCTTACATTAAAAAACAAAAAGAAAAAGAAAAATAAATAGGGTTTTAAGTCAATGCTCATGAAAATAAAGAAGAGCCTAAATCCAAAATTAGTAGAAGACAGGAAATTATTAATGTTAGAGCTGAAAATTAATGAAATTGAGTTAAAAAATACAACATATTATTGGAACAAAGAGCTGGTTGTTTGAAAATACAAACAAGATAGATAAACTCTTAACCAAACTCACCAAAGGAAAGGGAGAGAAGACTTGAATCAACAAAATTAAAGATGAAATAGGAAATATCAACCTAGACACATCTGAAATCCAAACGATTGTTAGAATCTATTTTGAAAACTCATACTCCAATAAAGTAGAAAATTTAGACAATATTGACAAATTTCCAGACACACACAACCTATCTAAGTTGAACCCCGAGGATATAGAAAACATATATAGGCAAATATCAAGCAATCAAAGTGAAGCAGAAATTAAAAGCCTTAATTGAACACAATCCCAGAATCAGATGTATTTTCAGTGGAGTTCTCCCAAACCATTAAAGAGAAATAATGGCAAATTTTCTCAAATAATTCCATAAAAGATAAAGAGTGAAAACACTACCAAAGCGTCTGACTCTAATATCTCCCTAATAGCAAAACCAGATAAAGAAACATCAAGGAAAGACCATTACTGACAAATATCTCTGATAACATAGATGGAAAATTCCTTACTAATATGTTAACAAACTGCATTCAAAACACATTAACAAAATAGTACTCCATGTTTGAGTTAGTTTTATTCTGGGGATAAAGGTTGGTTCCACATACAGAAGTGCCGGGGCTGCTGAGTTATGAATGGGGTCGAGGTCTAAGCTACCCCCCTTTTGGGCATAAAGGAGGTTTTCTTTCTGCCTGCAGAAAGAAAACAACTTACCCAGCGAAGATGGGCTTAAGGACAAAAATAGCTGAGTGCCTTCCTCTGCCTGATGGACAGAAACCACGCCACACCCAGGAGTTTTGTATAGCAAGCGAGAAGCCAAAAACTCGGATTTATTGACCAGGCACTGAACTTAAATAGGCCTAGAACTAACCAATCAGCCAGCAGGGCAGTTCGGTCTCTCACACTACGTCATAGCCACACCCCTTTGCTTAGCCCCGGTCCTACTAGGGCGTGGTAAGCAGCCAAAGTCCTTCCCCTTGGCAGACATGAGTCCCAACAAGTCCCCTTTTTTGTTTTATTTAAAATGGGGTCTCTCCATTTTATATTTTAAAAATGGGATGTCCCATCTTGTAGGGTGTCCAACTCATTTGAGAGTGTGCCTGTCTAGGTTGATTTCTCCTCTCTGGGAAAAATCTTACCCGTCATTGGCTATCACTCTAGCACTTTAGGTGGACATACCTAGGGCCAGCAAGTGGCCAACGGGAGAACACGGGACATGACAGTCACCTTTGGGAAGGCTTGACTGGATGGCAAACCTCTGCATCCTGTTAAGGACCATGGCCAAGCCTGTAGGGCTATAGCTCAGCGTGACAGCAGACCACCCAGCTGTATCAATCTGGCTAGTTCTATAGGGATAAAAGTGCACACAAAGACAATGACAATCAGGGATTTCACCAAAAAGAGAAAGTCCACCCAATTAGCAGGGATTTTATCCAAGGGAGAAAGTCCATCCATTTAGCTTAGTTTAAAGGAAGACTTCTGGCATAAAGTCTGAGCAATTGTCACAGGAATGGGACTCTTCTCTTAGAGTCCAAAGGAAGCCGTCTAGCACAAAGTCTAGATAATTGTTACAGGAATGGCACAGTCTGTCTTCTCTCATCACAGAGGGTTGAGATACTGACAAAGAAGGAGTGTTTTTGATGAATTTTGGAATGGATGTGATGAGAAGTTTAATCACAGCAGGACAGGAGATTTGTCACAGTGTTTTCATTTCTGTGGAAAAAAAAAGAAAGGATCACTCCTCAAGAGCTTTGTGTTCTTGGGTAGTCATTTAGGTCGGATTGGCAGTATTTGAGATCTCTGGCAGGCACCCATATACGGTTTTGTTCTCATATAGGGAAGACACATCCAAAACCTCTGCCAGCACTTATTAACGGATCAGGACCTCTCCAGACTCCAGTTAATGGGTCTTTCCATCGGACCTCAACTTTTATATAAGGCGTTTGGTTAGACCAGTGTCTTTGAAATGCAGATAGAGGCTGTTGTTTGGAAAAATTTAAAATATTTAAAGTAAGCATAGCTGTTTTCAACTGGTCATGGGGGTTGTTTCCCCCCTTTTGTTTTATTAATTGGTCCTTTAGGATTTTATTATGTCTCTCTATGATGGCTTGTCCTTTTGGGTTATATGGGATCCCTGTGGTATGCTTAATATGCCAAGTTTGGAAGAACTTTTGTAATGATTTGCTCATAAAAAAGCGTCCATTATCGGTTTTAACCTGTTTTGGCAATCCAAGAATAGCAAAGCATTGTAAAAAGTGACTTTCAGCATGTTTAGCCCTTTCTCCAGAGTGTGCTGTGGCCCAACAAGCATGTGAATAAGTATCTATGGACATAAATATATTTTTTAATTTTCCAAATGGTGCATAATGGGTTACATCAGTCTGCCAGATAGCGTTGGGCCGTAGGCCTCTGGGATTTACCCCAGGGGACTGGAGAGGTGGGGCCTGTAAGAAGGGCAAACAGGACTTACATGTCTTTACAATCTTTTTTAAATCTTTTATAGGAACTAAAGGAAACTTATGATGTATAACTCTCCAATATAAATGAGTAAGGTCATGAAGACCTTGGGCTAACTGAAGGTCTTGTTGATATGGGACTGTAAGTGTTAATACACCTGTGGTGGCCAAATGGTCAGCGGCCTGATTTCCCTCAGAGAGGGGCCCAGATAAGCCTTGATGTCCCCTAAGATGTTGGAGGAAAACAGGTTCATTATGCCCCTTTAACAGGGATCGAACCTGAATCATCAGAGGGGTGATAGGATTATTATCTATCTTTATATATGAGGCATTTAGAGTAGGTAATAGGTTAATTACATATAAACTATCTGAGAAAAGATTCATAGGCTCTTGGACATGGGTCAAGGCTAATGCAACAGCATATAATTCTTTAAATTGAGCAGAACCAGTAACTGCTTCAAAGTATTGTGTCCTTTGGCCTGAGGATGGGTGGAATACTACAACTGCTGACACTTCTTTTCCTCCATCTGTGTAGACATTTACTGCCTTGGGGAGTGGCTTGCTGGAAAAAAGGATGGGGGGAGTCCACTCCAGTTTGGGAAAAGAAGAGGTCCATTTGGTTGACCCGTAATGACAGTCAACTTTTCCTAGAAATCCTTCTAAAGCATAGGAGACTCTAGGGTTGTTTCTCTGTATCCACTCAAAGTCTAACAAACGATAAAGAAATGTTAAAATATCTGGGTCTTTTCCATAATGCCTCAATGATGTATCTCTCCCTTTTATACAAGATCTGCTAATTGATCTAATTGGGAATAAACTCGAGGTGCTCCTCCCACAGAGGAATGTATCCACTGTAAGGGATTTCCCATCTGGGTGAGAACAGCTGTAAGGAGCTTAGCCCCTGAGAAAATCCACAGATATAGAGGTTGCTTTGGTTGGTATCGAGCCAATTGGGCTGAATTGAGGGCATCTTGGACTTTTTGTAATATTGACAGATGACTTTCTTCTAGTTAAATCACATCAGAGGGGGATTTTCCCCGCAGCAACTCAAAGAGAGGTAATAAATCTTCAGTAGAAATATGAAGCCATGGTCTTAACCAGTTTAGCTCTCCTAATAGCTTTTGTAACTCTGCCAAGGAATAAGATTTTTAAATGACTAGTTGAGGTTTGAGAGGACAAACCGAGTCTAGGCTAAGTTTTGTCCCCAATTTTTTTTTTTTTTTTTTTTTTTTTTTGTGGTACCAGGGATTGAACTCAGGGGCACTCGACCACTGGGCCACATCCCCAGCCCTTTTTTGTATTTTATTTAGAGACAGGGTCTCACTGAGTTGCTAAGTGCCTCGCCATTGCTGAGGCTGGCTTTGAACTCGCGATCCTCCTGCCTCAGCCTCCCAAAGTGCTGGGATTACAGGCGTGCACCACCGCGCCCGGCTTGTCCCCAATATTTTAAAGGGAAGAATAGTTTATATCTTATCATTGGATATGTGTAACCCTCCTTTTTCTAAGAGCTCTCGAAGGGTTAGGTAAGCTGAGTTTAGTTGTTGGACATCAGCAGCTCCCAGGATGATGTCATCCATATAAACATATAGGGTGAGCTGTGATTTTTTTCATTAATGGTGACAGAAGACATGAAACATAATATTGACAAAAGGCTGGGCTGTTAGCCATACCTTGAGGGAGAACTATCCATTCATATCGCTCATCTGGTTTCTGAAAATTGACTGAGGGGACAGAGAATGCAAACTTTTCATAATCATCTGGATGAAGAGGTATTGAAAAATAACAATCTTTAATATCAATAACAATTAAGGTTAAATCTTTGAGATAGAAGGGATCCAGGGGAGGCCACGCAGAGGTGTGCCAACAATGAACATCCTATCATTAATTTTTCGGAGGTCTTGTAATATTTTCCATTTCCTTGTGGCCTTTTGTATAACAAAAACAGGATTGTTCCATGGGCTAAGAGAAGGTCTAATGTGTCCTAGGGCTAACTGTTCTTGGACAATTGCCCTCAAATGGTTTATTTTTTCAGTAGGAAGGGGCCACTGCTCGACCCAGATTGGGGGGCCATCTCGCCATTGAATGGCAGGAACTTGGGGAGCAGTGGCCCTTAGGATTGGGGGTGAGACCCTATTTGATGATTGGAAGTTTTTCTCTCCGTATCTTTAGTTAATATATCATTTTGAAGCTCTCTATGGGTTGTAGTAATGTAAGCCTCTGCTTCTCCTAAGATGTCTTGGCCTAATAAATTAGAAGTTAATCCAAGGGCCACAAGGGGACGAACTTCCCCTTGGTTTCCATCTATATCTCTCCATTTAAGCCAATTTCTGGTCTCTTCTGAATGAGTGTTTCCACCTACTCCAAGTAACTGAGGGCCTGGAATTAGTTCCCATTGGGGTGGAATCTTTTCCTTCCTTAGTATAGTACGATCTGCCCCAGTATCAATTAAGCAACAAAATTTCTTTCCTGATATATAAATATCCATCTTTGGTCTAATCCCTGGAACAATAGGAACTGTCCAATGGACCTTAGGGGGACTGTGAGCAAGGGAACCTCCTTGGTGTAACGGGGCTGGAGGCTGCCCTTTCAGGAGTTTAAAGGTTTCCCCTGAATATCAAATTTAGACCTGCAATCCTTTTTCCAATGATATCCTCTTTTACACCTAGGACAAAGTGTTCTAGGGTCAGCTGGACTTTGAGTCTGGCCAGGGGAGCATTCTGGAGGCCAACGAGGGCCATTGGGGCAGTCTTTTTTAAGATGGCCTTGTCGTCCACACTTAAAATAGGCTCCTTTTCCATTTAAAACTGTTGCTAATACTTCAGTGTGGGCATTAAGGGCAGTGGTCAATATCTGAGATTGGTGAGTTGTCGAACCCACATCTTTGGTGGCAATAATCCATCTCCCCATAGATCTATCTTTTAACCCAGCACAGGCCAGCTTGTGATCTGCGGTCATTCCTTCCCAAACTAACATTTTTGCAAATTGGTCCCTCATCGTACCAGGTGGAAATTTCCTATGAAGGCTTTTTTCCACTCTCTCAATAAATGTAGCCAGATCCTCATTAGCTTTTTGAGTTATTCCAGCGATAGGAGGCTCTGTAGGGCCTTCTTCTAGCTTCTTCCATGCTGCCAGCCCTAAAGCTCGCACCTGTTCTCGGTATGGAGCTGGTAATGCTGCTTGTTGAATACTTGTGGCATATTGGTCACTAGTTCCTGACAGCATCCCAAAGGTTATTGGTATGGAGGATTTGCAGCTTGGTTCCTCTCAGCCTGCATATGGCATTCATCAGAAAAAATATGCACACCATTTAAGGAATAAAGGTCCTGGGAGCAAAGCTTTGCTTAGATCTTTCCAATCTCTACTCGTACAGGAGTGATGGGTGAGACTTTGTAAAATACATTCTGCCCATGGCGAATTTGGCCCATCTTCTGCCATAGCTTTTTTTAATTCTTTTAACTCTTGAGTCTCCCAGGGGTACCAAATTTGAGGTCTGTCTTCCCTAGGATTTAAATTAACTGGAAATGCCATTACAGGTGAAAGCCCACCAGAGGGCGCTAGCAGCTGCTGTGATATTGGCGCCTCTTGGTAAAGCGGTGGGGCAGAAGGCTCAACAGGGGCGGGCTCATAAAATGGCGGATCCCGCTCACAAGGTGGTGAGCCATGTGGCCAGTGGCCTTTGTCCTCAGGGAATTTGTTAGAGCTCTCTAAGGGAGGGGCTATATTTTTTTCTAATTCCCGGAGTGAGATTTCTTAGTTTTTAGGGATTGGTTAGGCTTCTCCAGATCCGTGGCCCGGGAGGGGCTGTTTAACTCTCTGGACCAGAAAGATTAGATATTTTATTCTCCCACAGGGCCTGTTCTGTTACCTCAACTCGTATGATCTGAGGTGCCTGCTCTGTGGCCTCTGCAGATTCTTTTGCTGTCTCCAAGAGAGAGCATGTTTTTAGGGCGGATAAAGTTGGATAAACTCCCGGAGGCGGAATTTCCCCGTATTCATGTTCTCGCTCTCTTAAAATTTGTTCCACTTAGCGCCACGTTTTCCAAGAATTAAAATCAGACTTTGGGAGCCAGGGAGCTGCCCGCATTAATGAATTGCAAATCACTTCTGCTTGGCTATCAGATATTTGGAGACCTTGCTTTCTTAAAAGACATTGCCATGCCTCGAGGGCTGGGTTTTGAGATTTTCTAAATGTTAATGCTTGCCCCATAATAGAGGGTATTTTTGAAAGAGACGCTGCGTCTCTAACCGTGTTAAGCCCACCGATAATTTTCGTGCCCCACGTTGGGCGCCAACCTGCCGGGGCTGCTGAGTTATGAATGGGGCCGAGGTCCAAGCTACCCCCTTTTGGGCCCTAAAGGGGGTTTTCTTTCAACTTACCTGGCGAAGATGGGCTTAAGGACAAAAATAGCTGAGTGCCTTCCTCTGCCTGATGGACAGACACCACGCCACACCCAGGGAGTTTTGTATAGCAAGCGAGAAGCCAAAAACTCAGATTTATTGACCAGGCACTGAACTTAAATAGGCCTAGAACTAACCAATCAACCAGCAGGGCGGTTCGGTCTCTCACGCTACATCATAGCCACACCCCTTTGCTTAGCCCCGGTCCTACTAGGGTGTGGTAAGCAGCCAAAGTCCTTCCCCTTGGCAGACATGAGTCCCAACACAGAAGTTAATAAATGTTACTCACTGCATAAGTAGAATTAAATCAAGAATCACATGATAATCTCAATAGACACAGACAAAGCCTTAGACAAAATCCAACACACATTCATGTTAAAAACACGGGAAAAAGAGGGATAAGGAAATTACCTTAATATATGGAAGTTATCTACAACAAAGCCGACTCAACATAATACAGATCAGAAAAAAACTGAAAATATTTCCTCTAATGCTAGGATCAAGACCAGGATATCCACTCTTACTACTCCTATTCAATAGAATTATTAAAACTCTAACCAGAGTAATCAGGCAAAAGAAGAAAATTAAAGGGCTAAAAATAGAGACAGAAGAATTTAAATTATCTCTGTTTTTTGATGGTGTAATCTTATATCTATAAGATCCAAAAAATTCTACCACAAGAATTCTAGATGTGACAAATTCAGGAACACAGTACGTAGAAGATCAATATAAAACAATCAATAGCTTTCCTATATTCCAATAATAAATGTGATGAGAAAAAAATCAGAAATCAATTCCATTAATAATAAGTAACATTATATAAATAAATAAAATACTTGAGAATAAATTTAACCAAGGAGGTGAAAGAGCTCTATAATAAAAATTACAGAACACTAAAGAAAGAAATTGAAGGAGATCATTCAGAATTGAAAGATTCCCATGATCTTATATAGGCAGAATTAATTTCATCAAAATGCTATATTATCAAAAGTGTTTATTGATTCAATGCAATCTCCATTAAAATACCAATAACATCATTCACAGGACTAGAAAATAAGACTCCTAAAATTTATTTTAAAAATAAAATACCCAGAATAGACAAAGCAATACCGATCAAGAAGAGTAACACTAGGCATTACAATACCTGATTTCAAATTACGTTATAGAGCTATAGCAACAAAAAGAAAATGGCATTGGCATCAAAGGAGACATGAAGAATAGAATAAAACAGAAGACACAGAAGCAAATCCACATCAATACAATCATCTGATATTTGACAAGGATGCCAAAAACAAATGTTGAAGAAAAGATAGGTTTTTAAAGAAATTTTACTAAGAAAACTGGATGTCCATGTGTACAGATGAAAGTAGATTCCTATCATTCACCCTGCAAAAAATTCAACTCAAAGAGAACCAAAGACAAAAAAAAAAAAAAAAAAAAAAAAAAAAAAAAAAAAAAAAAAAATAGAAACACTGCAAAGGGTAGAAGTAAACCTAGGGTCAATACCACAATGCATTTGCACAGGCATGGACTTCCTCACAGGATCCACAAAACTCAAGAAATAAAACCAAGAATCAATAAGAGGGTGGCATTGCATCAAAAAGCTTCTGTACAGCATAAGTAATAATAAGGAGCATAAAGAATAAGCCTACAAAATTGGAGAAAATTTTAGCCATGTATTTCTCTGACAGGGTATTAATATTCAGAATATTTAAAGAACTAAAAAACTTAATACCAAAAATAAATGAATAAACCAAATATAAATCAGCCAAAAACTAAACAGACATTTACCAAAAGAAGAAATACAAATAGCTAAGAAATGTATGAAAAACTGTTTGATGTTCTTAGCAATCAGGGAAATGAAAATCAAAACTACATTGAAATTTCATCTCATTCCATTTAGAATGGCAATAATCCATACAAATGATAATAAATCTTAACATGGATGTGGGGAAAATATTGGTGGGACAGGTAATTAGTACTACCACTTTGGAAAGCAGTATGGAGATTCTTCAAAATATTAGAAATGGAACTACCATAAGACCCAGCTATCCCATTTCTTGGTATTTATCCAAAAGAACTAAAATCAGAATACTATAGTGATATAGCCACAACAGTGTTTATAGCAGCATAATTCAAAATAGCCAACTTATAGTATCAGTCTTGGTATCTGTCAACAAATGAATGGGTAAAGAAAATATAATATATATACACAATGAAGTATTACTCAGCCATAAAGAAAAAAAAAATATGTCATTTGCTGTTAAATGGATGGAACTAGAGAACATCATGGTAAGTGAATGAGCCAGACTCAGAAAGACAAGGATCAAATGCTTTCTCTCATATGTGGAAGCTAGAGCAAAATAAGGGAAAAAAGAGGGGTGGGTGATCCAATGAAAATAGAAGGGAAGTCAGTAGAATAAAGAAAAGGGGAAGATGTAGGGAGGAATTTCACATTTGTTTATATCTACAAAACACCAACTAAAAAACCAATAAATAAATAGCATGAAAATCAGTAGAGTCAAAGGTTAATGGGGAGGAAGGGGAAGGGTGGGGGCAAGAGGGTATGAAGGGAAAAAAATGGTAGAATGAGATGGATATCATTACCCTAAATGCATGTTTGAAAATATGAATGGTATGAACATATTTTGTATACAAACAGTGATATGTAAAAAGGTGCTCTATATGTGTATTACAAATTGTAATGCATGCTACTCTTATATATACAACAACTTTGAATTTAAAAAAAAGTTAAAAAAGATGAAGGGATTAAGAGGAGGGGAAATAGATGGAAAGAGGAAGTAGTGGGAACTGAAATGGAGCCAATTATATTTCATAAATGTTTGTCACAATGAATCCCACCTATATATGTTCATTAATATCTTAATATTTTTAAATAAGAAATACAAATGGTCATCAAATATGTAAAAATGAGTTCAATGTCATTAGCAAATAAGGACATGCAAATCCAAACTAAACTGAAATTTCATCTCACTCCAGTTAGAATGATAATCATCAAGAAAAAAAAAAAAACAAAGAAAAAAAAAAAACAGCCAGGTGTAGTGGCACATCTCTGTAATACCAACAATATAGGGGGCTGAGGCAGGAAGATAGCAACTTCAAAGCCAGCCTCAGATATTTAATGAAGTCCTAATGAATTTAGTGAGAAACTGTCTTATAATTAAAAAAATAAAAATAAAAAAGAGCTCTAGGTTCAATCCCTGGTAACAACAACAACAAAAGAATACATTGATAATCACTAATCAGGGTGTGAGGAAAAAGACACACTTGTACATTGTTGATGGGACAGCAAATTAATATAAGCACTTTGGAAAGCAGTATGAAGATTTCTGAAGACAAAAAATGTAATTGCCAAATGACTGAACTGTCCCATTCCTTGGTATTTAGTAAAAGCATTAAAATGAACATACTATAGTGAAACATGCATATCAGCATATAAGTTATGGAACCAGTCCAAGTGTCTGTCAACAGAAGAGTGGATAAAGAAAAGATGGTATAGAGCAAGTGGTTGGAACTGGACAACATTATTCTAAATAAAATAAGCCAGACTTTGAAAGTCAGGGGTTGAATGTTTTCTCTCACATATGAAAGCTAAAGTAGAAAAAAAAAAAAAAAAAAAGGAATAAAAGAGGGATATCACAAAAGCAAAGGAAGGCAAATAGAGTAGAAGAAAGAAATAAAGACAGAATGAGGAGAGGAGGGCATGGGGAAAACTAGGGAATGAAATCTACCAAATTATGTTATGTCCATATATGAATACACCACAATGAATCCCACTTATATATAGTTATAACATTCAAATTAAAATAATGATGATGATGATAATAATAATAATAGAAGGGAAATAAGTAGACTAGAGCAATTGGATCAGGGAAGTAATGAAAGGTACTGGGAAATGAGAAAGTACAAATTATGTTATGTACATATATGTATATGGCATAATGAATCCCACTATTATGTATAATTGTAATGAATCAATAATATTGATATATCTAGTTTTTGAATTGCCTTGAATTAGAATACAAAGATTCAATCTCTCTTGAAACAATTTTTAAAAAGAACTCAACACTAAGTAAAATCAGATCAAATACTCTTTAGGGCAATTTTACTTTCTGTCATTCCAACCTAACAATATTCGCTATCAGAGAAGTTATGCAAATAACTAGATACATAATGATTACAATGTATATTATAGAATGATTCAATTTATTTAGTTATTTGGTACTTTTTTACAGAACTGGGAAGTTGAAACAGCAAACAAAGAGATACTTATTATGACATTTAAAGTCTGATCAGTGGAGAAGTAGGATCTGAAGACTAAAAAAAAAAAATGACAGAAAAGAAAAGAGAAGGCAAGATTATTTTATTCATTCAAAATTATATTTTCACCCTCCCTTTTTATTATTATTAGAACATTCTGGTGTCCTGTTCGTATGAAATTATTTACCTAAACTATTGAATGAATTTTGAAATAATGTTCATTAGAAAGAATCTTCAATTAAAAAAAATGTTTTGCATTATAAGTATAAAAGTTTGCAACTAGAGTAGATCCTACAAAATATATTGTCCAAATCTTTTATTGTTCATATAATTAGATAAAGGGATTGTAAAATGAAGGAATAGACTAAAATCCCTTATACTGCAATAGAGAATAGTAGAAGCTGTTGTTAGCATTCCATCCTCATAAAATGGAGACATCACTTTGTTTTGAATTTGCAATGCTACTCTCAGGAATGTTTATATATGATTTCTTCTATATCTTTCTGATATTCTACACTTCAGTTAGAAATACATTAACAGAAAATACATACTATATTTTTCAGTTATATTTATCATGATGAGTAACAACCATGACAATTGTTTAACAGTTAATCCAACTATAATATAAAAACTTCCAAAGTCTTTCTCACATACACACATATAACACACACACACACACACACACACACACACACACACTGACAGACTAACTCATGTAACAAGCAAGTGGTTTGTATACATATATTAAAGTGAATGAGTGTCAACAGGAATATCAATACGGAAAAATCTTCATAAAATGTTTAAAAATACATTTTAGACCCCATTTTAATAAGAAAATAGTCTGCCAGAAAATTCATTCTTTTCTTTTGTGCTTGTTAATTTTAAAATATTATTTGAATAAAAAAATAGAAATGTAAACAAAAAGAAAGTTTTACCTTCAAGAAATTACTACCTTGTAAAATATATGTAAATGAAATAAATGTTCATCAAAGTGAACTTTATACATTATATCCCAAATCTACATAGAAAATTGGAAACTGCTAATTTTTAAGAGTGATAAAAATATTTTCCACAGAAAGCTGTGATAGCTTGGATACTCTAGTAAATAAAGCTCAAAGTGATGCTTAAATGCAAATGTTTAAATATGAAATACAATATCTGGAAACTCACTTTTGAATCCATGTTTTCTCTCTCATAGTCCAGGAAATCATGCGGATTTTCTCATGTTATATGGTATTTGCAGAGTCCCTTACTCAGCAAGTTGCCAGTTATCAGAACAAGTTAGACCAAGTCAGTTTGATCCAAGTGGAAAGCAGGTGCAAGCATTATCAAAATTGAAACTAACATGAAGTTATTAATTTGATTATTTTGTTTTATTTTTATATTCATCTCAGTAGCAATTATGTATTTTCTGAGTTCACTGGTTAACTTCTAACCATGTAGTTTACACTGCTTCTTATCATATACAGGGGTATAATTTTGATAAATGCATTTTGTAAATTAATTTTATCTGTACGGATAATATGTCTACATCATAAGTCATCCAAGGTAGTTGTGTGTGTGGCCTTCCACTTGTGCACCAATTCTCAGAACAAAAGTGGCTTTGTTTCATGTGCAACAAACATCAGCAGGACATTTCTCACCCTCTCCTCACACAATGAAGAGCCACTCATGGCTGATTGGTCCATGGATATGCAGAAGGAGTGTATTTCAGTACAGGGACTCTTCATTCTGCTGCTCTCCAATAATGTTAAAGATTATAAAACCTTGACCATCTAAAGTGAAAAAAAGTAAATTAAAATATATTAACATAGTTATTTATTAAAAAGAACAAGATGTAGATGTGAAGATGTGACTACACAAAATATTTTATTCTATATTGCTAAAAATGTATAAAAATATATTTCCTTAATTGATTTATTGCCCATTTTGTGACTGATCAATGAAATACAATCAATAAATTATGAGTAAAATAAATAATGTGATATGTTGGCTTCGGTTATTTTAACAGTTTATTGACAAAGCAAGCATAGCATTGATCTGGATTATGAGAAAGTGTTCTAATTTTACAAAAAAATTATAGTAAAGCAAACAATACATTTTATATGAAAATAGTTTTTGCATATCTTTAGATGCTGTGTTTTAAGAAACCAGTAGACAACAATCTAAAATATAGTGAACATATTACTATAATGTTTATCCACAAATCCAATGCATTTTTGTAAAATTATACAGGTCACATAACCTTAATTTTTAAAAACTAATAACAGAGTTTTTTTTTTTAATTTTCCAGAGTGTAAGTTATAAAATTTAATATTAAAATACATATAAATATTAATGTACATTTATAAATACATATATTCTCTTATTAAAACCAATTTTTCCAAAATGATAATATAAATTGAGTGTAGCTAGTCTAAAAATCTGAAATCTTGTGTGTTTCAAAAGATGAAACATTTTTGCAGAAATATGTTATACTTAAAAATTTTATATTTTGGAGCATTTCATATTTCAAAATTTTAGTTTAAGAATGTCCAAATGGTAAAGTATATGCACATATTCCAAAATCTGTAATACTCCAGAAGCTGAAACCCTTTTTAATTCTGTTAATAATTTCCTATTATTCATAAATTCATATTTTAAAAATTGATATCCTATATCATCTATCCATATATATTTCAAAACAAGTCCTATGTCTGAGTTTTTGTTTTTAGAAATGAAAATGCATTTCTTCTGATAATATTACAGCCACATTTCTAAGAAAACTTAAATGATCTACATATAAAGAGTTTTAAATTTTTTCTTTCAATGAGAATCTGAGGGGACAGACATATAATAAGCAGTTTTATCCAAGAATTTCAGTAAAAGCCATTTTGCCATTATAAGAAAATCCAAATTGCAAAGTTCAAAAATACAAAAAATTAAAATAAATAATTTTATTCTTTTATTTTCCTTCTGTAAGCACATGTCTATCACCTTTGATAGAAAAAAATAGAGTAAGGTTTTACTCTAATTTTGTTGCAGCTCAGCTTACAATAGCCAACATAATACAGAATGACAGGGTTGATGATAGAGTTGTGAATTCCTCTGACTTTTCTGACTTGTTAGGTGTACTGTCCTTTTGTGAGGCATTCAAACCAATAGTAGTTTGAAACATATAATTTGTTACATATAATTAATCAGTCATCCATATTTGAGTTATAACAATGCAGGCTGTAGAACAGAAGGCTGTATTGTGTATAAAAGTGAAATGCAATAAATTGCTTTCAACACCATTCCACTTGGTGGTGCAGGAAATAATGACTTATCTGAGGTGTCCAAATTAAATTGGAGCAAAGGCAAAAGTTACTGTGTGTAAGTCAGAGAAGACGGATAAGCAGTTTCTTTTATACCTATAAATCATCACAAATGTTGCTTCAAAATCCAGCAGGAGACCATGGTTTCTCCTTCTCAGTTCCAACTACTCATCCTCCATCTTCCTTATTGACACTACAATACTCTTCTGCCCTCATGATATTTACATTCTTCATGATGCACTGTAATATATTTGATTATTTACTTACGATCTCAACTAGGTGGAAAATTATTTAAGGTAGGGGAATCAACTTTACATCTGTTTATTCACGGTATCTTGCAGATGGGCCATCTCTGGAAGAGTAAGTTATCCTGGGCAATGTAGTTTGGGACTGGTGAAGGTAGATGTATTTTAAAAGAAACAAAGCATTGTTGACCCTAAAATATGATCAAAGAAACAAATTTTGAAATTAGCAGTAAAGCCACACAGATCCCCTTATGCCAGTTTTGTCCCCCAGTCATTCCTATTGTAATATCCCCCCCAAATATTTACCTAGTAGAGCTTTTATTCACAATTACAGATCCACAATTTTTTGGAAAGCATTAAATAAAAGGTGGTAATTTTGTTATTCAAATAGCTTTTCCTACTCTTTCATTTTGTGAAAGTGAATTATCAGTATTGAATTTGACTTTTAGATACTATGTCAGTCTCCTATACTGAAATTTAAAGACCACAGCTGATACCTTAAAATGTTGAAACAAAAGTTATTTTCTTCCTATAAAGGAAATATAAAAAGCTCAACTGGAGAGCAAGATGAAAAATTGTCAACTAAATGTCAGTTAAAGTTTAATATGCCTGTGTTAGTTTGCTGGGGTCAGTTTAACAACTCTCACAGGCTGTGTGTCTTAAACAACAGAATTTTTTTTTTTCATGGCAGTTATAAAGGCTAGCATTCTGAGACAACAATCTAAAATATAGTGAAAAGCATCTAAGTTTGATGCTTTTGATGTGTTCCCTCTAAAAACACCCCACTGTGGTGTTTTTAAGAGGTGGGTCTTTGACAAGTAGTTCAGTCATGAGAGCTTTGCCTTCATATACATATCAGTGATTTACAAAAAGGCTGGTGGGAGTTGATTTATAAAATGTTTCCCCTTCCACCTTCTATGTGCTTATGCATGATGAGGTTCCACTTGGAAGTGAAGCAGGACCTCACCCCACACCCAACCTGCCAGTGCCTTGATATTAGACCTCCCAGCTTCCAGAAATGTGAGAAGTAACTTCTGTTTTGCATAAATTACCAAGTCACCAGTACTTTTGTTTTTAGCAGCTCAAACAGTGTAAGACAAAAATTTGCTATAGGGAAGATGTTGTTGTTATAAATACTAAAAATGCAGTAGCGGCTTTCAAATTGGCTAATGGTTAGACTTGAAGAATATATATTTAAAAAAAAAAATAAAGGCCTGGTTTGCTCTGAATGGAATGTTAACAGTTATGCTGGCAAGAGCTCACACACAGAGAGCTATAGATAGAGCTCCAATCTTCTTTGAGATCAATAAGTATATTGGTAGAAATATAGGTGGTAAAATTGATTCTGATTAAGCATTAAATGGAAATGTGGAAAGAGGAAAGTCCATCCTTGTTATAAAGTGAAGAAGAACTTGGCTGAATTTTGTCCTTGCCCTATGTCTTCTAGAAGGATGAACTTGCTACTCAAGAATGAAATAATTCGTGGAAGAGCTATATAAACAGAGTTAAAAAGGTGCTAATTGATTTCTCTTGACTTCTGATAGTAAAATGTGAGAAGAAATAAAATAATTAAGTAGGCCATGGATAATCAAAGGGAAGCAGAACTTAACTGTTTAGGCAAATTCTTTGGTTGGCAAGACTGTTAAGAACAACAACAACAAAAAAAAAACCAGCATGTAAGAGAAAATACCAAGGTCATGGCCAAGTAATCATTATATAATATAACTAGGATTAAAAATAAACAAGGTGTTATTTGTGATGTCAAGGGAATAATAAAATCTTTGAAAGCATGCCAGAGAACTTCAAGGCTATTATCTCCCTAAGAGAACCTGAGTACCATTTCCTTGAGGGCAGAATTGTTTCAAAGGATGGGCCCCCAGAAAGTTCTATGACCTCAAGATGCATTATTTAGCACCACCTTCAGTTTTGCTCCACATATTCACTCCAGATATGGCTTAATTTGGTCCATATGCTGCTTGGGTGCACGGAAAAGCACAATGATAAATCTTGACAATCTGCAGGTCATGCTAGCTCTGCAGGTGCACAAAGTACATGAACTTTAGAAGAAGGGCAACCTCCATCTAGAATTCCAGGAATGCCTCTGATAGACACCAGACCCATTCTGGATTTTGAATTAATGTGAAACTTGTTACCTCTTTCTTTTTTCCTATTTCTCCCATTTGGAAGAGAAATAGCTGCCCTGATTCTGTTTCACCATTGAATTTTAGAAGCACATAATTTGTTTGAATTCACATCCTTTCAGCTGGAGAGCAATTTGTCTTAGACTGAATGTTTACTTTGAGTCGCAAACAAATTTGATTTACATGAGACTCTAGATTAGAATTTTGTGCTGATACAGAAACTAGTTAAAACTTCAAGGCTTTGGAATGTAATTAATGTATTTTGCATGTGTGAAGGACATGAGTGTTGGGGTCCAGAGGTGAAATGTTGTGGAATATTTCCCCCAAAAGTTATATGTTGAAACTCAATCATTAATGAAAAGAGTAAACAAAGGGGGGGTGTCTTTGAAAGGTAGTTAATTTATGAGAGCAGAGTAACTAATTCACAGAGGAAAGTAAGACCTTTATGAAAGGTCTTAAGGAATGTATTTGTCCTTTCATTCATTGCATTATAGGAGGACACAGCATCTGTCTCCTCCAACAAAGAGGATGCACCAACAAAGTGCCATCTTAGAAGCATAGAAAGAACCCTTACCAGACACCAAGGTGGCCCACATCTCCATCTTGGACTCCTGGTCTCTAGAATTGTCAGAAATAACTTCATGTGTTTCTAAATTACAGGGTCTCAGGTATTTTGTAGAGTATCACAGATAGAACAAGGTACCAGAGTATTTGCAGTGTTATCTTTTGAGGGCCATGAGGGGAGAGTTTGTTCCAGGCTTTTTCCATTAACTTGCAGAGGGCTATCTTTTCTGTGAGCTTTATTGGGTTCTTTCTGTATATCTTTGTTGAAAAGTCTTCTTTTTATACTAACATTGGTCATATTAGATCATATTAGATTATGGTCCAATCTAGTCTTCATTTTAACTCTATTACTTCTGTAAAGAGTATATCTCAAAATATGGTCACATTCTAGGATTACAACTTCAGTCTGAATAAAACATTATGTACCTTAAATTGTGGACAGACTTTACTAAATCTATATAGAATATCTCAGTAAATTTTTCTGTTTTCTTATTCTTTTTTTCATTTTACTCTTTTTTCTCTTTCTTTCTTCTTTCTTTTTCTTTCTTTCTTTTTTTTTTTTTTTTTTTTTTTTTTTTTTTTTTTTTTTTTTTGTGGTAGTAGGTATCAAAACCAGGACCTCATGCTTGCTAGGCAAGTGCTTTACAACTGAGCTGCACCTCAGTCCCCAGATTGTTCTTTTCTAAAAGCAGAGCCTCAGTTCTCATTTTATTCTTCAGATGTTAAAGAAAATTATGTGATTACTTTCCCTGAAGATCACATCTATGCAAATATATTTAAAAATATTTATTTTGGACAGCTGTATTAGAAATACAAACTGCTGCCACATTATAGCATCACATTTTCATTTACTGATGTGCAATGCTCTATGCAAAACAGTAGAAATACATTCACTTTGGATAGTAAAAGCTCACACTAAGGCCAACAATTCTGTTTCCTGAAAAGAATGTCTATACTATTTCCCCTTTATTTGCATGGATATTTTATTTACCAATGAGCACATGTAATTTTTACAACTCTCTTATCTAAGAGGCCCTGTTAGCATCCCAACTACTGCTATTATCCCACTTTTCTACTCTTTTTTGAACTGGGAATTGAACCTAGGGGAGCATTACCATTGAACTACATCTCCAGCCCTTTTATTTTTTATGTTGAGACACAGTCTCACTAAGTTGCTGAGGACCTTGCTAAGTTGCTGAGACTGGCTTTGAACCTGCAATATTCCTGCTTCAGCCTCCTGAGTCACTGGGATTACCCACAGGAGCCACTGTGTCTAGTTCTACTGTTGGACTCATGTCACTGTGCGGGCATGTGCTGATGTGATACTGATGACACTACTGAGGAATTTGAACTATGAGACTCACAAGTAATTATTACACATGTTTTCTGATGTACATATCCTACTTGATTTAGATTTTAATAGAAACCAAACATTTTACACATGTAACCCTAATCCTCATAAGATAGTAAGGAGAATTTGTAAACTGAAACTTCTGAAGAAGCCCTGTCATGCTCTTTGTTAAAGGACATGTTAAAGGACAGGAGGGAATTTCCTTGCACTTACTTTCACCTCCACCAAAGCATCCTGCACCGCTTTCCTGGGCTGAGGGAATCTGATCAACTGAGAGAAATTTCTAGAAAACAACTAAAGAAATGAAAAATACAGAACTCTATTTTGATGGGATTCCCAACACACTACATACAAATATATTTAGTTTGCAAATAAATGAAGATACACATGTTTATTGATTTAAAGACTAGAAAAATTTGAGTTATTTAATATTTTTTTGAAATTTTGGGAAATTTCTCAACTGCTATTATGCTTGAATTTTAAGTAATTTGTATTATTTTGTTTTCAAAACAAATATATAACTTAATTCACATAAACAATGCATCTAGGGATTTAGGTTATCTTTATTTTGAATTTTAAAAGCTTATAAAAATAACTATAACTGATGATAAAAAGAAGGCCTATTAATTAAAAAATACTCTTGACTACTATGAATATTCAAAATGTGACATAGACTAGTATAGAAGAATCAGGAAACAAATATACTTACCATGTTAGGAATACAATAATGGATTTTGAAGGAAAATGTAAATAAAGTAATTAAATATTGTAACAGTTCCTAATGAGAAAATTTATTTTAGAATACAATTATTTGTATATTTTTACTCTGTATTATAAACAATGATGCTAATTATAATGATGATGAAAAAAGAAATAACTATAAAATTCTTACCATACCAAATATTCTGTTACTTAAAAAGAGGTTAGATATTAATCTGTACATCTCTGTTGATATTACTCTCTTATTTTGCTGTATTACTGATAAATAAAGAATAAATTCTTCTTTGGGATGTAAATTTCAGCATGCTTGTGGTTATAAATATCTATTTACATAGCTCCCCTTAGTTTCAGTGTATTGTCTCTCACACATATTTGATGCCTAATGAATATTTTTCAGATAAATATATGGTTAGCAGTTTAAAAACATGTTATTAAATGAAACCACAATAAATGAAAGAATTTTACATTTTATAGTGATTCAATATGAAAAATTCATTATTTAAAAATAAAGAATATTCTCATTTGTAAGAGCCTTTAATGAGGAAGTAGCTAAGATGGCTGCTGGCTGAGAGCCAAGAGGAGGCATTTACTAGTTTACACCTGACCTTAATGAATTTGACTAAAGAATCTTTCTGTGCCACACCTGAACACAGTTATGCTTAATGGGTGAAGAGTATTTAACCAGACCGGGGGGGGGGGGGGGGGTGTCAGAGTGGGAGAGAGAAAGGAGAGAAGAAGAAGCAAGAATAAAGAAACCACTCATTCCCAGTAATCTTTTGCATGCTGAATTAGATTGTGTTTTCCAGTGGCTGGAGGTATAACCATCCCCTGTGCTGTCAAGTACTTAAATATGACTTCTCGGTAGACTTTTTTACGCTTAAGAAGCTCTTCTACACTTTTACTATACGCTAATATTGCACGAATAGCATCTTGGCGGTCCTCAGGTGATTGGTGACGGTGTTGCACAGAGCCATGACCTCGTCATTGTCCAGTAGGCTGAGCAGGTGATGACAGCCCTCCATCTTTAACCAGCTAAGCCCCGACATCTCAACCCCCAGGAAGGGGGGAGAGGATGATGCCAACACTGCTGGCCCTACCACCTGGTATTTTCGTCTGACCCCTGCTGGAACTGGTGATGCCAAGTCCGCTGCCCGTGGCGAGGAAGAGTCTGGGTTGAGCCCCAGCTGAGCCGAGGCTATTGGTCCTCTGGTCTCTAGAGCCCACCCCTTGCCGGCCTCAGGAGTGCAAGTTGCTGATGAAGTATGTAGCATTTTTTATGACATGAAAGTTCGGAAGTGCTCCACGCCAGAAGAAATCAAGAAAAGAAAGAAGGCTGTCATTTTTTGTCTCAGTGCAGACAAAAAGTGCATCATTGTTGAAGAAGGCAAAGAGATCTTGGTTGGAGATGTTGGTGTTACCATAACCGATCCTTTCAAGCATTTTGTGGGAATGCTTCCTGAAAAAAGTACAGTGCCTCACCTGTCACAAAAAATCTAGGACATTTGAGGCCTTCATGTATTTATCTCTACCACAAGCATCCACAAGTAAATGTACATTACAGGATTGCCTTAGATTATTTTCCAAAGAAGAAAAACTCACAGATAACAACAGATTTTACTGCAACAATATCTTACAGGTATCCCTTTTCTTAACCCTAATAGGGCAGCTGATTTGTCTAGAGAACTTAGTACGCTATTTAATGGAACTTGGCTCATCAATGCAAAGCTTGCCGCCTTAGAACTGGAGCATCTCCCCATGATTGGTTGGTTCGATTGGACGGCTGGTAGTCAAAGACGGGAAAGTCTCATGTGACCAACATATCAACCTAAGACAGGAGTCAAGGGCACTTTATTTATGACCTTGATTATCCCATGACTGGTAAGAATGTCGGTTGCACATGCAGACGCCTAAGACAGGCACAGTCGATCCTGATGTGGTGAGGGTCGTCACCCATCCATTTAAGCTATCCCCTCTTTTAAAACAAAAGGGAGGAAATATAAGAGCCTTTAATGAGGAAGTAGCTAAGATGGCAGCTGGCTGAGAGCCAAGAGGAGGCATTTACTAGTTTACACCTGACCTTAATGAATTTGACTAAGAATCTTTCTGTGCTGCACCTGTACACGTGTATGCTTAATGGGTGAAGAGTATTTAACCAGGCCGGGGGGTGTCAGAGTGGGAGAGAGAAAGGAGCAAAGAAGAAGCAAGAATAAAGAAACCACTCATTCCCAGTCTGCCTCCAATTTCTTTCCCGAGGTATCCTTGCTGTAGGCAGCAACACTCATTATACACCATTTCTTAAAAGCAAGTAATTTCTGAGTTAGCAGTTGAAAAAGGTGACAACACACTTGGAAGCTAATTTACAATTAGTGATTGTTTCTCAATAAAAAATAGTTTTCTTTGTTGTAATCACATGGCTACAAACAAATCATCTGAAAAATAACTGAGAAATTAGGAATGGCTATATCATTAGTAGTACATCTGCAGCATTAAAATATATAAATCAAATAGTGTCAATTTATATCAAATATCCTCATGAGCTAGGGAGGGAACAGGAAAAAGAAATGCTTGAAACCCATGCATATAATTTAATTTTAAGACTATCATCAGACAGGCTTAAATAATACATAAAGAGAAGCCATAATCAATCAAACATAAAATCTTGCTGGGGACAAAACAAAGAAAGAACCTTGAAGAATTAGTAAATTCTGGGTGCAGTGGTGCACACCTCTAATTCTAGTAACTTGGGAGGCTGAGATTGGAGTATCACAACTTCAAGGCCAGCCTCAGCAATTTAGTAAGACCCTAAACAACTTAACAAGACCCTGTCTCAAAATAAAACAAATAGAGATGGGAATGTGGCTTGGTGGTAAAGGTTCTCTGGTTTTAATCTTTAGTCCCCTCCAAATAAATAAATAAATAAATAAATAGAATTAATAAATGTATCAAATCTGGAGAACTGAATTTAGGCAAGAGGCACTTTGACCCAGATAACTATCCTAGCTGCTATTAGGTTGGTGTCCTGTTAACTTTGAGGTAATGATCTAGTCAGTTAATTTTTAAGAATATGACTCAACAAAGGTTTCTCAAACTATATGTGGTGAAGAGGAAATATTCCTAATTGAAAATTCCATATGAGCTATTACTTGCATTAAATACAATAAAAATAAGTGACTAGAAAAAATTGAAATTAAAAAACTTATGTATCCCTGTCCTTAATTTTTTAATTGGATTCTATAGCCATAAACTTATATCATGTTAGTGCTAGAATGTACTAGATGTTCATTGGTGACATCTGTACCTATCTCCTTATGAATTAATAATTAAACTGAGAAGTGACTCAGTCAGCCAAATACACTATCAACTCAGGGATACATGATGTGGCAGGAACCACACATAAATGTTAAAAATCGATTTAAGAAAATATTATCATTCAAAGAACAGGTTTTTGTTGATAAACAAAAAAAGCAGTTTTTTGTTTTGTCTGCTGTTACTTTTGTTACTAGTGTTTTGAGATGTTTCTGATCTAACCAACTAGGTAAAGATTTTTATTTAAGGAATCAAATATTTAACATGTTCTCTTCTCACTGTCAATATGGTGACTAAAGTTATGCATTTGTGCAGTGTTTTCACAAGGTACAACAACACAAGTCCTGTATGGGATTGGAGGCCTATTTTGACCTCATTCAAACCAGTATTTATCTAGTTGAAAAAGGTGCATATTTTTTAAAAACCTTCATCAATGTAACACATTCCTTGTAAAGCTTTGAAAGAACTACTGGACATATGGTTCATATTTGGCAATTCATATTTTCCAGAAAAATAGTAAACTGACCTCATTCTATTAGATGCAAGTTGTATGTACATTTTAACTACAGTCAAGGGCAAACTGACATTGTTGAATTTGCTTCTCATATCAACATTGGTTCAGGGCTGGTTAACATTTATATACCCCTTCTTTTGGCAAAGGACATGGTTCAAATGTTTTTTTGTTTGATTAGTTTAAGTAATTGGGCACATTTTCCCCCATATGATTACATGGCTGAATACTGAGGGGAAAGAGTGAGCAGGAAACGCTCTCCTTTGGACTTTGTTAATGGTATTCACAAACTAATACTTTGATCAATACTCCATGGATATTTAGGGTTACAATCTGGCACTTATACATTAAAGAAACTTACTCTTTTTCTTGGATTTTGTCATATGAAGAATGGAAATACAGTGTTATTATTCTATTGTATAGTTTTTTGGTTGTAAGTGGTTGGTCTGACAAACCTGTATCTAAAAATGTATAGAATGTCTCTATACAATCTGTTACCTAGGTTTGGGTTTTGTGATTCATTATTGATTTCATGAGTCTGAGTAAAATGGAGTGTGATATCAATCTGTGATTGATGTCTGAGTAAAACAGAGTGTGATATCAACCTGTGAGCATCTGCCTTGACCTTCTATAGCATAGCATAGTCAATCTACTGGTGGTTAAATGGAAGTAATTTCTTAAAACTAAACCTGTGGTGAAATTATATCCAGAAGTACTTAAGTAATTGTTTCCTTCATTCTGTTCAAATAATTGTCTTTATAGTTTAAAGCTTCTACCTTGCCACTATCTTAGAGATTTATCATTTCTCCCTAATTGGTCAAAGTTCAGTCTCAAAACAAAGAACATTTTTACTTACAGAGACAGGCAAAATGTAAAATATTTTTACTGCTTATACAATTTATTTAGCTATCCTATAACTTTATGGAACTCATAAAAGACATATTTGTTCAGTGAAAACATTTGGAAAATACCACTACCTAAACGTGTGCTTCCTTTACAGTAAGATCAATTGTAGAGGATGATAAGCGAGAGAGATTACCCTGGAGCCAAACCTCTCCACTCAGCCTATTCAGCAGTCTGTAAAGTGTTTTTCCTGTTACTAGTATCATTTATTGTCAAATATATTTTAGATATTTATTGCTAAGGTTAGAAAAAAGAAGCTTATTTATTATTTTTAAATGGTTGGGTTCTTCACATCTACTTGAACAACATGATAGCACAGCTTGTTTTTCCATGAGCAGTATGGAATTATTCACTTATGTAGATAATCAAATACTACGCCAGAAAATGCACACTGGAGATATAAAAGGGAACACTTTGCAAAAATCCACTGAGCTTATGAATAATTCACTCATTTTCTTTTTCTTTTATTCTTTTCTTTTGGGGGGGGTGGCAGGGGTGGTACCTGGGATTGAACCCAGTGGCACTTAACACTGAGCCACATTATAGCCCTTTTTGTATTTTATGAAGAGACTGGATCTCACTGAGTTGCTTAGGGCCTCACTAAATTGCCAATCCTGTCTTTGAACTCGTGATCCTCCTGCCTCAGCTTCCTGGAGCTGCTGGGATTAAAGGTGTGTGCCACTGTGCCCAGCTCACTTTCTAGATATGTTGTACATCAATACAAGTTTTAGAGTTATATACTTGCAAAAAAGTAATTTCAAATGAATAAAATAATTCTTGCTAACAAATATATAACAGCTAAAAATACATCAAACAATGTATTCACAAAATGTGTGCATGTATGTGCACAAACATGAAAACTAAACATATTACCAGGAGTTTAGTAAGATTTAAATAAAAGGAGTCCTATGCTACATTTGTAAAATAAATTTTTGTTTTATAATGATTCAAGTTCACTTTAAATAGATCTTAAGATTCAATGCAATACTAGTCAAAACCCCAGCAAGCAGTAATTCAACCTCCTATACAAATATATTAATTAATTATTAAAAAATATATTAAGAAAACAATGTATATCTTTAATCAGAAAGATTACATTTGTTGTAAGTAGATTATATGATCATTTCTCTAGATTGATTTTATGATTGAAGATATGACTAGATTTCCATTTTCACTTCTATTTCATTTAAGTAGTTTCATGACAAGAGTTTCTACAATTGTTGCTTCATTTTTTGAGTTTAAGAGCTGCTGTTTAACCAATAATTTTAATGCCCACACAAATTCTACAACCTTAGAACTGTAACTTTTTAATCATCAACAATAATTTATAGTTATCAAAATCATTTCAAAGTAGAATTTTTATGAGGGAACAGGAAAGTAGGAAGTAGAAAGGAATATGCACAGAGTGCAATTGAAGTTGATTATGAGCTGAAAATTCACATTTATAGTAAAGTAACTAAAATAATGGTGCACTGAAGATAAACTTTGACTTTTTAACAAATTTATCCAATGACAATATTTTCTGACATCCATTAATAATAATTATAGAATATGTTGTTAGTATGTTTTTCTTCTCCCTTTTGTCAATCCCAAAGCATGAAAAGGAAGCAAGTTACTTTTGTGGTAAAAGTGAAATTTGTCATTTCACTGTCACAAACCTATTGAAGAAAACTCACATGTATTCACATCAAATAATATCATTAACATTTATATTTGATGATGTTGTCTTTTGACTCTTCATAGTATCAAAAGTACATACTTGTCCATTTTACTCCTTTGTAAGCACCATTTATTGATTCATATCAACACCATTACTATACCATTACATATCCTTTGTCATTTTCTTCAATGAAATCCATATAATTATAGTTTAACCACTACTTGTTTATGGAATATTTCTGTCTTATATACATTTAATTCCAATATGCACCACAGAAAATACATATTTTTGTACATGCACATAAATACTTACATGTGAAGTCATGCACATATATGTATGTATGTATGCATGTAGTTTTAATTGTTCACTTATTTTATAGCACAATTATAATCTATTCTATAAAGATTGTTTGATTTCAAAATCTTACTGTTTCTTATTTAGTCTCATTTTTAAAAACGTGAAGATATGCCTGTCTTCACCACTTTTTATTGTGAGTACTAAGGAATGATATCTTGTCTCTTTAGTAGATATGAAGTAGAATACTAACCCAAGAGATATATTAATCAAATATAATGAAATGTCTGAACTGTGAGCTTATAAAATACAGATTCAAGATTTAGAAATTGAACTGATGCTTAAATGAATAAGACTTTTGAATACATTTGGAAGGGGTAAATTAATTTCATATTTTGGATTCAAAGGAACTTTGGGGGACCAGATGGTGGAATGTAACCTGCAAAATTTTCAATATATTCCTTCAAATATATGTCCACAGGTTATTCATAAAACATTAATATTGATACAATTGTAATGGGATTTTGCTCATGTCTTCAGAGTTTCTTAAGATATGGAGATGTGGAAATTAATTGGATAGTCTTAACCAAGTCAGTCATCTTGTGAGTCTTTTAAAATTAGGGGGACTTCATTATCTGGTAGCACAAGTCAGAGATATTCAACGCATGACAGTGATTTGTTATGACATGAAATGTCTATTGATAAAATGGACAGTCATATTCACATGTGATAATGAGATAAAGGTTTGAGATCACCATCCAGAAGAGGAAACTGTTTCTGTCATGAGATAGAACCACAAGGATGAAACTGGATTCTTCCAGCAACTTGAATGAGTTCATCCAAGGATTCTTTCCCAGTCTCTAGTAAGAGCTCAGCCTGCATAGACCTTGATTTTGGCCTTCTGAGAGATAATCAAGCTTGGACTTGCAAGCCATAGATAGACCTCTGGCCTAATAAAAAAGTATGGATTAAGCTAGTAAGTTAGTGATCCTTTGTTACATAGCAATAGAAAACTAATGCAGCCAAGCAACTTGAAAAGGGTTCTTGCCTTAGTGAATTTCTGTTCTTAATTACTTTTTCATTCCATGTTTTTTCATATAAGTTAAATGATAGTGCTTGCAATTAATCTATTCTATCTATAGTCACAGCCTCATGTTACTACCAGCAACATTACACTTAAAGCCCATATTTGCATTTTAAAGCATATACAAAGATGAATGTAAAATTACAAGAAATACAAGTAAAACCAAGAGCATGAAAATTCAGGGTAATGTAGGACTTCAAGGGAAACAAGTTTCAAAGAACCAAAAAAGGAGAATGAATCAAAAAAGAAAAAAATGAAACAAGACAATTAAAACAGTTACAATTAATAACCTTGGAACTGCAAAAACAACAAAATTATTTGACTTTATTAATAAGAATTTTATAGAATTTTATGTTAATTTATTAATTTCCTTCAAGAAATGTATGGAATATGTACATTTTTGGTTTTGACAGGAAACTTAAGTCACAAGTCAAGTTAAATAATTTGCACAAATTATTTAATTTGTGGTTCTAAGTATAAGCAGAGCTGAAACTTGAACTGAAACAGCTCAATCTAGAGCCATGTTGGACAATACCATACAGAACAGGAACACTCAAGAAAAAGAAAATCATCTATCTATATATTCACACACGTATATACACACATATACCTGTTTGCATGTATACACACATATACATGTATATATGTATATTAAAAATACAAATAAGCACTGTGGTGCATGCCTATAATCACAATGGCTCTGTAGTCTAAGGCAGGAGGATTAGGAGTTCAAAGCCAGGCACAACAATGGCAAGGCACTAAACAACTCAGTGAGAATTAGTCTCTATATAAAATACAAAATAGGACTGGGGATGCTGCTCAGTGGTTGAGTGCTCCTGAGTTCAATCCCTGGTACCAAAAAAAATATATATATATCAAATACTTACTGAAATATTTAGAACATTAGCTAGATATATGAACTATAAAAAATGTAGGAAATATATATGATAATAACGTTATGTTATATGATAATAATATGTATTATGTAGGCATATAAAAATCCCTAAATAATGAGTCTGTGAAATTGAAAATATAGAAGAAGTTATGAAAAAAAACTTGAATAAATCTTCCTAGATTCAAAAGTGGCAAGTTGTCCAAAATGCACTGAAATGGATAAATTATTTAAAGTTGTACCTATACATAGCTAATTTTAGAACATTAAGTTACACAAAATATTTTCTAGAAAAAATAGCACACAAAAAAAGTCATTTCAGAAAGACTGGAAGTGACTGGCATTATTTATAATAAAAAGAGCATCCTCTTTACAGTGCTCCTCTATTTTCAGTACTCAACTGATGTACATTTAGCTATGTAGTGAAGAGCATGTGCATTGTAGGGAAAATATAAATGAATTTTGATGTTTTAGGTTTTAGACTTAATTATGAGGCAAGACACAGAAAATTGTTACTTCTCTAAAGTAGAATCTAACTATTAAATAATATGAAGATATACCATAAAACGTCTGTAGAGAAGGACTCTATGGGAACACATCTTTACCTTTCCTAGAAAAAGTAATTATCAAAATTTTGTGAATAAATACATATTATATAAAACTCATAAACATAATTAAGCATGAAGCAGTATAACCATTTATAGTTAAATAAATATTAATATTTTGAGGTCAGGTAGGAGAAAATGGAGATGTAAATCTGCTGCATCCTTATCTATTATATGTGCTGATGTGAAACTTTAAGAAAGAAATATTCAAGCTTATTGCTAAAATTATGGATGTAACAATCATGAAGATGTATGTGGGCTAAGGGAGAAGAAGCTCTTGCTTCTAATAATAAGTACTCATGGATTCGCTTTCTAAAATGAATATTATTTCTTACAAAAACATTTTTTGAATGTTTTTATCAAATCATAATCTCTGGTCTTCTGGTTTCAAGTACACAATTATAATTATAGATCACATTTTTTTGATCAATGTAGATTAAGAATGTTAAGAGTAATAAGCTATTTGGTTTTTAATGTGAATTAATTCAATAATAATGCTCACACTGCATTTTAAAATTCTGTTGTATTTGATGTATTTTAAAATTAATATTTTTTTCAAAAAAATGTATACTTTTAAGAGCAACAAAATCTAGCACTATACATGTCAATAATGCTTCTCCTGGAATTACTTCTTGAAAATTCATTTAATCAGAAAAATACAGCTTGAATTTTTCATATATTATTTGTAAATTACTTAATCCAAATAATCCAACAATTTGGTGTTTCAAGATCTACAATAATTCTTTACCAACCTATCTATAAGATGCCTTTGACAAATTTATCTTAGTATCTGGATTATAATATATTTGACAACTTTCAAGCATTTATTTATTTTTTTGGAAACATTATGTGAATGACCAAAGTGTTTTTTAAATATATCAAGATCTTTGTCTCTAGAATGCAGGCACATTCAAAATAATTTAAGGCACTTGGAAATGAACAAAAATGTAGCGTGATTCAAACACTGAATATGTTCTAAGTACCTCCATATCTAAAACCACAATTTATTGTTATAACATCATCATGAAGTAAATCGGATTATGGTTTGAACATTATGATTGAACAGGAAAGAGATTATATCAAATAGCACTGTAATTGGTATTGACGTCAACCAGTCTGACTACTTTCCAAAATGTGGAAGCTGTGAAAATAATAAAAATAACTTCTACAGCTGAGTGTTTTACATACATTGTCTCATTTTATCTTACTAGAGCAATGCTGTGTTGCAGTTTGTAAGCTGATGAAATACCTCCCAGATAAAAGGAGGAGAAATAGGGTCAAAATGAGCTCACTAGGTACTCTAAACCTGAATAACTCTCTTGTGAATTTCTATTTCCTAAACTGTCAGATATTTATTGGTAGATTATTTCTTTTGAACATAAAGAGAAAAATAAGTTAAAATTCCTTTTCCATAAGGCTGCCATGTGCCTTTACTCTTTGAAACAGGATTCACTTAAGAAAGTTGCATTTAAAATTAACATATTCTAGAAAAAAACAATAGCATTTGAGGGGGAAAAGACTTCAGTAAAAATGAAATATCCCTGAATCAATTAGATTAGTGTTTTGTGACTTATAATATATTGGCTTATTTTAGAAGATATTTCATCCATTTCAAGTCATTTGTTCAGCCTTGAAAATATAAGCATTTTGTGCCATTGTTTTCTAAAGGGCAGATCATGCCTTTTCTATTTGGTATAGTATTTTCAAAATGTCACAAAATGGCAGAGAGTAAAGAATCCTAGAGAACAAGAGAAACAAGTTTTACATATTTAATTACCAAAGAGACAGCAGAAAAAAATGTTCTCAAGGCTTTTCAAGTGTTTGTACTAAAATAAGCATGATTTTCATTTATGCCTATATTAAATAGAAAACAATCTCTTGATCGCCTATGTGCAGATATTATACTTATGATATATGTGACCACAAACATGTAGAAATATTTTCTGAATGAAAGCATAGTTAGAATGAAAATTGTTTCTAATTCTTGCTTCTCTATCCTTCTGTCCTTGATCCATTGAGACAGATAATGATTATGGATATAATCTAAAATTATGAGATTGAATTATTTGGGAAAATTTTGTACCTTTATTCTTACTGAAAAATATCATTTTTTTTTTTCCTGTGATCACTGCTATTCTCATCCTTCCCAATAGAGTCTTGCAGGTATTTTGTTGATATCCGAATTTTAAGTCCATCAAGTATCCAGATACATCACACTGCCAAACACTGTTTAATTATCAGGTCACATATAACATATATCTCTATGGCCCATGATGAGCTCTTTATTTCTATGTCTACTTCTCACACTTCCCTTAAAGTCAAGGGTCTGTTTGTGGCATAACCAGTGACTTTTGAACTGAGGCCCTTGAAGATATCATTCCTTCAGTTATTTCCATCATTTCCTTGTATAAGCAATGTATAGATTCCATCTTAAATACTCATTTTCTTCTCTAACACTCTACCATTAATGTTGGGACTCCATGTCTGCCAAGGGGATGGGTTTTGGCTGCTTACCATGCCCTAGTAGGACCGGGGATGAGCCAAGGGGTGTGGCTATGACGCAGCGTGAGAGACTGAACTGCTCTGCTGGCTGATTGGCTAGTTCTAGGCCTATTTAATTTCAGTGCCTGGTCAATAAATCTGAGTTTCTGGATTCTCGCTTGCTATACAAAACTCCCTGGGTATGGCGTGGTTTCTGTTCACCAGACAGAGGTAGACACCCAGCTATTTTTGCCCTTGTGTCCACCCTCGCCGGGTAAGTTACGTTTTTCCTTCTGCGGGCAGAGGGGAAACTCCCTTTTAGGGCCCAAAAGGGGGATAGCTTAGAACTCGGCCCCATTCATAACTCAGCAGCCCCAGCATATTAAGTGCATATTTTTCCATCTCCTGGTTAGAATTTTGTACTATCCTGTTAATAGTGAATTTTACATTCTATAACATACTTAAATACCTTGCAACGCAACACTACTTTCCTTTCACATCTGAGCATATATTTTCTGGAAACAAATTTCAACTATGCCTCAATAGTTATTACCTTTCTTCACTAATTTACTGCTGCCCCTTCATTACTTTGCAAATACCTTTGCCTAACCAAAAAAAAAAAAAAAAAAAAAAAAAAAAAAAAATCTTATAAAAAATCTAGTTCCAATCAAGTTCTTATTTATCATTTTCTGCTTCACACACATACCTCAAACACTACAGTCCTAATAAACTCCTCACCCATCATCAATTGCACAGTTTAATTTATTATTGTTTTTTCACATGTGTCTTCCTTTGTCTAAAGTGGGGTTTCTGTCACCTTCATCCAACAACTGTCTCATGTTTTATGTTTAATTTTTAAAATTCCATTTACTCTTCCTATTTGTTTATCACAATATTATTTGAAACTAAAATATTTTGAATTTTTACAGGAAATGTCCAAGCATATTGAAACATTTTTTTTCCCAACTCATTTGAATCAATAGTGTACCACTGAGAGTTCAACCAGAGAAGTAGAACCAGTAGAAGATACATATATAAAGAAATCTGTTATGGCAGATGTATTTATGATTTTGGAGGCTAAGTAATGATCTCTGGAATCTATAGGAAAGTAGTCCAGTATAGAAGGTGATGAGTAAGTCAGAATCCCAAGGGCACAGGCTGCTGCTTGTATCTATAAGCAGCCAGATGTCACAACACTTGGGATCTGTCACATCATACTGACTTCTTCTCTGAATGAAGGCCTCCATACAGTCTTCATCTATGAAATTCTGTGTGAAGTCTGCTGTCATTTTGGATCTATTCTGCCTAGACTTTTGCTCCCCATGTGAGATGCCTCCCTGCATGGAAACCCCCTCCAAAATCCCTCGCTCATATTCAAAATCACCTCTGCACAGTGCATGTGTCTAGCTCATCATGAGAGCCATGCAGGTGCCAACTGCACTCTGCATGGGTCATGGCATGCTGTTCACTGCCTCTGCAGCTTCCTTAGGCCCAGAAATAGATAATTGACTTGCTCCAGCACATCTAGTGGTTTTAATTCTGAATTATTAATTAATGGAAGGGAAAAGATGGAAAGAAGAAGTAATTCTATCAACTTGGTGGCTAAATATTTTTGTATTTGTTGAGAGTTTTGGCAGATTCTCTTGAAATTACTATATTTACTTTTAACAAACCAATATTCACTTTCAAATATTATACTACTTTGTGAACAAGTGAGGTAGCACCCACTCTTTATGTTGTCATGTCTTAGTTTTATATTAGAAACTTCACAATACATTGTTGTGTTGCTTTAAACCACCAGTAATCCTTTAAATTAAGTAAAATAATACATAATGAAATAGACATATCTATGTTCCCACATATTTACCCTTTCTGGTATTTATTCTATCCTATACCCTCTAGCATAACTTTCCCTTAACCTGAAGACCCTTCCCCATCTTTTCTAATGTAGATAGTCAGGCAGCAAGTTATTTTAGCTTTTGACCTGAAAGGCATTTTTATATATATTTGTAATTAAAAATACTTTTCTTAAATAAAAGATTTTGTTCTATATTTTCTTTTCTACTTATTTATCATCTATCATACAAAATTCTGACAGTTTACTAAGAAAATGTAAATTGAAATAGCAACTTACTAGCCAGAGCCAAAAAAAGCTGGAAGGGTACATTTGAAATTTAACCAAAATATATTAGAGATGAGAAATGTGTTGTATGAGGTCAAACTTTATTTCTAACCTATAATTCCATCCTGGCTGAATTTCTGGGTGTTACTAAAAACTGAAAGAATAGGATTTATTGATTTATATTTCTGTTAGAAATACTGGGGTTTCACAAGGATCCAAACATGTGCTGTGAAATAGATTGGCAAACAAAATTTTACTTCTGCATAAAGATGTGCAATGGAAGAAAATCTGGCAGCCAACCACACTTGGGTAGATAGCCTGCCTATTTTTATACCCAATGCAGCACTTCTCCTTGCTCTGATAGGAGAAGCTATATGTTACATTCTATGTAACTGGCTAATTTTAAAATTGGGGAGGGTAAAGAGAAAGGCTATAGTTAAAATGGCTGCCATCGGACCTTATATCCAAATTAAGGCTAAATACTATATTCTGAAAAGAGAACACTGTACTTTCTATTTCTCACATTTGCTACACCATTTCTGTATTCAAAATCCTGCCTTAACAACCTTAAAAAAAAAATACTTCCAAAGCTCTAGTTCATTTTGTTTCAATATCCACATGAGTTTTGGAATATGTCACTAGGTGACCAATAAATTAATATACTGTTAAGAAAAATAATAGTACTATTTAGTCTACAAAAGAGAAGGCTTTGGGTATCACAGCAAGTTTATTCTTTCTTAATGTTTTTATTAGTGCAATGTAATTATACATAATAGTAGGATTCATTTTTATATAATCATACATATATGGAATGTAATTTGCTCCATTCCAGTCTCCAGTGCTTCCTCTTTCCCTTTCCTCCTCCCTCACCCCATTCTCCTTTCTCTAGTAAACTGGTCTTTCTGCCATTTATTTATTCATTTTTAACTGATGTTTTATACATATACATAAGATAAAATTGCAAGTTTTTTTTTATATGTGTAAAGTTATTAAATGGTAAAGTTATTAATGGTATTCATCAGTGAACTTCCAGTTCTTGTAATAAATACAGAAAATTTAGGGTTTTTTAGTTTAGGAATATTACTACTCAATAATGGAGAAAAGTTAACTATGGAAGAAAAAAATATTCTTAAAGTAAATGCCTTTGAAATGGAATGAACTAATACATCTTTCCTTCAGGAGGCACACATCACAAAAGTGTTAAAGAAAACTCACTGTTTGATTAAGTAATTATAGGAAATACCCTTTAAATTCTTCATGTGCAATTCTAACCATGATGAAAGGGACAATTAATGAACTGTGTGCAAAAAGAAGAAAGCCTAATGCGACTAAAACATCATGTTGTTACTGCTACACGTAACTTAAGAGATTTTTTGTTTGTTTTGCAAATGGGTATATTGACAAAGAGCAATATTTTAAATACTATGATTTGTTAAATAATATTTTTTCAGTCTTTAGTAGCAACCAACATCTGTAAAAGAGGCTTCTGAGATTTTTTTTTTTTTTTTCCCCTTGGAGTGTTGTTCTTCAGAAGTAATTTAAATGTGAAAAATATGTATGGAAGAGTAAATATGATGCAGTGTTTTACAAAATTATTTGTCAATGAGTTTGAAAATCTGTACATTAATAATAGTAAAACTAATATTCAAATTTATACATAATCTTGAAAGTTTATTGGAAAAATGTAAAAATGCATATTAGTTATTTTTTTTGTAACATTGCACAATTGTTTGTATGAAATTGAAATACCTACAGATTTAAGATTATTTATACCAAAACAAAATGAATACTTTCATTAAAAAACTAATATTTGTCCAGTCCCGCCGACCTATGTCGAGAGCAGGAGCCAGCAAGGACAGACCAGCCAACTCTGCTTTGAGTTCAGGCATTCCCAGGACAGTCCTGGGGACCTACATTAGACTGACACCAGGCCCAGGCTCCAGCCAGTCCCGCAGACCTCAGCCCCAGAGCAGGAGCCAGCAAGGACAGACCCACCAACTCTGCTTGAGTCCAGGTGGGCCCAAGACAGTCCCAGGATCCTGCATTGGAGTGATGCCAGGCCTAGTAGACCACCACAGGAGCTCAGACTCAACCAGTTCGACCCACACCAACCTTCGTGGACCCAGCCCCAAGTAGCATACTTTGAGGGACAATGGCAGGTTCTGATAGCCCAACAATAAGGGGAGGGGGCACAAACAACCTGCAAGGATATTATAAGACTATAGGGAAGAAACTGTAATATCTCTGATTTACACTGCAAGAAAGTAAGGCAAATAGACAGCATGAAAAACAAGGGAGGAAAGTACCCCAAACAAACCAGGATTCTACAATAACAGAACCCATGATCAGCGAAGTCAATGAAATGTCAGATAAGGAGTTCAGAAGGTTCATAATTAAAATGATCTGTGAATCAAAGAATAACCTAAATGAACAAATACAAGCACAAATTGACTACTACAACAAAGATATAAGAGAGCAAATACAGGTAGCAAAACATTACTTCAAAAAAGAGATAGAAACTCTAAAAAAATCCAGTCAGAAATACTTGAAATGAAGGAAACAATTAACCAAATAAAAAAACACAATTGAAGGCATCACCAACAGACTAGATCAACTGGAAGGAAGAGCTTCAGACAATGAAGACAAAGTATATAATCTTGAAAATAAAATTGACCACACAATGAACAGAACATCCAAGAAGTATGGGACAGCATCAAAAGATCAAATCTAAGAGTAATTGGGATAGAGGAAGGCACAGAATTTCAAACCAAAGGAATGCACAACCTCTTCAATGAGAAAATATCAGAAAATTTCCCAAGCATAAAGAATAAATTGGAAAACCAAATACAAGAGGCTTATAGGACACCAAATGTACAAAATTACAACAGATCTACAGCAAGAAACATTATAATGAAAATGCCTAGCATACAGAACAAGGACAGAATTTTAAAGGCCACAAAAGAGAGGAATCAGATCACAAATATCTCAATTCTGAGATTTTCAACTCAGACACTCAAAGCTAGGAGATCATGGAACAACATATTCCAAGCTCTGAAAGAAAAGGGAGGCCAACCAAGAATCTTATACCCAGCAAAATTAAGCTTTAGATTTGAGGACGAAATAAAAACCTTCCATAATAAACAAAAGTTAAAAGAATTTACAAGTAGAAAGCCAACACTATGAACATCCTCAGCAAAATATTCCATGAAGAGGAAAAGAATAACAGTGATAAAAATCAACAGAGAGAGGTATTACTCTAAAGGGAAAAACAATCAGAAGAGAAACCATGTCAAGGTAAATACCAAAATAAACAAAAATGGCTGGGAATACAAAACACATTTCAATAATAACTCTGAATGTTAGTGGCCTAAACTCACCAATCAAAAGACATAGACTAGCAGATAGGATAAAAAAAAAAAAAAAGACCCAGCAATTTGCTGCCTCCAAGAGACTCATCTCACAGGAAAAAAACATCCATATGCTGAGGGTTAAAGGTTTTGGAGAAATCCTACCACTCACATGGACTGAGGAAACAAGCAGGGTTTTCCATCCTCATATCAAATAAAGTTGACTTCAAGCTTAAGTCAATCAACAGGAATAAAGAAGGACACTATATACTGCTCAAGGGAACCATACACCAACAAGACTTAACAATTATAAATATATATGCCCCAAACAATGGAGCATCCATGTTCATCAAACAAACTCTCCTCAAGTTTAAGAGTCAAATTGACCACAACACAATAATTCTGGGTGACTTTAACACACCCCTTTCACCACTGGATTGATCTTCCAAACAAAAGCTGAACAAAGAAACTATAGAACTCAAAAATACAATAAACAACTTAGACTTAACTGACTTATATAGAATATTTCATCCTTCAACAAGCAAATACACTTTCTTCTCAGCAGCACATGGAACCTTCTCTAAAATAGACCATATACTATGCCACAAAACAACTCTTAGCAAACTCTTAGCAAATATATAAAAGTAGGGATACTACCCTGCATTCTGTCAGACCATAATGTAATAAAATTAGAAATCAATGATAAAATAAGAAATAAATATACTCCAACACCTGGAGACTAATTAATATGCTACTGAATGAACAATAGGTTGCAGATGACATCAAAGAGGAAATTAAAAAATTTTTAGAAGTGAATGAGAACACAGACACAACATATCATAATCTTTGGGACACTATGAAGGCATTTCTAAGAGGAAAGCTCATTGCACTGAGTTCATTCCTCAAAAGAAGAAAAAGTCAACAAATAAATGACTTAAAATTACATCTCAAAGCTCTAGAAAAAGAAGAACAATCCAACACCAAAACTGGTAGAAGACAGGAAATAATTAAAATTAGAGCTGAAATTAATGAAATGAAAACAAAAGAAACAATTGAAAAAAATTGACAAAACAAAAAGTTGGTTCTTTGAAAAAATAAATAAAATTGACAGACCCTTAGCCAGGCTAACAAAGAGAAGGAGAGAGAAAACTCAAATTACTAACATATGTGATGATAAAGGAAATATCACAACAAATACTACAGAAATACAGGAAATGATTTGAAATTAATTTGAAAATTTGTATTCCAACAAAATACAAAACACCAAAGGCATTGACAAATTCCTAGAGTTGTATGATCTGCCCAAATTAAAGCAGGATGATATACACAATATGAACAGAACAATTTCAAGCGATGAGATAGAAGATGCCATCAAACGCCTACCAACCAAGAAAAGCCCAGGACCAGATGGATACACAGCTGAGTTCTACAAGACCTTCAAAGAAGAACTGATACCAATACTCTTCAATTTATTTCAGGAAATAGAAAAAGAGGGAGCACTTCCAAACTCATTCTATGAGGCCAATATCACCCTGATCCCCAAACCAGGCAAAGACACATCCAAAAAAGAAAACTTCAGACCCATATCTTTAATGAACACAGATGCAAAAATTCTCAATAAAATTCTGGCAAAACAGATACAAAAATATATCAAATATATAATACACCACAACCAAGTGGGGTTCATTCCAGGGATGCAAGGTTGGTTCAACATATGGAAATCCATAAATGTAATTCATCACATCAATAGGCTCAAAGATAAGAACCATATGATTATCTCAATAGATGCAGAAAAAGCATTTAACAAAATACAGCACCCCTTCATGTTCAAAACACTAGAAAAACTAGGGATAACTGGAACATATATCAACATCATAAAAGCTATATATGCTAATCCCCAGGCCAACATTATTCTAAATGAAGAATAATTGAAAGCATTCCCTCTAAAAACTGGAAGAAGACAGGGATGTCCTCTTTCACCACTTATATTTAACGTAGTAATTGAAATGCTGGCCAGAGCAATAAGACAGACAAAAGAAATTAAATGGATACAGATAGGTAAAGTTGAACTCAAATTATCATTATTTGCTGTCGATATGATTTTGTACCTAGAAGACCCAAAAAATTCCACCAGGAAACTTCTAGAACTCATAAATGAATTCAGCAAAGTAGCAGGATACAAAATCAACACCCATAAATCTAAGGCATTTCTATATATCAGTGACAAATCCCCTGAAAGGGAAATGAGGAAAACTACCCCATTTACAATAGCATAAAAAAATAAAAAAAAATAAAATAAAATACTTGGGAATCAACTTAACCAAAGACGTGAAAGACCTCTATAATGAAAACTACAGAACATGAAAGAAATAAATTATGGAAGACCTTAGAAGATGGAAAGATCTACCCTATTCTTGGATAGGCAAAACTAATATTGTCAAAATGACCATACTACCAAAAGCACTATACAGATTTAATGCAATGCCAATTAAAATCCCAATAACATTCCTCATAGAAATAGAAAAAGCAGTCATGAAATTCATCTGGAAAAATAAGAGACCCAGAATAGCTAAAGCAATCCTTAGCAAGAAAAGTGAAGATAGTGGCATCACTGTGCCAGACCTTAAATCATACTACAGAGCAATAGTAACAAAAACAGCATGGTATTGGGACCAAAATAGGCTGGTACACCAAATGGTACAGATAGAGGACACAGAGACTAACACTTATAATTTCAGTTATCTTATATTAGACAAAGGCGCCAAAAATGTACATTGGAGAAAAGAGCCTCTTCAAAAAATGGTGCTGGGAAAACTGGAAATCCATATGCAATAAAATGAAATTAAACATCTATCTCCCACCACTGACAAAATTCAACTCAAAGTGGATCAAGGATCTAGGAATTAGACCAGAGACACTACACCTAATAGAAGAAAAAGTAAGCTCTAATCTCCAACATGTTGGATTAGGGCCCAAGTTCCTTAATAAAACACCTGTAGCACAAGAATTAATATTGAGAATCAATAAATGGGATAGATTCAAATTACAAAGCTTCTTCTTAGCAAAAGAAACAATCAGTGAGGTAAATAGAGAGCCTAATAATTGGGAACAAATCTTTACCATATGCACGTCAGATAGAGCACTAATCTCTAGAATATATAAAGAACTTAAAAATCTTAACACCAAAAAAGTAACCCAATCAATAAATGGGCCAAGGAATTGAACAGACACTTCTCAGAAGAAGACATACAATCAATCAACAAACACTTGAAAAAATGTTCAACATCTCTGGCAATTAGAGAAATGCAAATCAAAACCACTCTAAGATTTTATCTCACACCGGTCAGAATGGCAGATATTAAGAACACAAACAGCAATAAATGTTGGCAAGGATGTGGAGAAAAAGGCATGCTCATACATTGTTGGTGGGACTGCAAAATGGTGCAGCCAATATGGAAAGCAGTATGGAGATTCCTTGGAAAACTGGGAATGGAACCACCTTATGACCCAGCTATCCCACTCCTGGGTCTATACCCAAAGGACTTAAAAACAGCATACTACAGGAACACAGCCACATCAATGTTTATAGCAGCACAATTCACAATAGCTAAATTGTGGAGCCAACCTAGATGCCCTTAGGTTGATGAATAGATAAGGAAAATGTGGTATATATACACAATGGAATATTACTCAGCAATAAGAGAGAATAAAATCATGATATTCTCAGGTAAATGAATGAAATTGGAGAATATAATGCTAAGTGAAGTTAGCCAGTCCCAAAAAGCCAAATGCCAAGTGTTTTTTTCTGATATAAGGAGGCTGATTCACAGTGGGGTTGGGATGGGGAGCATAGGAGGATTAGAGGAACACTAGAATGGCCAATGGGGAGGGAGGGGAGGGGACGGGGCAAAGAGTGAAGAAAAGAAAAAAAGATGGTAGAATGAGATGGATATCATTACCCTAAGTACATGTATGAAGTCACGAATGGTGTGAATATACTTTGCATACAACCAGAGATATGTAAAATATGTTCTACGAGTATAATGTGAAATGTAATACATTCCGCTGTCATTTCTAACAACTTAGAATAAAAAGTAAATTTGAAAAAAACAAAACTAATAATTGAAAAGAAGAAAATGGTCCATCATACATTCAAAGCAATTCAATTAGCTCACTAAATCTGAATTTTAAATCATAAATGAACAGGAAGAAATATTGCCTAACAACAGGAATACATGTAACAATAATGTAAAATATTTTAAAATCAATAGTTAGGTATAAGTTAGTACAAAATATCATTATTATTAATTGCTTGCTTCCCATTGTGTACTTTCATTTAAAATTCAATAAATATAAGTTAAAAGAAAAAAATTAAAGTTTATCTTAGAATGTACTATAAAAACATGGAAGAATTTTTTTTAAAAAAATAATGAAACATAGATATGGGACATTAATTGACAATTAAAGGAAAAAATAAAAAATATTTACTTTTTATCTCAAACATTTAGAAATTGATCTCATATAACATAAGTATATTGAAAAATGTTACTACTGAAAATATAAAACATTTTAAAATAACTAAAATTATATCTATGGCAAATATTTAGAATTCAAATTTTCAGCATGTTCCTGTAACACATTTACAAAATAGATATGAAAATAACTCTTAATTTTAATTTAACAAAATTAACCCCAGTGCATTAAATGAAAAATAAAGATATAAATGACCAAAATGAATACTGGCATATTTACAACACATATAAAAATATTCAACATTAATAATATTTTTTTAAAAAATTATATAAACTCAATTTAAATTTCTGTCCCTCTTGAGGAGCTAAACTACCTAACTTATACCTATTCACAATTTGAGTCTGAGGCACTGTTATGTGGAGATCTTAATAGTCTCCAAAAGTGTGCTCACATAAAAATATTAGTCCAGGACTCTGAACTCTTCATTCTATATAAATGGAAAAAGAATGAGTGCTCGTGGGGGCTTTTAGGCTAAGTTTATACCCTGTATGGTCTGGGGAAGCTTCTGGACTGGTAAAATATGGACTTCTGGCAACAACAACCAATATAAATTATCTTCAGAAGAAAATAAATATAGATTAGACTTCAACTTAGTTCTAGGAAAGATTTTTCAAGTAAAAGACTGACATAAGATCAAAGATAAGCATGGACACAAGGAAATAAAATCCATCTTTATTAGAATAAGTGAAATTAGTCTTGCCTTGGCTTACAATTTGGAATTGTCATATACAAAATTTGAAAGAAGTATGTTTAAAAATTATAAATAAATAAAAATAATATTGGAAGTATCTTCAAGAAAGAATACAAAAAGATTTTATAAATAATAATATTAACCACTAGAAAGAAAAAATGTAACTGAATGTTGAGAGCCACTCTGGACAGGTGCTATGTATGTGTCAAGACAACCATGGGCTGTGTGTGTGTGAACTATGAGCACTGAGAACACAGAGTAGACTGGACTGATGTTGCCTCTCTGTTTGGGCTGTCGACATATGTGTCCTTTTTGCTTGCTCTGCCTATGATCCCCATGCAGCTCATGAGATGGACATGACCTTCCAAGATGTCAGTCAATCTCCTGAAAACAAGACATCATGAAGCTAAACTCAACCCCCTGAAACCTGACCCCTTGCCTCATTTGAATGGCTTCTCCATAGTAAAAGAGTTCAGAACGCGATTCTCTCTGTCTTTCTTGCCTGCCTTGCCCCGTTGTTGGAGCTGCAGCTGAGGAGCAGTCACCAAACCCAAAAAAGGTACTTTCTGTGTCTGTGTCTTTATTTAGTCCCCAGATTCACTTGGAGTGACCCTGATGGGTTTAGGCATATAACAGGACAACTGAAATTAAGAACACAAGACTGATGATTGGTGATAGTTTAAATAGATGATGGAATTAACTAAATATAACTTTAAAGACTATGACCACTTAGAAACTATATTCTTAGAAAATAGTGATAGTCTTCTTTTTGTATCTTGTTATGAACATATTTGTTTATGTTTGTGTGTCATTCCATATAATATGTATAACTTTTAAATAGTAATCTTTAAACATCTAACAGAATTTTTTAAAAATATACCATGCATGCATGAAAGCTAAAAAAGACTAAAGTGCAGAAAGTACTACATTTGTGAAGAGTTTGTTATTTCAAACAGCTATCAAGTGGAGATTATAGCTTACTTAGGAAGCAAGAAAAGTAAGAAAATATATTGCATATGCATGTCACTGGTCCTTGTTTTCCTTGTCAAAATGCATGATTCTCTGGTGGAAGAAATTATATAAATACTGAGATGTAGAATTCGACTAATGAGTATAGTCTTATGCTTCTGATCAAGCTTGTAAAGAAGAATTTAGACATGTCCTACATCTGGGAATTTTATGGAAATTCAACTATGAGTTGTTTCTTACCAATTTTGTTTGTTTTCCTTCTGCTTTGTCTAAGAAGTTTTGTGACTGTTAACTTGTTGGGTCATTAGAGAGAAGTGTCATTATCATAGGTGTCATGACTCAAAGGCATAATATTCTATATTTGTGAGTTGTTTCTTCACAGTAGAAAAGATATTTTACAACACATATCATGAGTATATTTTCTGTTTTTCTCTTCTCATGTCTTCTTTTCTTCTAGCACTAAGGCTTTTGTAAAATCAGGCTGAGATATCAACATATTGGTGACTTTTTTATATAAAATGAACCATATTCCTCATCACTTATTTATAAACCTAGAATGTAATTTGTCTTGACATTATGGACATTTTAAGAAAACTTCCATCAAAATGATTGTTAATCATCCTATTTCTCAAAATTATAAATAAAATATTGAACTCCTTGAAATAATTGATTACTGAATATTTTAAAAATCCACAGATTACCTTATTTTTCTGTTTTCTGGTAATACCAACATGTGTACTGGAGACTAGCCACCCCAGCAGTTTTACATAGGAATTTTACTTGAGTTTCTGGGAATTTATGAAATAATACAAATCTGACCTCTTTAATAGTTTTGAGGGAATTGAGTTTTTGTTTTCTTCTATCAAGAATCTAATTAATTAGAAATTTTAAGTAGTAAAAATTCCAATTCTTATTTGATTTCTAAGCAGAAAATTGTGAGAAGATAATAAGAATAGCTACTGTTATGCAGCTTCTGATTTACACAGGATTATTGCATTAAAAGCAAATTGTGCAGTTTCTTAGAGGTGTGAATTTGTATGTGCATGTGCACACGTGTGTAGGTGCTCACATACATGAAGATAAAAGGGACAAAAAGGGGGAGAAAGAGGTGAGCAGGGCTTGAATAGAGATAAGTTTGATTAATTAAAATGTTAAAATGTAGTATTCTGTGACTAGCTCTACAAGGGTGATATTTTCTGTTTGTAACATCTTAAAAATAATAATCAATTTGAATAGGATCAGAATCATAAGCAAATTAGTATATAATATTGTTTCTTCCATATTTATTTATAAATGTACATTAATTATACAGAATAGTGGGTTTCACTGTGACATATTCATGAACTCATGTAACAAGATTTGTTGAATATTATTCCATAATACCTCCCTTTCTTCTCATTCCTTGACTCTCTTCCTCTATCCTAATGGTTGCTCTTCTCCTTTCATGACATCCTTTTTCTTTTCTTTTCTTTAGTTTTCTTTTCTTTTCTTTCCTTTTTTTTTTTTTTTTTTTTTTTTTTTTTTTTTGTTATCATCTAGCATCCACGTGAAAGAGAAAATACAGAATGCTTGGCTTTTTGTGTCTCTCTTATTTTGCTAAAGGTAATGCTGTCCAGTTCCATCCATTTTTCTACAAATTAAATAACTTCATTCTTCTTTATGACATTGTTTGTGTACGTGTTACATTTTCTTTATACATTCATCTGTTTGCAAATATCTAGACTGATTCCATAATTTGACTTTTGTGAATTGTGATACTACAAACATGCACATACCCTAAAGTACTCTGACTTTATTCTTAAGAATAAATAAATATAGCTGGATAACATAGTAGCTTTAAACAGACTAATTTAGGCCATTTACTATGTATCCAAGGTTGCTATACATGGCTCAAGAAGGCAATGAGCTCAAGTGTTTTCCCCAATATACTTCCAAGGACAGAGTTAAAAGGTTTAAATGAAACTGAAATGACACTACAGAGAGGGTTGTCAGATTTCAGGAAATATTTCTTATTGAACAAAGATATTGGCATTCCCTCTTTATGGAGCTTCATATAGTCTCAAGATAAGGAAGACATATAACACTAGTTTCAGAGAATAATTACCATAGTGAGAAATCTGAGAACACTTTATGGCAGTTGAGATCAGATGGGATATTCATGCCAAGTCAGAACTATAATATAAACTACATTGGTGAAAGCGCACAGTTACTTTTTTCAACATTTTTTTATTATTATTTTAGTTCAATGTACATGGGAATTGTTAACAAAACAATCTATTATAGCTCTGTATTGAAACAAGTATTAATGGGTTGAATTTCAAGTCAGATTGCCAGCTTTTGAAACTTAGATCCATTTAGTTAGGTGTCATTCACAAGGTCATTCACGTACTTCATTCCACTTAAATTCCAGTGAAAATTAAATAAATCATATACACTGCTTAAAATATTATTTGGCATATCATAAATACTGAATGTTTTTTGTCCATATGCTGTATAGCTAAATTTACTCATCATTATACGAGTACTTTTATATTAAATAGTTAATAATATATTATTTTAAATCACATAGGTTAAGCACTATTATAATATCCCCTGAAATTACAGAAATACAAAGAAAGTGAATCTAAGTGTATTCATTTGACTCATTCAAATCATACAGCTAAAAAGTGTCAAAGCTGGAATTTGGACTCACAGCTTGACTCAATATTTTTGTTTATTTATATTTAAATACTTCACCATACTACATGTCATTTTGAGAACTATAAAGACTAGATAATGGATGCATGGATAGATAGATAGACAATAGATGGTGGACAGAAGAATGGATAGATAGATAGATAAATATGCAGGCAGCCAGGCATATGGGGTAAAACAAGGTAAGAGAACAAGGAAGTTGAGAAAAGAAAAACAATATTGTAGAATTCACACTACTCCTACAACTAACAGTCTATACTCTTCCCATAAATTTAAAGATCTTACTTACAGAAGCATATTTTCACACTGCAAAAAAATATGGAGTGCTGTATTTTCCATTTTGTAGCCCTAACTAATAATTTTATTTCCCTTCCTTTATAGTTCATAGTGACGTTTTTGGTTATTTGGCTAAGAGTAACTAGAAATGCACTGACATCACCATTAAATTACTGTAACAGTGGCTGTAGATTAATACAAATTTCTTTTCTCCAAGGACATGATTCTGAAACTCTAACACCAGGAATTAAAAGCTAAGGATTCTATATAATTTATAGGAGAAAAAATATAAAAGGCAACTGTGTGAACTCCCTTGGCATTAAAAAATGATATTGTCACTTTGGTTAAGAATTTTACCCTATCAGAATAAAAAAATGATTAAAGAGAAATTGATTTATATTCCAATTGATAGTACTCAGATTATATTACAATAAGAGGCATGAATAAGAATGAAATTTTTATTTAGGTTTTCATTTAAGTTTCCTATGTCTTGAGGGGAAGACAGCCAGCATCACATTGGGGGATTCTTCTGTTCAGAGGAATCCAAGCCACCCTAAATAGCCACCATAAATATTAAGTCTCAAATAATTAAGCCACCATACCTCTTTATATCTCAAATAATTAACAAATAGTAAAACACAGAAATATATTTACAAAAGTAAAGTCCCTCATAGTCCACATGTGTTCTTGAACTATGGCTCCAATAGTTTATTTAAGGGGGTACACCAAAGGCAGGGGTAAGGTTTTAAGGGAGGAGTCATGTTTTGTGAGATCTTGCATTCAGCAGGTTGACTGACATATTGGCAGGTCACACCCATCTCAGGTGCTCTGTGGGATCTTAGGCAGAGCTTGAGGGGAAAGATCACCTGCATCAAGTGGTCAATCCCTGTGGGGAATGCCCCAGGGAGTTCTTAGTGCCAGACTTATCGCCTTAGGAGGCTACTATGTGCAACATAGTCCACAAACAGCCCACAGATGGCTCATGGCACCTATATTGAAGAATAGTAGTCTTCTGTAATATTCCAATAGAGAAGATATTTCCAAGACTAAATGATAAAAAAGTTATCAAACTAGTACTAATGTTTTATGAAACAATGAATCATTAGATCTTTAATACAGCTATTCGTTAACATAATCTGAATATCTTCTCTTGTAATTTGAGTTATTGTCATCTTACAATCTTGGAAACATGTACATCATATAAATTTTATGATCAAGGCATTACCTGAATATAATAGGGACAATTCCAAAATTAATCACAAACTTAACTTTTGTGATTGTTGATTCATTTTCTTGTGTTTTGTTGTTGTTGTTGTTGTTGTTGTTGTTGCTGCTGTTGTTTGTTTGTTTGGACCGTATTTGCTTGTTTGATACAATTAATAACACTCACAGAATGGTATATATTTAAATAAGTTATACACTCATCATATTTTATCTACTTGTCTATTTACCTACCAATCATCTACCCATACATCTTTTTATATACTTGTTTTATTGGTAAGTTTGTAATATAGAAAAATAATATATGACACAATATAGCATATCTTTTAAAAATATCCAAAAAATACCTCTAAAACACATTTTTCCTGCTTGGCAAGAAACAGATAGATATAAGAATGTTCAAGGGAACTATGTATAAAAAGTAAAAAACATTAAGATACCAACTGATAGAAGAATGGATGTTTAAACTATGATATATTCTATATTCTATATTAGTTGTCATGAGTGACTAATAGCAAAATAAATCTTAAAGTTATATTAATGTTTTTACATATATTGGCCTTTTTATTTAAAGGCTAAACTAATTTAAATTTAAAACATATACTTTGTAACTATACATGTGAATGCCATAAATTGTAGTTTTTTTAAAAAAGCAAACTAAGAGAATCACTGCTATTACCTTTTGGATAATTGTCTTATCAATGTTTGTGTGGGGTGAGGAAACATATAGTAGAAATATTTATATTCCCCTTTTACTCCTAAGGACCCAGGGCCTTGGCTTGTGTATGTGTGCATGTATATACAGTAGTATTATGTCTTCTTACTACATTATTAAAATAGTTTAAAAAAGAAGCAGATTATGCATAGATAGATGACGAGAGTGTACAAATTCAAAAGAAATGTAAACCAATAACACGAAATGTAATTTATCATTATGAGAAATATTAGTATTAGTACAGAATATTTAAATATTGTTTGGCAAAAAAAAATTATTCTTCTGAATTGCAAAATGTTTCTGGACCATCTCTCACAATAAGATTATAAAAATAAAAATTTCTTTCAGCTCCTTTTTAAAAACAGAAAAAATAGAAAAGTCAAAGTCTCCCTTGTCTCCAGAATGTTACAGTAATAATACATTTTATAACAAGCTGTGTTGGTCAGATACACACTAGTGTATCAATGATTTTGCCACTAGCAAGTTTAACTGATCTGTTTAATATATGTTATTTCCTTTAAAAAGAAAAAAAATAAAGTACTGAACTTGACAAATACACCTTCATTTTTAAGGCATTTTTTTTTAACAAGTGTATCACCCTGAAATACTCAATTCTCTCTCGTGGGAGCAATTTGGTTGCATGGCCTTTCTTAGGCATGCTGTATATAACTGGCTTCAAACGTATGTCTTTCCTTTATAGCTTAGAGCACAATAAAATGTAGAAAAATGATTTATATAGGGTACAATGTCCTTTAACTAACAGAAGACACTATAAACTATCACACATCAGAAACATGGATAAGCAGTTAACTACTTTAATTGGGCATTTGGGATTTAGACAGCTTTTAATTGAACTTCACATTAACTTATATTTATTCAAAATGGACACTTTTTTCAAATCTTTTCTGGTTTGATTAAGAGAAAATGAAAAAAAGCAACCTGATTTATTTTTTGCATGGCAGCAAAACTAAAACACAAAACAAATTATGTCATACATATTTGTATGAATTTACTTTTTAACTATTTGCTTGAATTCACAGAGAAGCACATTCAATTTCCTTTAACCTTGTTACTATATTATCTGCCAAATAAGTTGATATTTATTTTAAAGTCATTACCATATGAGTAACTGTTACAAAAATAACTTCAAAAATATTCATCACAGATTTCTTTGAAATAAATAAAAACATTACAGAGAACACTCAAATGTATATGAATGTTTTCTTTTTAAGTTGTATAAAAAGACTGTAACAAACAGGAATATTGCATAATAGAATAAATGATGCAAATAAAATAAGATGAGAAACTGTTTATAGATGAGTTGGAAAATACCTCTGCAATGATTTAATTTATCTGTGTTCTTGTTCATTTTACTAGTTTTAGAAAATTCACATTTTTATGATATTACATATTAATGCTTTCCACTGACTGAAAGTTTTGGTTTCCATAAAATTTGAATATTGGAATCTAATCATTACTGTGACAGTATTTGGAGGTGACAATTTGTTAGGTGGGACAGAGCTCCCATGAGTAGGACCCATGCTCTTCCACAAGAAGCTGAGTAGTTCTTTTACCCTCTCTATATTGTGAGGATCCAGCTGTCTTTGAACCAGGCAATAGTCCTTACCTCAAATTTTTTAGCACTTTGATCTTGAACTCCTGAGTATCTAGAACTGAGAAAAATGAATTTGGCCTACTCAGTTTATGGTATTTTGTTACATAGTCTCAAACTGATTAATACAGAAATTGGTACTGAAAGTGTTGCCATAACAGTTCCTAAAAGGGTAAAATTGGTTTTTCAACTGGCAATGGTAGGAGGCTGCAAGATTTTGTTATGTACACTAAAACAGGGCTATGTAGTCATGAAATAACGGTGAAGGTTGATTCTTATGAGGAAGCAAAGAATAGAGAGCTATAAAAAAATACCTTTAATCATTTTGGAAAATACATAACTCATCCCTAACTGAATATTGGTAAGAATATGGATGGTATGACAAGGTCTCAAATGGAAATCAAGAATATATGGAGGAAAGACAATCCTGGATACAACATAGGAAAGAACTTAGCTGAAGCTGTGTTTGTGTCATAGTGTTTTATTCAAGTTAGAACTTGTGAGCAATGAAATTGGATATTCAGCTGAGGAAATTTCTAAGCAAAGTGTTGATAGTGTAGCCTGGATTCTCCTTTGGGCTTTGGAAAGTACAAATGAAAAATTGTAAGAATTCTTTGCTGATAAATGTAAAAAATGAGAACACAATGATATGGATGTTTGTGTCTTCTCAGTGTTCATATGCTGAATCCCAGTGTTTTTAATGTGATTGTATTAGGAGATGGGACCTTTGTGAGGGAATAATGTCATGAGGCAATAGACCTGAAGGACAGGTTTTGTGCCCTTATTAAAGAGACCCCAGAAAGTTGCCTTGCCCCGTCTACAACAGTGAAGATAGAGGGAGGAGTCATCTATGAACCTGGAAATAGGGCCCCACCAGACACCAGACACATCCCTGCTTTTGGGAATGTGAGAAATGAATTTTTGTTCTTTAAACTACCCAGTTTGCAGTATTTTCTTATATAATCCTGAATGGACTACAGTAGTGCTTTTTCCTGGCTCATTTTGGATTAGTGCAAGTGACATTGCTGTAATTTTTTTTTTAATAAATAGTTTACCTTGGAGAGAAATTTAAATATATTTTGATGCCAATTATATTACAGGACTGGGACCTTTCAGGAAACTAAAGCAGCAGGATGAGCCCCCTTATAAATGCCCTTTATTGCAATCAGTCAGAAAGATTTCAGACACATAGTTAAGAGTTAACAGGCAATAAGTTTATTAGAAGGGATGAGAAAGAGGAAAAGGGGACACTCTCAAGGAAGAAAGTGGGTCCTCTCAGAGAGGAGAGGGATGGAGTGCTTCTGCTGCACTCCAGTTTTATTGGGATTCCAGAGAAGTTTCTGGGAGTCCCACCCAGATCCATCTCTTGACTTTTGACTGACAGCAAGACGACATCAAACTTTCAAGTTCCCACTGCCCTGACAACTGTAGGTCAATTTGGTCCATGATGACTGGTTTTAATTGAATTCTTAACCACAAACTTTATATAGTTTAAGATTAAGAGGAATTATCCTCATCTCCCTGAATTCTGGGTTCTGGTCTGTGAACAGTGTCACAAAAGTCACCCTCTTCAGTGTAACTTGGGTTGTTCTATAGACATTATTTCCAGCCTGCATTTCTCCTGAAGATAACGGGTAGTTTGCAGAGGGATGTAACATATTCTGTCCACTTAAGCCAGGCAGAGCTACAGGTAAATTGCTTCTTGGAAAATAAAGCATGTGAGGGTTAGCACAGTAGGCCCATTTCATAAAATTATTGCTTTAACCTTATCTTCCCACCCCATGTATCTGTCCCCAATCAATTAGAATACTATTTTCTTTCCTTCTTTATATATTTTTCCCCTTTTTGGTGGGGAAGTAAAGTATTTGATGATGATACAACAGATAATTTGAAGAACGAATAATAGTTACATTTTTAAAATCTGTGGACCTGGTCTTCTTCTGTTCTAGAACTCTAATAATTATATATATATATATATATATATATATATATATATATATGCATATATATATATTTTTTTTTTTAAAACTCTTAGGTTTTCACTGAATAACATCTCACCTGCTTCAGTCTTAGTTAACCACACAACTATGGTCCGATATTTAATCTTGGATATATGATGCTACAACCAGGTTTTATTTATATAAGACTTGGGTTTCTTACCCTGTAGATTGTTATATTAGATTTCCTGAAAGATTGAATTGAAATGAGTCTTTTTGAGAATATGTCTGGTAAAAGTAATGATAAAGCAGGAAGCAAAAATATTGACATAGATAATTTCTCTCATCTTTTTAAAACAAATGAACATTTCATTCTTTGAAACAGAGTATCCCTGATCAGGACCCTCCACACAAGTCTAAGTTAACCTCAGTATTCTGTCAATAGTGACACTCTCCCCTTTGTCATTTTGGATCACATTTGAACCAACATTTTTATACACACCTATTTATGTAGTTGCTTGATGGTCTACTCTTTGGTACCAAATGTCACATCTTTGCTATTAGTTTGTAAAGGTTTAATGTAGTAACTACATATGTGACCCCTATATCTTCATTTCATGGCTTCAAAACAAATGTTACAACCTCTTAATAGACAGAAATAAGCATTTCTTATTCTGTGGCTCCATGAAAAATTTCCCTGAGAAGAATGTCTCTAACATAAATTCAAGCTTTAATTAGGAGACCATCATTCTCTTTTATATGTTTTGATGGATTTATGGCTCCCACTATGGAGGTGAACCAAACCATGCAAAGCTAATCTTCCTAGCAGGAATAACCCTCTAGAACAGGACAAATGAAAGACATCTAAGTAATAGAGACTCCCTATGTTCTTCATCAAATGTGTGGGGAAGTGTTTAATCAAAGAAAGTACTATGTAATATTAACCAGATGCACTCTTTTATATACTGATAATGTTTCAAACTCCTACAGCTTATAAAGGTATGTATGTAGAGTAGACAGCAATTCAATTTTGACACTTAAACTGTAATTTTCTCAGGATATGTTTGAGTGGTGACCATTTTTATAATGATGATACATTTTTTCTAAGTTTTATAACATAAGAGGCCATAATGTCCTAGCAGGATTGCAGTTCATTAGCATTTCATATTTATAAATCATCTTATAGAATTTATGAGCATTCTCTTTTCTCTTCCCCTACAGAATCCTTTCAACTAACTCTTAAAAGAACACAGACAGACATTCAAAAAGTGATGAAGTAATTGCCATGTGTTGAAAAATGGGGACTCCCTATTTAAGATACTTAAATAGTTAAGAGCAGAGCCAAGTTGGAAAATAATACTGGAGGGAATATTTTTAAGTCTAATGAAAATTTTAGTGGTGTACCTTTGCGAATTTTACTACTTCTCATTAAATTTCTTTGTTCTGTTAAGCATCTTCTCCAAATTTGGTAACCTGTCTTAACAAAATGCTATGAAAGTTATCTGATATTTCTTTCATATGCTCATAATTGAGGTCAATGCATAAGTTTAATTTATATGTTCCTCATTCACTTCATTTCTGCCTAGACCTTGATAAAGTTAATTAATTAAAATCCCTATTACTGACTTTTACTCACAACATAACTTTAATGTCAATGTTATAGAATTCATTTTCCATGAATAGGTAACATGTTATTTTTTTCCAATCTGTACCACCCAATGTTATCAGTATTTTCATCTCTACTGACATAACAGTTAGATATATTCTAGACATGTATGCTGCTTGATATCATGTAGTCATGTGTCAGGGCATTTGAAACACGTCAGCCGAGGGGATGGAAAGCTCTGGCTCTCTGTCTGCTTTCCACGCTCTGTTATGGACCTAAGCTAAGCAGGGGGCGTTACTCTGATGTATCATGAGAACCAAAACCACCCTAAAGATAGGGCAGGGGGCCGGGCGCAGTGACGCACGCCTGTAATCCCAGCACTTTGGGAGGCTGAGGCAGGAGGATCGCGAATTCAAAGCCAGCCTCAGCAATGGCAAGGCACTTAGCAACTCAGTGAGACCCTGTCTCTAAATAAAATACAAAAAAAAAAAAAAAGGGCTGGGGATGTGACCCAGTGGTCGAGTGCCCCTGAGTTCAATCCCCAGTACCACAAAAAAAAAAAAAAAAAAAAAAAAAAAAAAAAGATAGGGCAGGGGATTCTGCCAATGAGATGTGCCCGTACTCTTTACCTGTTTCTATAATCTGCTTACTGATTGGCTCATGTTCACTATAAACATTGTCCACCTTCTTCAATAAACGAGTTCCAGTGCTGACCGGGCTCCCTGGTATGTTCCTGTGTCTTCCGAAGGTGGGGGAGGGAGTACCAGCAGCCTCTACTTTCCCAGTCTAGTCTCATTGTTGAGGTAGGCCCTTCTAGCTTACTTTGCTGGACAAAGGAAGCTCACCCCGGGGTTATGAAGGGTTAAAGACCTCAACCATTACCGTAATTTTGTTACAGTCATGTATTATCACTGTGTGGTTTTTCTTGCTCAATTTTAGTTGAGAGTTATCCCTTTGCGTATGTGTGTATGAGTATGTGTGTTTTCATAAAGCAAAGTTTCCCAATCTCATTCATATATAGAATGTATTTATGAGAATAAACAATTAATCTTACTTTATTTATTAGTTCTATTACTTGGTTGAAATAAGCATTTTTATTAATGTTGCCAAACTTTATTTTATTTTCCTTAAATTTTATTTTAAGAATTTTTAACTTATACAAAAATTGAAAGAATATTTGTCACATATTCTGCTTTCTTTTTCACATGTTTAGTTTTATTTTGCTAAACCATTTCAATGTCAGTCATTTTATTTTACTTTTAACACCACATAATTTGCCATGTTTTTCCTAAGAGCTGAGGAGATAAATTCTTCTACATAATAGCAACTGAATTATTATATGCTTGATGTTAAAGATATTAGAGCGCTGTTATAAAAATTCTGTATTTAAAATTCTCAAGTTAGTCAGTATTATCATTTTTCCTTTACTGTTTTTTTTTTTTTTTTTTTAATCTACCGCTATAGGTTTTTGCTCCTTCTCCTCCTCTTCTTCCTCCTTCTCTCATCTCTACAAGGGAGATATCTAGTTGAGGTTACTACCTAGCACTTAAACGTTGAAATTTAAGTCCCTGTAATGACTGAACACTCTCAGATTTATTCTTTGCCTTTTACACCCTGTATTTTGATGCGTGTGATGAAAATAAAACAAGAAAAAGTAAAAGAGAAAATATAGTACCTTCTGAAAGTCAACTTGTTTTGTCTAAGAAAGAGTCATCATTTAAAAAGCCAAATAGTCCTTTATTTCTTAGGAGAAAAGGACAACATGGAAAAGTGATATTTAATGTCCCTAAGAGTAAGAGTAGATTAGAAAGAAAAAAAAGAAAGAAAAAAAAAATTGTGAGATTGCTGCTAATTGACTTCTCCCACCAGTGTGGTAGTTGTTGAGTTACCTCTTGAGAGTTACTTGGTTTCTTACTGTCAAATGGATCCTCTGCCATGCTCTTCCTGCATTCTGCAGTTCCCTCAGGTACAAAAACTTCAGAGAAGGTGAGAAGGCTGAACAATGCATTGTAAAAACAATTAGAGCTGATGAGCATTCCATAATTTTTAAGGACTTTAATGTGTTTTAGAAAAATAACCTAGAAAAATAATAATTCAATACTGTCAATATTAAAACATCATACAATTCAGTCTTGTAGTTATTTTTATCTTTGCACACTTAGAATTATATACCATTCCAAATGGCATAAGCTCTATTTTTTTTAAAGAAAATGGATAATTTCTTTTTCATTTTCCAATAATCTCTTATTTTTATCTGATAAAACAGAGGAATTTAGAGCTTCTCAGAGTGAAACTACTGTATCTATGATAGGCTTTGTTTTCATTACATTTTTATTAGCATTTTTTCAAGACATATCAGTCATTTTGTTTCCTCATAATTGTTTTATATTTGCATATAAGGCTCTTTCTTATTTTTGTTCTGATTTCAAACTAATGTTCCAGAGAGTAAAAGCAAATTTGAATCCTCTAATGAAAATTCATGTGAACAATTTGTCATAAGAAGAATAAACATAATGATACTATAGTTCTCCAGAGGGGGTGAAATAGTTCACAATAACGTTAACTTTTTAATAGGGTGTTTGAGTTTTCTACACATACTTTATGTAAACTTGGCTGTAAACTCTATTTTCCAATCATTTGAATTACAGATTCTGTGCTAAGTCAAAATTGAAAATAGCTTGCTGTACAATGTTAAAATCTCTGTCTTCAATGAATGACACCCCAACTGTCAATCTGACTTGCAGGATGTGTCCTGCTGTGAGCAGCAGGAAACACACAAGCAAGCAGATAGGTGAAGTGCTCCTCTAGCACAAAATAATGAAGACTGTCTTTTCTAGACAGGCCTGTCATTTAACCTGTTCATATACTTGGATATTTTATATGAACTAAGTGCTATTAATTCAGGTTTATATGTGCTTTTCATTTTTGCATATAAGTAAAATTAATCATTTCATAAAAGAGTAGGAAGTATAAAAATAATATTTGATTAAATAGCATATGCTGTCTTGACATTGACCAAAGATATTTTTTCCAACGAATTAGGGAAGAGACTGTTACCTGAAATTTTACAATGGAAATGGAAAAGAGAAGATGGTGGCAAAAATGAGACAAAATGAAAATGGTGCTATAGATTGTTGATACTGGATAGTGGGTACAAAAGGATTCATATCTGATTTTCCTACTTTTGTGTATGTTCAAAATTTTCTATTTTAAAAGAAATGGTTTGAAAACGAGAAAAAGATGTTCTGAATAAGTTTGCTATAACCTGAAACTAGCTTAAGAATTCCAGGTTAGAGACCAGGTCCTTTCTTTTGTGTGAAGTACCCTTGAAATTTTGACATCAGTTTCTGAGCCAAGGATTTTGCTTTCAGTGACAATAAAAAAATATGCAAAATTATTTGAAAAATAAGTCTCTTGTCTTCTAAATGATGAAGTCCGGTGTGATAATATTGTTAAAATAAAGGACAAAAATCTATGCCTTAAAGGATATCTATCCTCCATGATAATAACACACCAGTCTTGTCACTAAGAGTAGATTAGAGAATATCCATAGAGCCAGACAGAAAGAATAGATAAAATGGACACCATGGACATACAGAGAAAGGGAAAACTCTTTTAAAATGTAAAAAATAGCAAGGAAAGTAAGATTGAAGGACCTACAGCTTTTCTTTTCTTTTCAGGTAGTGTACACTGGCTCCATTCTGCCTGTTCTAAAGATTCAAACTAACAGCTGTTGTACTATTACAGAGTAGCATTCTGGAAAGACAAGTAAATGGAGCTCAGATTATCTAGGAAGAATACTGTGAAGACATGCTATTCCATTATTAAAATATAACATTTCTTTCTATTAAATATTTGAACTGAAATGAAATACCTACTGCTTAGAAGGGATATTTAAAAAATCTGAACCCAAAACATCCTAAAGAAATGGGCTCAAAGGATAAGTGTTTCATTTTATCTTTATAGTCTCAAATTCTCACTACACTCCCTGTTTCGTGCCAACTGCATGCCACCCTGCCTCCCTATTCACCCTTAGGCTTAAACCAGTTCCTGGCATGTGCTTCTAGAAGAGAGGCATGTCAGTTTGAGAGCATACCTGCTAAAGTCGTTAAGCTGAAGGCTAATGTTTCAGTCTTTCCAAGACATCTGCTCACCTTATTAGGAATTTATCTCTCCCCTGCCATGTTAATAGTTGCCACACTTCTGATCAGTATAGCTGCAGGTCCAGCCTACTCAATTTGTGTCTGGGCATCATGACTCCCATGGTAGTGTCCTGGCCGCCTTCCCAGAATGTGTTATTGGTGACCCTGTTGTTCTCTTCTTTAAACACTATGTTAATTATGACTTTTGGAGCCTCTAATAATATCGGATGATCTTTGAAACATCACACACTCCCTCACTATTCTTTGGACAAGTAGATCAGATTCTATGAGATAAAGGATGAAGTGTCCTCTAAAAAAAAAAAAAAAAAAAAAGCCAGATCCTCTGAAGGAGGGAGACTACAGACAGAACATTAATGAGAGCTCACACGCTTGGGATGGATTGACTTTGGTGTTATTCTAAGACAATGGTCACTCACTACCTCAACTCTAATTAATATGCATTGAGTTAAATATGAGTAGGAGTGATAAGTCTGATAAAAAAGGATTCTACAATATTGCTAACTTCTTTCTAAGGGGTTTGGATTTTCACAGTTTTACAAAATATCCCAGACCTAGGTTAGATTACTTTCGTTTTACTTGTTAATTTAATTCAATTTACATCTAGATGCTTTAGATGTCAGAAATAATTTTAGGAAAATGTATTGAATTTTACTTAAGTTCAAAGTCTAACAGGGATTTATTTTAAAACATAATATAAATATGTGGTCATGAATATGATTTCTTATATATTGTGAATTATAGAATGCAAAACAGTAGTATTTTTAAGAAATGTTTTCTTATTCATGAGACACTAAAAAGTAGGTAATTTTAGCAAAATATGTATCATCTCATTCAAAATTCCTCATACAGATATTTTTGGTACTTGTTATTGGTAAATGAATGACTTTTGTTTTTGTGCATCTTTCCCTTGTTTTAGAGCAAACATAAGTTTATTTAACATAAAATATTTTTATTAAATTTTTTTATTTATTTATATATTAGTACTGGGGATTGAATTCAGGGGCAGTTAACCACTGATCCACATCTCTAGCCCTCTTTTGTATTTTATTTGGAGACAGTATCTCTCTGACTTGCTTAAGGCCTTGTTAAGTTGCTGAGGCTGGCTTTGAACTCACAATCCTCCTGCTTCACCCTCCCAATTATTTTATATAATATAATCCTAGATAATGGAGAATAGCTATTTTATATCATTAGTAATTTAAAAGCTATTTGAGACCTCTTTTTAAATTAAGATAAGCAAAAATTTATACTAAAAGATATGACTATACTTTACAACCTGAAATACAGGTATATTTACCTTTCATTGAAAACATTGATGATTCTTAATGTGGAATGTCATGGATAAAGAAAAAATATGTACAAACTTGTTATTTACTATAATTCTGTTATTATTACTTGGGCACATGATCTGCAATATGATTTTACATTAATAAGAATATAATTGATGAATGTATTTATCCAGAAAATGGCATATTCTAAAAAATTTGAAAAAGAATATAAATGAAATTTGGTACATGCATAAAAGGAAATTATAATATAAGTAAGATGATTACATTATGGTGCAATTAAGAGCAGTAAACAGGTTGATAACTTTCAAGAATAAAGGGAAAAGAAAAACAAATGCATTAGAAAGACAACAGAATATTGAACTAATAAACATCATTATGCATCTTTCTCTCACCCAGTAACACACTTCTGATTCAAGGAATCACTTGTCAGGAACATATTGTTCAGAAGGAATTGACAATTTCTATTTTCAGAAAGTTCCTAAACACAGTCAGTTATAGTAGAGCAGCCCTAGGAAGCAGCACCTTATTTTGGGATACTCACCTTTAAGTTGGCAATGAAGACGTCATTGATGGAAAAAGAAGGAAGGTGTTAACTCAGGATATACCACAGCATCACCATCCAGAGATTATCCATTTGAAGGATTTCAATGAAGCACAAGTAGAAGGGGAATGATTTTGTTATATTCTAGCCCTAACACTTGAGCAGAATGAAAGCAACAGCAATTATGAAGTTTCAAAGGTTGACTTGTCTCTTTGTGTTTTGGAAACCTTAAATAAAAAGACTTATGTGAACCAAATAGTGACACAAAGCTTGCTGTGGAAACTAGAGGCCATCATGATAGAGTATAATGAGACACTGAACTTTTGAAGCTATAGACAAGAGTGCCACAAATCAGGTCTTAGATTTAACCAGAAGAATGAAGATTCATAAAGAAAAGAATGTAGAGATTTGACATATCTCTTATAATAAAACCAGGGCCTGATAGAGAATGAGAGAGACATTTGAATAGCTCTATGTAGACACTTAAATCCAAGATCCCTTTATTCTTTCAGAGCTGGCATTAACAACACTCTACTATTAGCTAGAAGAGAGCAGCCTCTCTTGCCTTCCTCATGGGTAAAATAGTACATGGGAAGGAGGGAAAAACTTCCCCTGAAACCTCTCTTGTAAAACCCACCATTCATTCCTACACAGACTATTGTTTCTAGAAAATTACCTGGGTTTATATCTCAGTAAATATCAAACAGAAAAATATATTTAGCTTATGGGAAAAGAAAAATGCTACAGAACCTAAAAACTATGTACCAGCAGACATATGATTATCTGTGAGTGTGCAACTTAGGATGGTTGGACTGGCAGGGTGTGAAATACATGACTGAATACAATTGAGATTATGGATATTTGATCACTTTTTCTTGAGTCAACTTTTAATATCTTGGCAATGATACTTAGAGACTTAGAACACTGCTAGGATGGTTTGGAATCTTGGGAAAATATGGTAATCTATACTAAATGAAACTATAGCAATTTCATTCTTTCCAGAGTACTGAGGAAGAGGTAAGAATACTCAGGGAAGAACTTTAAAAGAATTGATTTATTTTTTTACAAAAGACAGAAATACTCATCATTGTAATGTGTTATCCAGGATAGCCCAGAGGAAATTGCTTTGCAGCAATAATAAAGATTGCACTTAGTAGGGAGGACACTGACATCATTGAGGTCAGCAGTGGCTACTGTAGGAAAAGTTGCTTTGAGACTGGGTTTCTACATTTCAATGGGATGGGGATTCCAGAATGGCAGAAACCAGGTGGATTTACTTACCTCCCTGAGCAGGGTAAGAATAAAACTTTACTGGGAAACAGTGCCAGAATGGCCACCAAGATGCCTTACTCCACATGATCTGTAGTGACCACTAATACACCATAGTGCTCCTGTAGGTAAAACAAGTTTATATGGCAGCTAATTGTTTAATGCAAAATAGAAGAAACTCAAGCTGTTTAATGGCTATCAACATCTAAAATCACGGACTTTCACTTAGATTCCAGATTCAAATTCATTCTCAGAACTAGTAGCATCACTTTAATAGAACTATTTTCCCAGGAAGCCCTCTCCATAAATATCCTCTAATATTTCCCACAAAAAGGCAGTTATTTACCTAACTACTGTGCACTGGGGTATGAGCAATACCTAGTCTTTTGGTGAGTTGACCCACATACTAGGGTCTCCAAGTTTTGATTATGCCCTTCCCATTACCAAGTTATATTTAGAATTTAAGGAGGTCAAGTGATAAACATATTCCTGGTCCTAGTACATTTCAGTGTGTCTAATGGCCCTGTGGTCCTAGCTCTGGAGCCTTTTCTGGCTGGCTGCATGCCTTTTATCAGTCTTTCTAACATTGACTAAAACATCTCAAAGATTCTTGATCTGAATCAACAACCAGAAGAGCTAAGTGAGTACCTAGTGTTTTATTCTCCAGACAGAAATATAAATATCATTACTGAATCCGTAGAAAAATTTAGAGATGAGTGGTACTGAATTATGATATTTGTCCCCATTATATCAACATTAATTTCTTGGCCTCAGGGAGTTTCTTCACATGCATGTGCTAATCAGCACTCAACTGAATGTGTGTGTGAGACTCTGTCGATCACAGGAGTTCTCTATGTGTGTAAATCTTTCTTTTCCAGTACTCCTCCCAAAAAAATGCTACTTGTCATCACATGCTTGTTTAAGTCAGCTTTTTCACCACTGCTACTAAAAGACCTGACCAGAACAATGTTAACAGAGGAAAGGTTTATTTAAGGGCTTAAATTTTCAGAGGTTTCAATCTATAGGCACCAGACTTTATTCCTTGGAGCTCAAGATGAGGCTGACCATCATGGCCAAAGAGTGTAGCAGAGGAAGGCAGCTCACATGATGATCAGAAGGCAGAGAGACTCCATTTGCCAGATAAAAATATACACCCCAAAGCCACACCCCCAAGACTCAACCTCTTCAAGCCACACTCCAACTACGGTTAGTTACCACACAATTAATCCCATCAGGTGATTAATTCACAAATTGGTTTAAAGGCTTTCATAACCCAATAATTTCTTCTCTGAACTTTCTTACATTATCTCATATGTGAGCTTTTGGGGGACAACTCACATCCAAACCATAACAACCCCTAAGCTCATAATTCTACATACTTATTCAAGTACTGTTCAAGACTGTACCTGGATTTTCCCCCTACCTGTGCTATGGCCTGAAAATTTTCTCCAACTAGTAAACCATAGTAATTGTAAGTGTCCCCTCATCTCTATCTCATGGATCACTGCCCTTTGTTGTCTTTTGATGTTCTTTCATTTTTTGTGCATTTATTCAGTTGTTTCTAATTGAATGATTAATATGGTCTTAATTATCTTATCTTGACTGGAAGAGGAAGTCAGTGATAGAATTGATTTAATGTGAGTGTTTCATGTGACAGACAATAGCAATATTTTTAGTGTCTTAATAACATACCTTTTGCATATGTCTTTACTTACTATGCTGTTTTATAGAATTATAGTGCATGATAAGACATTTCAACTTCAATATCTGCTTATTTACTTCATGAATCTACTTCAAAGATATTTCCTTAACTGTCTGAGCCCATAATTGGGAAAGAAATAAAATGTTATTGCCTTCCAGAAGGAGCGATTAATTATCAGTTAAGGAAGAATTTCCCAGGACAGCCTAGATATTTTCCCCAATTTGGTTGGGAAATGAGGTGCCACCAAAGTCTTTTGTGTTAATGCAGGAATGTATGGAGTTAAAACAATGTGATTGTGTATGCTGTAATCTTGTCAGTCCATCCTAGTTCGAATGGACTAAGTGGGTGACAATTATAGGTAGGTGGGGTGTGACTGGATGGGACAGGTCACTGGGGCTGTGCCCTAGATGGGTTCATTATCCTGAACCCCTTCCCATCTCTCTATTTCCCAGCCATCATGACATAAACAGCATTTCTCTGGAATGTACTTCCACCATGATGTTCTGCCTCACCTTGGGTCCAGGGCAATGCATCTGACTGACCATGAACTAAACCTCTGAAACTGGGAGCCAAAATAAACTTTTACTCCTTTAAGTTGTTCTTATAAGTCATTTTCATTAAGTGATCAGAAGCTGACTAACACAGTTCCTCCCTCCCCTGGAAACCAGATGTTCTTTAATGATTTTCCTAGCTGGTTACATGGTCACTGAGATACATAACCCAGGGCAAGTTACCTTTCAGCACAGTTATGATGTAAGTGGGAGATGAGCAATTGAGGATGAACATGCCTGGTCAGGTTTTATGAGTCTCAGGGGACAGGTTCATAAAACATCCTAGACTTATGGTGTCCCTTGCTGCCTATCTGTAGGTAGTAAGCACACTTCATTTAACTTATGTGTAAGTGTTCAGTTTCATTACACTTAGACAAGTTGGTAACCAGTGCATGGGGAGCCTGCTTCATATCTACTTGGAAGAATTAGGTATTTTTAGATTCCACATGTAAGTGAGAGTATGTGTTACATGTCTTTCTGAGCCTGCCTTATTTCACTTAACATACTATCCTCCACATTCATCTATGTTGTTACAAATGATAAAATGTCCTTCCTTTTCAAGGCTGAATAGTAGTACATTGTGTTAATATACCATATTTTCTTTACTAGGTTTGATCAATAAAATGTTTTTTAAATAAATGAATTATTAAATAGTTTACAAAACATTACAATACAAATAAAAACTTAGGAGATGATAGAATTAGTCTAAACAGGTTTGTAAAGTTAACTACTATCTCAATGTATATGGCAAATTCTAAGGAGACAGACTAAAATATAAAGGAAAATGCTCAAAAAGACTGGAGGTACAGGAAGAAGGAAAATGAATAGCAAGGTAAAGAATTTGAATTTGAATAAAGTAGTGATGAGGGTTTAGTGAAGTATTTGGATTAAAATGTGACCTCAAGCTGGGTGTAGTGGCAAGTGCCTATAATCCCAGTGGCTCAGGAGGCTGAAGCAAGAGGATCATGAATTCAAAGCTAGCCTCAGTAATTAGTTGAGGCCCTAAGCCACTTAGTGAGATCCTGTCTCTAAATAAAATATAAAAAATGCTGAGGCCAGCGTAGTTGCACATGTCAGTAACTCCAGTGGCTTGGGAGGCTGAGACAGTCTCAGCAACAGCGAGGTGCTAAGCAACTCAGTGAGACCCTGTGTAAGCTGCCTGTCACCGTAAACCGGGAGGAAAAACTCTCGGAGGCAGAGTTAAGCTTTTACTACTTTTACTTCTACTTTCTTAGAGCTTAGAGAGGGAAAGAAAGATTTTTCTTCTTAGCTTAGAGTAGAGTAGCTTAGAGTAAAGAAAGATAGAGCTTAGCTTTTCTTCTTAGCTTAGAGTAGAGTAAAGAAAGATAGAGTAAAGAAAGATAGAGCTTAGCTTAGAGAAAGACTAGAGCTTCTTTCTTCTCTCTTCTTTCTTCCTTCTTCTGTCTTCTGTCTTCTGTCTTCCTCGGGAGCCTCGGCCTTACTCTGACCAGTCCTCTGGAGCCTCGGCCTAACTCTGGCCAGTCATTACTTCTTCTATCTGGTTTCTCTTCTGTAACCGCTCTGCCTACGTTCTGGCCGCTCTGATTCTTCTGACCGACCGAGTGACTGCCCGGCTGACTGAATTCTCCGTTCTCCTAACTCAGACCGCTTTCACCCGGTTATATACCTTCAGGTTTGCGGGTGCCTACAGGTGCGTCACATACATATCAGGTGGAACTTATGGCTTCCAGCTAGCTGCAACAGCCCTTCCTAATTAGGGCTCCTTCAACCCTGTCTCTAAATAAATTATACAACAGGGCTGTGGATGTGGCTTAGTGGTAAAGCACCCTTGGGTTTAATTCCCCCCCCCAAAAAAAAAAGTAACTTCAGAAAACTAAGAGGACCAGTGTATTATTATACATTTTTATTCCTCTGGTATTTCTAACATTAGATTTTCTTTTAATGGAAATCCCCAAATAATGAAATTTAAAAATTGTAATACAAGCATCAGAAGAAATAATCCTTGTCTGTAAATTCCTGTGTTATAACAGATAGAAAAGTGAATATAATTTATTTTTATAACTGCTGTTTTCTATTTTAGCTATGATTTACAAAAAAAAAAAAAAAAGGAAAAGGTAAAAATAAAAGAAAAAAAATGAGTTCCAGAGTATAAATTTAAAATAAGTAAATATAAATGGGTTTTAAGAGATTCTACTGTTAATGAAAATAAGTGATTCCCAGGTTAAGCTGTCATGGAGACTGTGAGAACCATATAAGAAGTGACTCTGAAGGCTGCTGCATTTCTCTTCTCACAGGCGAGAATTATAGTCTCTCACCTTCTCATATTCAATACTACTACTACTAATAGGCAGATTGAATACTCTGTCACTAGTGGCTTGACATTAATGACTAGAATGTGTGCTGCATTGGGTAGCACCCACCATTACAGTCTCTGTTCCTTTCCTCTAAGTTTCATCCACCAAATATACCAAAGCTAATAGGCAAAGGATGAATTACTAAGTCTCCCTTTAACAGTTTAAATAACTTTTCCATTCCTACAATGTTATTATGTCAAGTTAATGTTACTTGAAGATACTGCACAGAGAACATTTTTCTCACTGGTTGCTTTTTATTTTGATGTGTTGTTTCACTAACTGATATTACACATCACTTATGATCAGGATAAATGGTAGTATGCACATTGAACTTGAATTCTGAAATGTCAGCAGTGGTACAAGTCTGACAGAAAAGAGAGAACAATAAATAATCCAATTCTATGTATAGGAAGTAAGGCTATGTTTAATAAATAAATGAGCCATAAAATACTGATTCAAGAATAAAAAGAAAGGAATTTAAGAGTAAACTCCTTGCTGACTACTGCAAATTAATTGCAATTGTGAAGAGGAGAATATATTCATTTAGAAGTTTCTGAGGTAATTTCTCAAAGAAAAAAAGGAAACTTAAATTGTATTGTGTTAGTTGAAATGAAATCAATAAATTAAGGTAGAATGTTATTTTTTTCCTAAGAAACAATCCTGTAGTTTCATTCCCTCAAAAGACAGACACATTAATTTGGTAACTGTGTTAGCTTCCTATTCCTTCTGTAAAAAATTGCCACAAACTTGGAGGCATAAAACGATAGAAATTTATTGTTTAATATTTCTGAAAATTTCCACTTAGGTCAGGTTGGATTAAAATCAAGGTATTGGACCAGGTGTCTTTCAGGAGTTTCCAGGAGACACTGGTTTCCTTGTCGTTTCCACCCTCCACATGTTCTATGCATTGCTTGACTCATGCTTCTACATTCTTTTTCAAAGCCAGCAGCAATAGCATTTGCAAACCTCCCTCTAATTCTGATAGCCCCACTTCTCTCTTTCACTTAAAAGAACCCTTATAATAAGGTAAAATCCAGGGTAATCTCAGCTCAACATTAAATTAATCATGCATGCAAATTTCCTGCTACCAGGCAATGTAACATATTCACAGTTTCCAAGATTAAAAGGTAGATCTTTGAGTTACACATTATTCTGCTTACTGCACTGCCATTACTTATTGCAAAGTATCAAAATAAATGTAATCTAAATTAAAGGATCCATTCCTCTTCAGTGCACTCATCTCAGGTCTTCTCAGAGCTTTTCAAAATCTGTTTTTTACTTTTTAAATTGTTCAATCATATTGAACATATCTCACAACAGGAGCTTTAAGAAAATTATGACAGAAAACAACATATATCTGCTAAAATAGAACATAATTTTCCATGAGTGTATTTATATCATTATATTAGTTTACTTATTTCCATGTCTGTTGAATCATCCTGACAAAGAGATCATTAGAAGTAAAACCAATATTGAAACAAACAAACAAACAAAAAACAATATTGCCCATTATCTGTACTAATTTTCAAATTATTTAAAGGTATTCTTGAAAAAGAACACAGGTTTGTTTGTTTGTTTGTTTTTTTATTTCAGATGAATTTTCGTTTATTTTTAACATAGCAGTCTCTTCATATTTTAAATTGAAATAAAGTATATTTGATCACTGAAGGAATTTGAATTGTATAAATTTGTAAAAAATTGGATCAAGATATTTATAAGACCAACAATTCAATGACTTTTTGTTCTCTTTTTTAGAAATGATGAAACTCATTTAAGGGCAAGCAAAGAATGTTGTGCCTGTACTTTTCTAGAAGTCAAAACATTGAAGTGAAAGTCAAAATGACAATTAGACAATGAAAAGTTTCAACAAAGAGAAGTAAACATTTTATAGTGTAAAGTCAAAATTAAATCAGAAGAGAACTGTTTAAGATAATGTTTTGAAAACTATAAAAGTTATACGCTTAATCATCCAATTATATACTGTCAGTATAACAAAAAGAATGCCAAGTGCATACATTCTTGCCAGGCTGTCATTTTTTTGTTCGTAAATTATTTTAACAAACAGGTATTTAGTGCTTGCTTTGTGCTACACATCCTTTCAGCTGAAGACAGAGATGAAGACACAGAATGCTATTCTGGATAACAAGGGCCGTGACAGGAGGAGATCAGTGCACCTGTGTTTTCTCATACAAGAGAAATCAGACCCCAGTTTTGTGAGTCGTTGACAACTTCCCAGAGGAAGAGAACCTACAATGTTGGGAGGGTTACTTGAAATTTGGCTAGGATAGGAGAAGGTGGGAAGGGTTCCAGGAAGGTCAAGCCAGGAGTCTGATGCTGAGAAGGAGCCAATGACACTAGTGACCTACAATACATGGTTCAATGCCTCAAGCAGAGAGCAGGAAGGAACAATTTGTCAGATGAAGTCAATAAAGAGGAAAGTTGGAGAACTGGGGCCAGAGCTGTCCACAAAAACACAAGTATGAGAGAATAAGAGTGGAATAGAGTCTCTTGCTTTGTTATGTTTTTGTTCAGAAAGCATTATGATATTTTTATGGAAAATATATTTGTCACTTACCTTATATGGAAGTGAAAGAGTATTTTAGAAGGAAGGCAAAAATAATTTAGAGTTGAAATGAATCTTTCAACTTTTATAATCAAATTTTCACTTTTACAAATTGTGAAACTGAATTTATAGGGAAGATCTGTCAAAGGAAAACATATCTCAGTGTTACAAAACATCTGCAGTGTTCAATTTTCAGAGATGATATGAAAATCATTGACTTTTATTTTACTTTCTTTCACATTTGCATGTAATATTTGCTTACTTGTTAACCTTGTAGGTACATACTATTCATCTGTCAAAGTAATCCAAGAGATGAAATATAGTTTAGAAACCATTCTCAATGTTTTAGAGCTCACTGGGTAATCAGAATAAAACAACCTAATCTTTAATTTATAACTTTGTAGTTTACAGAGGCTAAAACTATAATTTTCACTCCCACATCATACAGGAAACTCAAAATAATACCCATGTGAAACAGAAAACTATTTTTGACATTTGCCCAGCATTTGTTACCCTACACTTAATCCTATAATTCCAAGAATTTTGGTATGGCATGAACACATTTTCATATCTGTCTTATTAACTTTTCAAAAGTGGTGAATATGCCTACTATTGTTTCCATAAGTCCTAAAAATCTTGTATAGTATGTGGTTTGATAAATGTTTGTTCACTGATGGAATGAATTATCTACCTAAATTGATTCTAGAAGCATGAGTCAGTAAGTTTCAAACACAGACATTTTTTCCTTAAATTTTCACATTTATTTTCATTAAGCCTTCAAAAAATATTTTTGTTCTTGCCTTTTCTTATTTACTATAAATGTCAAAATAATATATCTGAAATTATCTCTTATTCCTTGTGTTACAGTAGGACATAAAATAAACATGCTTTTGTTAATATATAGACTCTTAGAAAACATAACACTTTGAGGCTGTGATTATAGCCCAGTGGTAGAGGGCTCACCTGGCTTGTGAGAACAGGGGATCAATTCTCAGTACCTCAAAAAATTTGGGGGGAAAATGATAACCTTTTAAAAATAATATATTGGGTAATTCTAAATTTATTTTGAATGGATTAAAACTACCTGGAACTGTAATCCCCATACCTTTAATTTTCAATAATTAATTAAATTTTTTTCAAAGTCAAAGAATGAAATAAATTCTCTAAATATATTTAATTCAATTATTAAGTTTATATACATGTATAAACTTAATACATACTTAATATAGACTTAATATATATTGCATCTGCAATATCTAACACAGAAGTGCCCTTTTTAAGAAAAAAGACATTAGAAAAGTGCTCCGTAGCTTCACTTCTACTCAACAGCATCACATTGCCCTTGGATTGGAACTCATCCCTACAGCCTCACTTTCTCCCTGTCCTCCATTTACCCTGGCTTTCCTCCAGGTCCATACCAGCTCAGGATCTTTGCCTATAATATCCTTTTTTAAAATTTCTGCATGGAAGACTTTGCTGCCTGTATCTTTGTATTAATTCTTTACCTCTATCAGTGTTCTGCTTAAACTTCACTTTCAGTGAGCTCCTGTCTGGCCACCTGTCTAAACTAAAACTCTTCCTGATGGTCAAAAGTGTCATTAATCAGCTCTTTATCTTGTTTATTTTTATTTGGCCATCTTTTTCCCATCTATACCAAAGGTACCTAATTTCTCTTTACATTTGTCTCATCCACTGAGATAAAAACAAATATGAAAGTGCTTATATTATTTTCAATATCCTGTATTTTTCCAAAGCTCAAAAAAGTTTCTGACATAAGAGTATTTAGTATCTATGAAACAAATCAATTAATTTAATTATAACATATTTTACAATACTATTCCTTATATCTAATTATTTTTCTTTGTTCACAAATATAGCTCAATATAATTTTATATTAGTTAATTTAATTATTTCAAAGAAATTATTGGAAAATGTAATCACTGGCTAAAGCAGTTTTTTTCTAATTTTCTAAGACAAATAAGTTATGACTTCCTAGTGCCTCATCTAACTGCCAAAATATAATCATGGTTAGAAGAGAATAACAGAAGTTTGTTTAAAATTAAACATTGTGTATTTTATAAATCTAAAGGGCCTCGATAAATTTCCTATCTTCTATACCACAATATAGCAAAGAGGCACTTTCTAAATCAAATCTTTTACTATGTAAGTGGCAAAATAAATCAAGTCATTTAACAATACAACACAAGTTATTGAATCTTTGTGGAAGAAAATGCCACTTCAGTTAGAAACTTCCTTTGTAAACATGGTATATCAGGATAACATTCTACTCACCAAATAGAACCTTTCAGGAGTCCTGAGTGGGTTTATAAATAGTATTCACCAAAGAAACTATCACTTTAAGAACATGATAACTCAGAAAAGTAGCAGCTGTCCTGTTATCCTAGTTTTCTGAAAAATAAAGATTTGAGATGATGATCTAAATTGGCAATAATATTAATGTGACTTTTTTTTATAAAGAGAAGCAACAAAATTTCAGAATAAAGGGAAGAAACAATGACAAATCAAAATCTTCAGTGCTGACTGCAAGATGAATGTCAGTGAATCATTAATCTTTTTAAACTATCATTTGAAAGGAAATTACATTATCAGATTGCGTTTGTTGCAGCACTTGCTGCTGCACTGATGTAGTGTTAATAAAGTAGACATTGGAATCTTTCTTCACCCGAGCAACTTTAATTGCTGCTTCTCATTTTCCTGGTGTGACTGAAGCCCCTATTCTGATGAAGGTGTTATCATATGAAAAGAATATTTTTATATAGAGATGACAAACTGCCCTAATATATCATAGTACAAGTATAGTCTAGAGTAGCATTAGTAAGGGCTATAAATAAAGCCTTACTTCTGCTAAAAAACAACAATGACATTAACTGTCCAGTTGGAAAAATAGCTAAATGAATATTCCCAAAGGACATCTTACACTATTAAAAAAAAAAAAAAAAAAGCCAGTCACTTCTCAAAATCCATAACATAAATTTAAAATGTGTCTGTACAACTGTCAAGGACAATATGTTTTCCTTAAGTAGGCTTATTGTTTAGATAATGCAAGTCAGGAAAAGCTGCATTTGTACATGCTTTGTGTTGGGAGGGGGGGGTACTGGAGATTCTACATGCTTGTTTTGAAACCTATGGAATGTGCCTCAGGAAGCGCATTCCTAATCATAAAATTATATACACTTTTGATACAGTAATTCTTCTTTGTACATTAACTCAGTTTTTTTCTTTAACCACTATCAAAGTTAAAATAAAGGGTGTTATTAGTTATACTATCATACATTTTTTTCAGTCCACAAAATATAGTATAACCTAATATTAGTAAGCTAAAATAAGAGTTAAATGGTCATTCATCTTTCCTTTGATTTAATTTCATTTCTTGTTTAATATTACTTTGTATAGGGATAAAATGCAGGAATATGAAAATAAAATGTCATGTATTTATAATGTATACTTTACCTATTTATTGGCCTTCTCAATGAAGAGTACATGAAGAACAAAAGCACTGACCAAAAAGATGAAAAAAATAAAAAGTTGAACTTTTAAATAGAAATAAATCATTAGGGCAAAGGAAAATAGAAATAAATACAGGCCTTTATGAAGGAAAAATACTACTGTGATAATGAAAATTAAAGAATGGATTAAACTAACATTCACTTTGACTTAGTTTCCTAAAAGCCAAATTGAAATGGAGAGATCATTATTTTATTGGCCATAGTAAGAAAAAGAAAAAGAGATGAATTAGGAAAAGCAAATAATTAACCTGTCACAGGAATCTCAAACAATATTAGCATGCATTTCATGTTAACTATGAGAAGTATGTTGAATAATGTCATGGAAACGATTGCTGTGACAAATTCAAAAATGGAGTTTTCATCAGTCTTCCTTAATGATTTTTGACTCCCTAGAAATATTCTATGAAGTTATTTTGGGAGAGTACATGATAATATTATTCTATTAAATTAATTTTTCCATGTGAAAAAAATTCTTACAGAAAATTTTAGGTAAAATGGAAAATTCTTATACTTCAAGAAATTTTCTAGTAACACTATATTTATGTTTCCATTTATACCCTTAAAGAAGCCACTTAGCTGATGGTTTTAGATAGTGTTATCTTCTAAGAACCTAGAAGGACAGGTACAGCTTCTGGGTGAGGCCATGATTTTCAAGTCATGAGAGACATGCTTGTTAAATTAAGGTGCTGGCTTAGAATTGGGGATGTGTGAGCTAATCCAAAGGCTTGGATGGGTTTGTCTGAAGAAGCACCTTAGACAATCAACAACATTTTTTTTTTTCTGACAAAGAAATGTGGCTCTATTCTAGCTCATGAAGGACTGATTAAAATTATAAACCATAAAGTATATTCAGGATCCTTTAGCCTGATAATTTTTATGAATTTTGTTATCAGTTGCTTATAATGGATATAAATGAAATAAATCAATAATTTCTGTATGAAAATTTAATTTTATGGAATTGTGTCTAAATGAGTCCTAGAAAAAAAAAATATTATAAAAAAAACCTGGAATGTTTGGACAGTTTTATACTGATTAAATGTGAAAAAACACTGAAAAAAAGAAATATCACCATTGTATAGTTAATAATGACTTTCAGTATGATTTAATAGCCATAAGTTAACTCATACTTAACTGTATTATCTTCTAGTTAGTGACAAGCATATTGTCACTTAGAGTACTACTGTACCAAGGTCATCTGTAATGGACAGAACCAGTTTCTGAATGTGGTGCGATAGTGATTACTCAGAGAAGAGAGTTAGATGGGATATTATTTGCACATTTTCCAATTCCACAATATGAATCTCACACTGTAACCAATTTCAAATTACCAATTTGATGTCACAAAAAGTAAAGTTGAGAAGAGATGCTTAGTAACATATTCTATAGTATTTTTAGCACATAGATTTCAATATAGATTTTGCACAGAGACACACTATAAATGACTGCAAAAATTTAGATGATAATAAAAGGTGGCAAAATAATCAGAGCATAATAACTTTTGGTTAATTATTCATTCATTTGTAAGCTTATCTTAATGTTTAATAACAGAATTCCTGAACACTTAATAATCAACACCTCTGACTATAGACCATCTAAATCCAATAATATCCATTGTTTAAAAGGCTTTTTAATGAAAGGGAGGATGGGCTGAGGAAGGTGCCAAACACAAGAATATGCCAACTTGGTCTTTTTTAAACAGGATAAAAATGTAGATTGTGTGTAAGCCTTAATGAATCCGCTTATACACTGCATCTAGGCAACATAGAGACAAACTATTCCTAACCAGAAAGAAATGTCAAGACCTTTAGAAACTAATATCCACAAAGTGCATATATGTGATAAGATATAGAAATAATTTTTCCTCTTGTCCTGGATTTGTAGATAAATCCAAAAGGAGAAACCAATCATAGCATAGTATTTTCACTTTTACAAGAAAATCACAAGATACATATCTCTATAACTTATAAACATTTGCCACACTTTCCCTGTTACTTAAACAAATTACTATTTACCAATAATGCACCAGGAAAAAAACAAAACAAGAATTGAAGATCAATGTTTAGAAATGTAGACCTAATTACATAGGATAGCAATTGTTCTGCAACACCTGTTATCACACACTCATATTCTTTTTCTTTTGGATCAATAGATATGTGGGGCAAACCAAGCAAACCTTTTTAGAAGTTAAGGTCAAACACAAAATTAATTTGCCAGCATCCCCTTCTTGGAAGATCTCAATCCCTTTCTACAATCCCTTCCACTTGGAGCATATAAATAATCTCACGTATTCACCAACCTGCAGAAAATTATTACAATAGCATGGAATAGCTAACACAAAGGCCATTTGCATTTCCTCTTCTTCCCTCCCAGACTCCAACACAATGAAAGAGAGGGAACAGAGTGAGAGTACAGACTGTATCATTGCCCAGATTTTTCAGATCAGACTAGTGATGAACAATACATAAGAATGTGAATCCAAAAGTTTGAAAATGGATGAAGTTGAACTTCATAGACCATATCATGGCCAAATTGTCTGAAAACCTAGGGAGTCTGTCCAATATGTAGTTATGGGACATGAAAAGACGATCTCACAGTTTATGGTTGACGACAATAATGAAAAGAATACACAAACACAGGTACACAATAGTCGCATGCATTTATTTAATGTAGAGATTAACATATTTTCCCCAGATGATATAATCAATTCTTTTAAACTATAATAAAATTTATGTTTCACCCATAATAGATTGGCCAGATGAAAGCTAATAGCATTTAATAAGTGTTACGAAAGAAAAAAATATGAAATTGAGACCAAGTATGTAGTACAAATGCAATGTGTCTTGAAAGTAATGGTGAAATATATATTCAGTCTCTCCAGCCTGGATCATATCTATGTAGTTATTTGGTCTATATGCATAACAATACCTCCTAAACACATGTTCAGAAAGATCTTTTATTTGTACTTCCATTTAAGACATTATGTGATGAGGAAACAAATATTTGAAAGGGATTCAAATGAAGTGCTTCAATTTACAGTACACTGATTTTATGTTAAAATACTTTACCCTAATTGAAACAGTAATAATGTCCCCTTTTAAACCTATCTAAAACCATGTTTTAAAAATTAGCATAATGTGGAGGGCGCAAGGGGATAGGAATAATGGCAGACTGAGTTAGCCATGATTTCCCTAAATACATGTATGAAGACACAATTGTTGTAAAAATATTTTATATTAAACCAGCAACTCGAAAAATTGTGCTCTTTATATGTAATATGAAATGAAATGTACTCTGCAAACATGTACAACAAATTAGAATAATAAAAAGAGTTATATAATGTGATAATTATAAAGAGGAAATTAATAGAAAGTTATTTAAAATAAACTAAGACTGATTTTAGTCTCTAAGGAAAAATGAACATATCATGACAGGATATGATAAATGTAGAGAATAGCCTGTTTATACATACAAGTGGCAAGAATGTCAAAGTTACCTAAGACTGATAGGGTGCTAGGGGTAGCTCAAATAAAAAGAGCAGTATTGCTGTTGGTGATAAGACTTTCCTAGATGAGAAACCACTGGATACAATTTTGAATATTCCCTTATCTTAGAGGGAATTTTAATTTTAAGGACATTTTGTATATGTTGGAACTTCAAAAACTACTTTATTCTAATATTTGTTTTAAATGGATTCTAAGATAAAACTATAAACATATGTTTCATTTATTGGAATATTCAGTAATCACTGTATGTGGAATGATAGGAGTGTTCTGGGGGGTTTAATCCTCCCTATAAAGTACCTGGGTTCTGTTCCTAGATTCTATTAAGTAATGAGAAGTGTCTCCATTTATCTCTTAAGGGATACTTCCAATGTCAAAATCATGTTTTTTTTATTATGTCCAGTTCATGAAAATCAGGGTATCAAGAAACTTTAAAAATAAAACAAAAATTAAAAAAAGAAAAGATTAGTTTTACTTCCTTATAGTGATTCCCAAATTCTTATGCTTAAAATTTACATATGAATGTCATTCAACTGAATCTTATTTCACTTCCTACACACTGCTTTTATTAAGGACAGCCACAAAGTACAATGGCGATTATATTTTTGCAATTTGTTGAGGTTATATTCCATAAACCACTTAGAACCAAAAAGATATAGGTATTGATTTCTGAAAGTAAATTAGTTTTTAGTGTAAAGTGTTTGTCCATGTGATTGCTCACCCATTTAGCAAAAGATATCTTCAGCACACTAATTGCTACCTTGGTTAATTTATTTCACACAGCTACACTCTTAACCACCAAAAGAAACCAAGAGATGTGGAGAACATAATTGCACCTTAAAAAATAAGTATAACCTTCTGCATCATCCCAAGCTTTCTTTAAGATAACAGAATAAAACATGTAATTTCCAATAGCTTTTAAAGCAATGGTGCTTTCCTAAATAAGCAGTTACATTCTACTAGTATTTCCAAATGCTTTACACAATTTTTTTAAAATGGTGTTTTCGTCATAGATGTGTAGGTTATTTCCATTTCATAAGTCTAAAGATTCTTAAATTGTGCAGTCTGATTGTGTTCACTAATCTATTTGATGCAAAAAGGCAAAATATTTTAGCATACAGACTCAACCTGGGACATTGCAAAACAATTGTCCTGTTTTGATCAACTGATGCTCACAGATGAATTTGGACACCATTCCTTTAATCAAGATCTCACAGTCTAAGGGCTGGAAGAGACTCATAAATGGGTGATTTGAATACAAAATGTGAATATATTGATAAGGCATCATTCAGTCTCAAATTAGAGAACCATATATGTTGAGCTAGTATGAATGTCAACAAAAGATAAATTCAGAAATAATTATGTGGTCACATAATGAAAATCTACATTTCATTCACACAGAGCAAAAATGGTGCTTTCTGATCTGTGCTGTGGGGATTCAGGAATGCTACATTCCACCGAGTCACTAAGAAATCAAAGACTTTAATGCAGATTCTGAGGTCATCCAGATCATGATTTCAAGCCAGAAGAAGTGAGGGGAGTAGATGAACAGAGCATACATGCTCTCCTAGCAAACTGGAACTAGAAGTGACAATCTCCTTTCAGTTTGCATTCCTTGGTTAAGATCAAGGCACCGGGCTGTCCCTAACTGCAAGAGGGGCTGGAAAGTAACATCTAGCTCAGATCAGAGAGAAAGAGAAAGAGAGAGAGATAAGGAATCAGGTTTTAGAAAATATGAAGCATTCTCTATCACTTTTTTCTGTGCTAAAACTAAAAAAAAAAAAAAAAAAAAAAAAATTAAAATTTAAAAACCACACAGCTGAATTTTAAAGGCATTTAAATCAGAGAAGTAACATGATCAGTTGTGCATTTTAGTTAGATAACTCTGGCACCTGTGTGTGGGAAGAATTGGGGATGGCACATTTCTGGAAAATTACAGTTTTAGCCATGGATTAACAGCAAGCTTGAGCAAAGGGAAATTAAGCATAGCATGAGTGTTCTTAACTGAATATGCTTCGTTTGAAGAAGCAGAGTGTAGAGTTGAAAAATAATTTTGATGGGGGCCAGAGATTCTCATATTATGTTGCTGACATTTTGTGTCAATAACTAATTTATTGAGCCTTACAGATGAGAAAATTTGGAGCAGGCAAGTTCAGAATTCCCTTCCAATTCTACTATTCTAGTGAATCTTCTGAAGTATCATAAAAACGCATCAGGGAAGTTCTGACATTGTCCATTTGATGCTATGAAGAACATGCAAACTAGGCAAAGTGACTATGGAAAATTTATAGTGGATGCTGCCATTCCAGCAGAACTGGTGGAATAAATGTTTGATTTGATTTTAAAATACATAAAATAAGGAAAAGAGGAAATTAATTTTCTACATGGCCTCAGGCAAGCCGTTTAGCATGATATCATGTCAGTTTCCTTCTCTAAAATGGAGATTGCAAGAGTAATTACCAAAGTAGATTTTTTTTAATTAAAATAGATAATCCATGTAAAACACACAGTATTCCTATTGTATAGTATTTGGTCAATACAGGCTAGTAGGCTAGAAACTCGGCCTATTATTAAGTAGGCACTTCCCACCTCTCTGTCCACCAGGCCCCCAAATGGGTAGATCAACTTTGTCAACTTTGCTCCTCCTTGCTACTTCCAGATCTTTCTACCTCAATTTACCAAAATTCCCCAGCTTTGGATCTCACGTCATTACATCACACCAATATTTTTCAAACTTTAGTGTATATCATAATCACCTAAAATACATGTTAAAATAGAAATTGCTGTAGCCTGCCCAGAATTTTTGGTCACTAGCCTGGAATCAGCCAGGAAATTTATATTCTAAAGTGATCCCAATGATACTATTATTGCACATCACATTTGACCAAACCAGTTCCCTATAGTATGTAAAACTACTCAGTGTTACTAGCATTGACAAACCTCTAGGCCTTTCCTCATTTCCTGAGGGTTTTAGTTCCTGCATCACTCATGATTCCCCAAAAATACTTGGACATATTTCTGAGAAATTTCAATAACCACTTAGTTCTGGACTTGGAGTTTAGAAAAATGCAAAATTTTAGTATATGTTTTATTTTCCCCTCATTGTTCCCAAAATTTTTGGTTGTATTTTACTACACAAAAAAATGTCATTAGCAATAAATGCAACATCTTCATTATCCCAATTTCACACATCCCTCTCAGGTCAAGACCTCATATTTTTCCAGCTTCTTTCCACTTATGTATGTGTCTTCACAATCTTTTGGACCTACATTGCACTGAGGCCACCTTCTTGTCACTGTCTGTCGTCTCATCATGTGTTCAATTACTTTTACCTCAGCTTGATTTTCATGGTCAATTGGAACTGTATAAAATGTCAACTTCTTTGCTTCCATTTCATTTTATCATACTTACCTGGAAGAAACCCAAACAGGACTAAACATGATCCCACCCCTAATACATACTGCATTTCCAGAGCTGTACAGCTGGAGGAAAAACACAGAAGTACTCACTGCACTTTGCATCAGATCTGTGTGATTTCAGAGTTTATGATATTGTCACCTGTCACAAAAATTGCTAGCTAGCAGCATTTCAGCACTTTATGTTTATTATGTTCTTGAATGAGCTATCTCTTAATGCTTAACAAATCACTACAAACTTGGAAGCTTCAAACAGCACACAAGTTTCTTGAGTTTCTGTGGGTCAGCAATTAGGATACAGGTTTACTGGATTCTCCAATTTAGAGTCTCACATTAAAAATCTGCAAAGTATTGATCAGCCCATGGATCTCATCTGTGGGGGCACCTGGCAACCCAAACCAGTGTTTGACAAGGATCCACTGGGAGAATGATGTTTGCAAGGACTCATCATCTCGGGAATATGCCAGATGTATGCCTCTGGGCTCTGGTGCCTTTTTTACACTATTTTCCTAAAATATTACTCATGTTATTCCTTAGTAGTGATCACTGAGGGTGGAAGGAATGCTATGACATTTTCTGAGAATATTAATAAACATTAGAAACCATGACCCTTTCCCTACCACAAACAGTAAATAATCTTCTGCCACCATGTGATGTGTCTGTTTCCTGGGGTGATTGTTATAAACATGTATTGCTATGTGTGGGATCAGTCACAGAGCCGCCTGTTTCTCCAGTCATGAGTATGCAAAAGTACATAGTTCCATTGTTAGTAATCAGAAACAGAATAAAATCAAAGCACTTCCTACTACAGAGACCCCATGGGGAAAAAACTCTTTTGATTGGTGGACGTCCCTGGTTTCCTCCTCAGTATAAACTTTGTAAAAATTTAGATTCAGGTCCCCTCTTATCTCCCACAGATCCTTCCTTGTCTCCCATGGGTTGGCTAGATCCAGAATCAGGAAAAGTTATGATATGGTGGAGGGGTAAAAGAATTCATAGGCATGAATTATTTGATATGAAAGACCTGTTTACATAAATCTCCAAGTCTCAGAAGCTGGTGCCTGTGATCTTGCTTTTCTAAACAATATAACAATTATCTACAAAGAGATTGGCCGTGGAAACCGCTGAAAACATTGCCCTCTTGCTAGCCTGAACATGAAGTTTAACTTAGACAAGATTAGAGTTAAGAGTCTAACATGTTTACCACAATTAAACACTAGGTGATAAATTGTGGGGCTTTTGGGAAGAAATAGAAACTTAAGATTGATTACATTCTTATATTTAGACATTAAAATAGAATAATAGCAAGGGACATGGTAGGGGTGTCATTATGTCATACAATAAGCCTGTTCTGTAGAAAGAGTCTTATGGGTTTTTATATTAACCACATTCTTGGCATGTTATACTTTAAGAAACGTATAAAAACTGTGTGTGAGTTCAATAAACTTGTCAGCATTCTACACTGGCCTGTGAGTCTGTGTGGTTGCTATCCATCCCATCGCCGACGCTGTCTAGCCATCAGAACCCCTTGACCAGGAAGACCCCCGACCCTGCTAGGGCTGGACCCCGGCACTCATCTGAAGATTGACTGGTGAAAAATCTGCTTCTAACCTTGCATGGTCATTGGTGGCATTCAGGTCCTTGTAGACTATCAAACTAAGAGCTTTAGTTACTTACTGTCTGTCAGCAAATGGCCATCATTAGTTTCTTGCCCATCATGCCTGCCTGATATTCCCTACTGCTTCCTGAAAGTCATGAAGTGAGAGAAAGTCTCTGTGCAGGAAGAATAATGCAGTTTATATGAGGAAATACAGTCAACAGATAACATATGTATTATCATGTACATCTTATTAACTGTACTCTACTGGTTAGATGCCAATAGCAATTTTCATAAAAATAAAAGAACCTGAATATCAGGAGTTTGGAATATGGGTTCTCTTAGGAGTCTATCTGCAAAAGTATTATTCTAAGAAAATTATATTATGTTGCTGCCTGTAGCGATTGCCGCTTGCAGCAATGACGCCGCGGGAGAAAATTCGGAGGCAGGATGAAATGAAAAAGTTCTTTTATTCTCTCTTCTAACTTCTCTCTCCGGCTCCAACAACATCTCCAACTCCAACTCCAACCAACACTCTCACTAACCCTCACCTGGTTAAATACTTTTTGCCTTAACAAGGACATGTGCTAACAGCTCGAGCTTACAGGTGTGTCACACAGTATTCACGGGCATAAAAAGATTCTTAGATGAATGTATGAATATCAAGTGAAACTTGAACATCTTTTATGGCTCTCAGCTAACTGCAATCTTAGCTATCTCCTTAATTAGGGCTCCTACATTTCCCCCCCTTTTGTTTTAAAAGAGGGGATGCTCTAGGACGTCCATGTGTAACCAACATTATTACCCGTCATCGGATAATCAAGGCTGTGCCCTTGACTCCTGTCTTAGGTTGATATGTCGGCCACATGAGACTATCCGTGAATGGGTGACAACCTCATCCGGATCGACTGTGCCTGTCTTAGGTTGTCCCCCTCTGGGGATCTTACCCGTCATTGGCTAACCAGCCGTCCAATCGAGCCCTTCAGGATCGACTGTGTGTTGACTAACAGCCCTCCAATCATGAGGAGATGCTGCGGCTTTAAAGCGGCATGCCTTCTGCTGACGAGCCAAGTTCCATAGCAAATCAAGGTCTTTAAACAAATCAGCTGCCCTAAATTCCATCAAGTAATGCACTGAGTTCTCTAGACAAATACCCGTAAGGTATTGTCCCGTAATGTCCCAAATACAGAAAGATCAAAATGTCCACTTGTTATAACACGTTGATCTAGGAGGCCCCATGCATGCAAGAGCAGAGGCCACACTACTGGTGAGGTTGTTTGATGCTTGAGCAGCAGGGATGCTTGCAGCGACCGCAATCCTTGCAGCTGTAGCAGCAGCCATCTTTTTTATGTCTAGACAATGCCACCAGCAAATCTTCAGGTCCCGCTACCTAGAGACTCAAGCATCAATTATTTAAGGAAAGGCAGTACTATTCTAGCACTGAGTCAAGAGGTGAGTTGTCAAACTGAAAAATAGAATTTTTAGATTAGAAAATTAAAGTTGGTCTCTGCTCACACACATTGCTGCTTGAGCTCCCACAAACATAAGCTGGCAAAATATCACATTCAGAACAAATCAAAGAAAGACTGAGGGTATTTACTGCATTAAAGATAGAGTAAAGAAAAGCTAAAGACACTTTGGAAAAATAATTTGTTAGCTGGAACCCCTGAGTCTCTGCATACACAGCAACCTTCTATGAAATTACCTGTTGAAATAATTCAAATTAATCAGCTATTAAACAAATAAAGTTAATTACAAATAAACAATCCCATGTCAAATACCAAAATATTAGGTTATACAGTATTAGTCATATTCTTTGCTGAAGAGAAGTCCCAGGGACACCTATAAATCAAAACTGAAGGTACCTTCACTTTTTAAATTGTTTACCCAAATTGAATACTCTAAACTTAAACCAATTAAAGTTATTTGGATCCATATATATATATATATATATATATATATATTTGATAATTAAATTTTTTTATAATATTAATTTTCATAAGCGCTTTGTTATATGTGATGTCACACTGGACAGACGCACATACAAACATTTTTTTGTGATGTCACATTAACATGAAATTTAGACAAATGCACAGACATAAAGACATATATAAAAAGAAAAAAATACAATTGTGTGCACACTAAAGAGAGATCTTCTCGTCCCGGCCGGGAGGAATGAGACTTAAATTGTGAATTTATTGGAAGACTCTTTTAAGGGAATCATTCCATACCTTCATCTTGGGCCTCTTGATTTCATACTTGTTTTATTAATCTTGATTCCTCAATAACTTCATCTTGGTCCTTTTGATTTGGTATCTGTTTTATTAATCTAGATGGTGTCCATATCGGGGAGGATTCATGCTGTGGAAAAACACAAACAGATCCTCTCCCCCAAATTTATACTGGATCTGGACCCTTCCATGCACCTGAAAGAACATCCTTCCAGTAAACCAAAGGTTTATGTTGTTGGTATGGATTCCAGTGTCTGTCTCCAGTGGAATATCCATTAGAATCTAAAGTTTAAAAATTTAAGGTAAACAGGGCAACTGCCAATCTGTCCCTAGGATTTTTCCAATTTCCTTCTTTTTGCTTTAATAGCATAATTTTGAGTGTGCAATTAGCTCATTCAATTTTACCTTGACCTTGAGGATTGTATAGGATACCTGTTTTATGAGATATATTGAATTTTGCGTAAAACTGTTTGAAAGATGAGGATGTATATGCAGGGCTATTATCTGTTTTAAGCATTTTGGGGATGCCCAATGCAGCAAAAGCTTGCAGACAATGAGATGTAACATCTTTAACTTTTTCTCCAGAATGTAAGGAAGCAAAAATCATGCCTGAGCATGTATCTATGGTCACATGAATAAATCGCAATTTTCCAAAACTTGGCTCATGAGTAACATCCATCTGCCACAAATGATTGGGCATTAATCCTCTTGGGTTAACCCCATAATGTGGATTGGGCAAATGTGTCACACAAGATTGATAATCCTTCACAATTGTTCGAGCTTGCTCCTTTGTGATTTTGAACTTTTGCTGTAACATAGTACTATTGACATGAAATTGGGAATGGAACAAGGTAGCTTGTTGGACTGCTGAAAATATAAAGATTGTTTTAGTGAGGGCATCAGCCTTTTGATTACCTTCATGGAGAGGACCAGGCAAATTAGTATGAGCTCTGATATGTCCAATAAATAAAGGTTCTTTACGTTCCCATAGGAGATTTTGAATTTGAAAAAACAATTTAAAGGCTGGAGTATGTGGTGCTATTGGACCTGCTAGCTCCAATTTAGGGACAGCCTGTACAATATAGTGGCTGTCTGAAAAAATATTTATAGGCTGTTCTTTAAAATTTTCTAGAGCTATTATAATAGCTTCAAGTTCAACTAATTGGGCTGATTTTTGACCAGTAATATGAATCATATTTTTTTTTTGAGTGACTACTGCAGTGGTACCATTAGAGGACCCATCTGTAAATACATTTAATGCCTTAGGAATAGGTTGATTTTTTTATTACCTGTGGAAAATATAATGGGATGATTGACACAAAACGATAGTATAGGAGACTTAGGAAGATGGTTATCAAAATTTGCAGAAGTAGAGCATCTAGCTATAGCCCAATCATTATCATTGAAGCACAAATATTCAAACTGTGATGATGAATAGGGAGTAATAATAGTTGCGGGATGAATGCCAAATATTTTAGTAGAAGTATTAAGTCCTTGAAGAATAAGTTTAGCCACCATGGAGGTATAAGACTCAATTGTACTTTTAGGAGAGACGGGTAAATGTATCCATAATAAAGGTCCCTGATGCCAAAATACTCCTGTGGGTGTATATTGTGAAGAAATAATAATCACTATTAGTGGTAGAACAAAATCAATTCTATCACAATGGGATCTTTCAATGGCCTTTTCTACTAACTTTAAAGCTTCCATAGCATCAGGAGTCAATGTTCGGGGTGAAGATGGATCAGGGTTCCCGCGAAGGATATCAAATAAGGGTTTTAATTGTCCAGTAGTGAGGCTTAGTATAGGGCGAAGCCAATTAATGTCTCCCAGCAGTTTTTGGAAATCATTGAGGGTGGTCAAATGTTCTTTATTTATTAAAAATTTTTGAGGCCTAATAAAGGTATCCATGATTTTAAATCCTAAATATAATATGGGAGATCTAGTTTGAACCTTTTCTTCAGCAATTTTTAATCCATATCTTTTTAAATTTTCTGTCATATCACTCAATATGGTGAATAAGATTTCTTGATTAGGGTGAGCAAGCAAAACATCATCCATATAATGGAGGCACATAAGGTTTGGATATTTGTTCTTAATAGGCTGAATAGCTCTATCTACATAGATTTGACATATAGTGGGGCTATTAGCCATTCCCTGCGGTAGCACTTTCCATTGATATCTTTTATCAGGGACATTATTATTGATAGAAGGAACTGAAAAAACAAACCTTGGGGCATCCAGAGGATGTAGAGGAATGGAAAAGAAACAATCCTTTATATCAAGAGTTATAAGATGGAAATTTTTAGGAATAGCTACAGGATTAGGAAGTCCAGGTTGGGTAGGGCCCATAATTTGCATAGTTTTATTGATTTCTCTAAGGTCATGTAACAATCTCCATTTTCCTGATTTTTTCTTGATTACGAATATGGGGGAATTCCAGGGAGAGGTGGAAGACTCTATGTGTCCTGCTTCTAGTTGTTCTTGGATTAATAGATGGGCCGCTTGTAATTTTTCTCTAGATAGGGGCCACTGAGCGACCCAAACTGGCTTATCAGAAAGCCATGATATTTTCAAAATTGTTTTCTCAGTGGCCCCTAGACAAAATATCTATTATCCTTTTGATGATGATTTAGATTTTTATTTTTAACACCTGTGGGCTTGGTTGCGAGGTGTGTACCCCCATTTGCTGTAGAATATCTCTTCCCCATAGGGTAACTGGCAAGCTGGTCAAAACATAAGGCTGAAATGTTCCTTTATGCCCTTCATTATCTTCCCAATTTAAGACTACAGCACTTTGTGATGGGGTGTTAGTATATCCCAAGCCTCTTAAACTAGTTCTGCAGAGGCCAGTGCTTGGGTCATTGTTGTAGATTAATAATGGAAGAGTCAGCCCCAGTACCAATCAGCCCCTCCATCGCTATACCTTGAATTTTTATTTTTCACTGAGGCCTCCGTGAACAATCCTGAACCCAGCAAACCATAGGTCCTGAGCCAGTGGAACCAAATCCTCTATTGCTCCTATTCTGCGGCATACTCTTGAATGAGTTGTGGAAACTGGGAAAGAGAAGCAGCTGAGCAATTCTATCTCCTTTGTTAACAGAGATAATGCCTCTAGGTGAACTAAGCATTATTTTCATTTCTCCTTGGTAATCGGAATCAACAATACCTGGTGTTACTTGAAAACCTAATGGGCTTTTAGAACTTCACCCGAGGATAAGTCCTATAGTCCTTGAGGGAAGAGGTCCTGTGACTCCAGTAGGAATCAGTTGAACCCCCATTTCAGGTGTTAGCACTATTTGGGGGGTGGAACAGAGGTCTATTCCTGCACTTCCTCTTAGGAATCATCTGTATGGATGTTTGAGGATATTCCTCTTCTGATGCCTCGTACATTTGTGGGCCCCAAGGCATTGGGCCCCGTGCCCTGTTTTTTGAATTCCTGGACAAAACATTTCCATAGATGTCAAATTTAGAATGGCATTTATTGGCTCAATGATTTCCCTTTTTACACCTGGGGCAGCGGCCTGGGGCACGGTATGAGCTTGGTCTTATTTCTCTTTGGGGATATTGCCTAGAATATCCTGGTTGATTATAATAATTTTGTCTTGGATATCCTGATTGATTATAATTTTTTTGTTGAGCCCTATTTGTGAAATTTTGAGGGGAAGCACCTCTCATTGCTGCTGCAATCACATTGCCTGTGACAAAGGCATCATTAATATCTTTACATAATCTAATGTATATTAAAAGGTCCTTTTTATTTTTCCATGGTCTTATAGCATCTTGGCAATATTTATTGGCATTTTCATATGCCAACTAGACGACTAAGGGCATTGCTTGATCTATATCCCCGAATATTCTGCCTGCTGTTCTTAAAAGTCTGTCAGCAAAATCAGCATAGGGCTCGTTAGGTCCCTGTATTACTTTTGATAAGCTGCCTTGCAAATCACCTGTTCCTGGTAAGGTCTTCCATGCTCTGACAGGGGCAGCGTTTATCTGTGCGTATACACCAGAATCATATTGCATTTGTATTTGTAGTTCAGCAAACTGACCCTCACCTGTTAGCATATCTACGTTTCAGTCTGGGAAGCCTGCAGTTACATTTCTCCTAGCTGTTTCTACACAAAGTTCCTGGAATTGTGACCTCCAGATCAGGTATTGTTCCCCACTCAATACTGCCTTGCATAGTGCCTTCCAGTCTGAGGGGGTTAAAATTAAAGTGTTCAGGGACTCCAGCATGCTCACCGTGAATGGAGCTTGAGGCCCATAGGTCATTATCGCCTCTTTGAAATTTTTTATTGTTTTAAAATCTAGGGATTGGTGGTATCTCTGCCCATTTTCATTTTCAAATTCTGGCAGGTCCCAATGTTCCTGCGGTTTTTGGCGTTCCAGGTCGTGTAAGCGCTCAGAAAGGCCATTAATCTCTCCCTCAAGGGCACGCATATACTCAGAAATACCCCTCATGGTTTCTGTAATGGATTCCACCCATGAGGGAGCAGAGGGCACAAATGGAGAACTACTTGACGGTCCTTTCTGGTCTTAACTGACTTAGTGGAGGAGGCTGTGCTTTCATGGTTATTTAGCTCCTCCTTATTACTATCACTTTCACTGGTAATATCATCCTGGGTTTCAGATTCTATTGAGAGCATGTATTCCTTGGCTATTTCTAATAAATCTCTGATAGCTTTAGCAGCTCTTATTTTCATTATTTTTGAGTTCACACCAATGTTATCCTTACTGGTCTTACCTGGCTCAGCAGAGGCTATGCTTTCTTGATCACTTTCTTCCTCACTATCAACTGAGTCAGCGATGTCAAAAAACTCTTCCATGGCTTTTATTATTTAGCTTTTTGTTATTTTCGCACCCATCTTTAAAGATTTCTCAGTTCTTACCTGCCGATTCCGAACTCCCCATACGGGCCACCACTTGTAGCCGCCTGTAGCAATTGCCGCTTACAGCAACAACTCCACGGGAGAAAATTCGAAGGCAGGATGAAATGAAAAAGTTCTTTTATTCTTCTCTCTTCTAACTTCTCTCTCCGGCTCCAACAACATCTCCAACTCCAACTCCAACCAACACTCTCACTAACCCTCACCCAGTTAAATACTTTTTGCCTTAACAAGGACACGTGCTAACAGCTCGAGCTTACAGGTGCGTCATGCAGTGTTCACGGGCATAAAAAGATTATTAGATAAATGCATGAATATCAGGTGAAAATACTTGAACACCTTTTTGGCTCTCAGCTAGCCACCATCTTAGCTATCTCCTCAATTAGGGCTCTTACAATATTAACTGTATATTTTTATACCATTTTAAGATACAAAAACAGAGAGATTTGAAACAACTCCCCAATGCTGTTACCACTAGCTGTATTAGAATTCAATCCATCTAAAGCAGTATGGAGATTCCTAGGAAAACTTGGAATGGAACCACCATTTGACCCAGCTATCTCACTCCTCGGTCTATATCCAAAGGACTTAAAAATAGCATACTACAGGGACACAACCACATCAATGTTCATAGCAGCACAATTCACAATACCTAGATTGTGGAAACAACCCTGATGTCCATCAATAGATGAATGGATAGGGAAACTTCGGTCTATATACACAATGAAACACTACTCAGCACTAAAAGAGAAAAAAAAAAAAATCATGGCATTTGCAGGTAAATGGATGGAGTTGGAGAAAATAATGCTAAGTGAAGTCAGCCAATCCCAGAAAACCAAAGGTTGAATGATTCCTTTGCTATGATGATACTGAATTATAGTGGCAAGGGAGGGGGGATGAGAGGAATAAAGGAATGTTAAATAGAAAAAAAGGGGGGAGAGGGGAGGGAAAGGGGCAAGGGGATAGAAACAATGGCAGAAAGAGTTGGACATCAATATACTAAGTGCATGTATCAAAACTCAAATGGTATGAAAATACTTTGTGTAAAACCAATGACTTGGAAAACTCTGCTCTTTATATGTAATATGAAAGGAATTGAACTCTAAAAGCATGTATAACAAATTAAGTTAAATTTTAAAAAAATTTAAAAAATGAAAAATGAAAAGTGTAATTCACAGGAGAAGAAGAAAAAAAAGAATTGAATCCATCTGCTGAACATGGTGGTACGCACCTATAATCCTACTGATTCAGGCTGAGGCAGAAGGATCACAAGTTCAAGTCCAGCCTCAGCAAAACTGTTCTCAAAATGAAAAGTAATAAGGGGTCCAGGGATGTAACCTAGTAGTAGCGGGCTACTGGGTTCAGTCCTTAGTACTACACATGTACATGCACATACACACACACATACACACACACATGTGAGGAAGTCTTACTCTAGACTCTACTCATCTAATCACTATGCTATACTGATTTCATCATTTTAGAGGTAAAGATTGACCTATTTTTAATTTTATAGAAAAAAATATACTTATAAAAAAAATTAAATTTAAAAACATTTTGAGGAAATATAGACTAAGGTTTTGGTTAAGCAATCAATTTTAATGAGCTTATTTGTTAAATTCAAATCATGTAATAAGATTACAGAGAATATTAGGGATGTGAATTTCAACAAAGGTGGTCTAACATAGTTTCTGCTTATATATATCCAATGCTATTAATATTATTTTCAACACTAGGGGTGCCCACATAAATAATTATTTAGAAATGGTAACATTTGCAATATTCCCAGCATAGTACAACTTTCAATTTTTGCTTGGTACTTGAATACCAAAGTAAATATTACATTTCCCAGTCTTCCTCAAAACTAGCTTTGGCCTTTGAACCATTTCTGACTTGTGAGATGTCAGTGGAAATATTGTAGAGTATATAAGTTTTATGAAATGTCTGAATAGATGAGAGGGCACAGACACACCCCTTTTCTCCCTCTTGCTGGGTGGAACACTGTAATGACAGTTCCTGTTAGAGAAAACAACTTGGGTCATGCAGTGAAACCTTATTCTGTAGATGACACACTAGAAAGAAAATAAGAATCAGAGTGCCCAGGGTTCATGGAATTACTATAGCATACCTGACTTCATTGTGACAGAAATCAACTTTAATTTGTTTAAGGCACTATTATCAAGGATTTCTGTTTTACTCAAAGCCAAACCAATTCACACTGATACAATAAAAGGAAAAGAAATAACTGTCAGCTCTATACTTATCATCATGGACTGTTGCTTCTCATTTATAGTATAAATTCATAATAGTTATTAAAAATTGTATAGAAAGTACCTTGTCAACATGCAATGAGGTTTGGGTAAACTGGATTCTATTCTGAAAAAAAAAAAAAAAAAAACTTTAAAATAATTATTGAAACTTTCAAAGGAAGATAAATTCTACTCTGTTGAAATTTATGTAACCAAGTTCTTATTATTTCTGTTATTCTTGGATACTAATCATTATTTAATTTAAAGTTCATATTTGCCAGAAATATCTGGATATAAAACATGTTCAATGTGACACGTGATACTGATTCTACTTCTCAGCACAGCTGATTAGAATATGGCTTACTGAAAAATATGGTATAAAATATTCTGTCACTTGAAAATAAAGTGGATATATAGCCTATAAACTATTCAAGGAAATATCCATCAATAAAAAGCCATCAATAATGTAAATTCATTCTAATTGTTTATAAACTGAAGAGAAAGAGTCAGCAAATTATTGTTTTAACAATTCATGTAATACATAGAACGATGATTGTCCTGCTCTTGAAATATGCTTTTTTCCAAACAGGGGTAATGAAGATAGCTAACTAAGTAAGACAAGAAAAAAACACCTCTGTATCTGTTCAATGAACTGGACTTTACAGGTGGCTGGCTTTAAAATTAGAAGATCCTACTCTCTGTGGTAATAAATTATAATATTTGAAGATAGCAAGTGCAGATAGATCACCGCCAATTCATTGCCACTTGCCACAATACAATAAAGATTCAATCTTTATGCTGAACAATTTAGTCTTTATACTACTGGTCCAGTGGCATTTTGATATTAACTGCCATCATTCTATTTATAATGTGGATATTATACTCCTTCATAGTTTTACATAGTGAAGTTATTGGAATCTTAGTTTAAGTTGAAACTTTAAATAATTGTGGTGCTGTTTATATCTGAGTCATATAAAATATATTAAAAAAAAAAAGAAACTATGATGGTTAAATAACATATTTCTAGGGTGTCTACATGAAAACTAACTGATGAAACCACTTAAAAGACAAATATATATTATGTTAAGACAAGCAAAATATGCCATGAATTCCACTTATGGAGATAAATGATGAATCAACGACACTAAACAATCTCCTTTAACTTATCACAGTTCTATTGGCCAGCTGTTCATAACCTAATCGATTCTCAATATTTAAATAAATTCTGCTTAATTTTTCAAGTAGGTGGGTTTCTTCAAACTTTCAATGAATGACTTTGAATTTACAAGTTAAAAATAGATTTCTCATTATAAAACTCATCTTTCAAGATAAAAAAAAATAAATTCAGAAGAGATTGAGATACTGTATATGTGTGAACAGGTTGGAGGGAGGAAGTGATTTATAGAAGCATGGGCTATAGAAATGCTTATTCACAATGGATTTTGTTGAACAGTGGAGAGTGATGTGTATCTTGCTATTGATATAAGCTTTTGCAACACAGACATTTTATTTCACTTTATATAGATCATAGCTCTAACTTTAAAGCTAGTTATTTTCTGAGCATTACAACATCTAATTTGGAATTCTTCTTTTATATTAATTCAAATGGCGAAATTATTTTTTTCTTCTGTATTTTTCTCCCCTGCTCCCATTTCTATCTCCCCATCTCCTTTTCTATGCTTTTTCATTCTTTCTTTCAAACCCCTTTCTGTAATTGTTATACTGTTTTAGGTCACTGCAGTCATAAATTCTCCTTAATTTTACTAAGTTCTTCTTTTATTCATTCATTTTAATTATATGTAATACTGGGATTCATTATGGCATATCCAAACATGCATGTAACATAATGTGAGATAGTTCAGCAACTTCTTCAAATAATACTCATCATGCTCTTTCTATCCCATAGGTCTGTTTGTTGTTCACACATTACTGCCATCTGCCTTGTGGATGTGTCTCAGGACATCTGCTGCCTATCAAAGTCTTTGTTTTTGGCTTTTTTTCCTCCTTCCCATTGTGTAAGGAATTATGGAAATCTATTTTATAACTCCACTAAAAATACAAATTCAAAGTGCTCAATGTTCTAGGCCAGAGGACATCCAGCATCTCTATCTTTGCATCACAGATGTTGGACTACTTGGTTTCAGTATTGTTTCTTTCTCAAGTGAGTTAATCAACTTAGGCTGTTCAATTGACAGAATTATGGTCTCACTTATTCTTAGCATCCATTTTTACTCTAAATACAGAATAAACATTAAATCACCCTTGGTTTAGTTTTTGGTTTTATAACTAACATTCCTGTGCAAACTGTTTGCATATTCTTGATTTGTTCTTGTATCCCCAGTGTCTTTTCCAATTTAACAATTGAGCAATATTTTTTCATTTTTAATGATGCAATCTTCCTAACAGTTGCATTAAAACAAGCAAATATTCACTTTGTTGAACTACAGATTCTCCCATGACTTCATCTATTAGTAACTGAGATGCCTTTGCATGCAGCCATTTTCTCAACTGAGTGTGTTATATCTGAAAATTGTGTATAAAGATTGTCTACCTCTTTTTTCTTTAACTAACTCAATGTAACTAACACTTCTCATTTAAGCATATCATGCAAGATGCTAACTGGTATACAAGCAACTCTAATTCACAATTGGCAAACAATGGATGTGGCCTTCCAGCTTCTAGTGGTTCCAGCAGGATTATGCTACATTGCTGCCTTTGCAAGTCACTTCTCAGACCCAATGTGCCATGGTTTGTCTAGTGCTTTGCAATTTGTCATCTGTCAATAAACAGTAAGAAATGGAGAAATCACCTATTACATAAACAAAAATTGCCTGCAGAAAATAAAATACAAGCCCTATTTCTGTGGAATGCAAAGTAAATAGTAAACACTCCAAACAGTTTTTTTTTTTTTCTTTCTGACATTATATGGTCTAAACCTTCATTATTGTATTATTAGAAATGCCTCCAAACTTTTTTCCACGAAATTTTTAGGCAGCAATTGGCCAAATAAAAGTGAAGGTGCATGCTTAGTGGAAAACCAAATACTAAATTTATTGCTTAAAACAGTTCATGTGAGCATTTAAAATGTATAATACCTTTATTTGATGTTTAGCATCTACCTTGGATACAATACTAATATCACTAAACAAATGAAAGCGAAAAGGAAGAAGATGTATCTGCTTCTACTTCAAATGTTAGCATTATTTAAAGTTTATGGTTGAAAGGAACAATTAAAAAATTCTAGCCACAGAAGCTACATCTGCATGTCATCTGTAAAGCAAGAATTTTCATTTAGATCAAGTAGCTGATCTTCTAAGATAATGTTTTTATTCTAATGCTCTTTTGATCATAAGGAAATTAAATGATTGCTTTTAATGTGATAACTTCATTAGCCTAAGCATTTCACAAATGATTGAATGGAGCCCTTAGTATTGTAGGTGTTTCTGATAGAAAGTCAAATAAAAAAAATCCAATTGATACCTTTCACTCAACTGAGTAAATCAAAATTTTAGAATGTATTCTATCAAAGATGAGCTCTCTGACATCATATTGAATGCTACCATAAAGTAGAAATGATATTAGAATTTTAGGTTTGAGGACAAAATTATTCTTGAATTTATAAAATAGATATTAGATTAAGAAATTGAGGCAAGAGAAATGTACATAGAATTGATTGTTATGAGTGTATTATTTATGTTGTACCCAAACCCATGTCAATATTTTATCAATCAAAATAAAAGTTGTAGTGCTGGGGATATGGCTCAGTAGTAGAGTGCTTCCTAAATGTGTGAAGCCTGGGTTCAATCACCAGCACTGAAGAAAAATTTTACTAATTTAAAATAATTTAATGCTGAAATTTTTATTAATTTTTAAAAATATACATACAAAGTACTGAGCTACCATTTGGGGGAATGAAGTTCATTAGGAATGCAAAAAAATCTCTAGCATTATAAATATGCATTCTTTCTTTACTGTTCATTAAAAAGTAGACATTCAAAATACTGAACAGTTACTTGGAAATTGAACCAAATATCCCATTGTTGGTTATGAACATGATTGTAAATGAGTTCTATAATTTAAATTTCATTTTATTTACTAAGTAATTTGTTAAATTTTAATCAAAGCATTTAGTATGTGCTGTATCACAAAATTTCCACTTTAGAAACTGCTAAAAGAATTCAGTTACTGAAAATAATGCTCAAATATATTTTAACAAAAACAAAGTAAAAGGGAATAACTTTGAAGTGGGAATCATTGTATGAAAAGGTTTTTATCTGGATTAATTTATATATTATTTGGAATGAACTGTCATTGAGAATGACCACTTTGATTGGCAATGTATTTAAATAATAGAAATAAATTATTTGAGAAATTTTGTGTTAAAAATTGTTTTGTGAAAAATGATACTATAAATAAAGGCAAAATGGCCAATGACATACAATTTTAACTGAAATGTTAATTTTATAAAGTTTTCAAAAGTGGAACAGACAATGTCATCTGGCAGAATTTTCTCAGAATTTACCAGATGTCTCAAATCCTATAGAGAATAATTACTCAAAAGAATTTGCTATGATACAGAGAATAGAATCAATTAGTTTTAATAATTTTGAATATACTAACCATAAAATGCATCTCTGGGCCACATTTTAAAAAATTGCATGAAAATACTTTATTTTTTTTTAAATCTACTCTTAAAACATATAGGTGACACATAGTATTATTGACAAATATAGCTAGAAGAATGATTAAAAAATATATAGCAATATATTTGGAGTATTCTTCTTTTGTTATATTTCCATGTTCAGATAAATAATATAAAGTTATTTTTAATTTTAGACTTATGTATGTAGATTTTTGTATTTATTTAAATTTTTAGAGAAACTTTTGTTTAACTTGTAAAAAATGCAAACATAATGTAGGGCCACTGACATATAAAGAAGGTTTTTACTCAATAAATAATATTTTAATGTAATTTTTAATTATTTTGTCATCTTGTTCTTTCAAAAATTTTCCAATATAGAAAATAAATATGGTTTATGAGTCTGTATACTTCATCCATCCAAAATTAGGAAAGCTCTGTATAAAAGCAATTATGTATTATATGTAATCTGGATATAGGTGCCCCCAAAGGTACTGTGTTAATTAAGGAATATTCAGAAATGAAATTATTAAATTATAATAACTGTAACCTAATCATGACATCCTAATTTGAATCCTCTAGCTGTAAACCATGGCTAGATCAGGTGGGTCGTTGGGGTCAAACCCTGGAAGGGTTCCTCCTCCTCTCTCCCTCCCCACACCTTGCTTCTTGCTTCCTGATTGTTATGAATGGAGCAGCTTTCCTCTACCAACCTTTTCCACCATAATGTTCTGCCTTTCTTGGTCCCAAAGCCATGGAGTTGGCCCAACATGGACTGGGTCTTTGAAAGCATGAGCCAAACTAAACTTTTCCTCCTTTAAGTTGTCCTTGTCTAATATTTGGATCATAGTGAAGAAAAGCTGACTAATACAGTACTTTTCATTTCTGCTGTGCCCCACTCACCCCTAAGCTGTACTACTCTTTTTGTCTCCTAACCCATTTTTCTCTATGTACCTTTGCCCCTCCAAAATCTATACTCCAAGCTGGGTGAGGTGACGCACGCCTGTAATCCCAGCACTTGGGAGGCTGAGGCAAGGAGAATAGCGAGTTCAAAGCCAGCCTCAGCAATGGTGAGGCATTAGCAACTCAGTGAGACCCTGTCTCTAATAAAAATGGCTGGGGATGTGGTCCAGTGGTCGAGTGTCCATGAGTTCAATTCCCTGTACCAAAACAAATAAATAAATAAATAAAATCTATTATCCATATAGCAGCTATAGTAAGACTTTTTAAATGTAAACATGTTCAAAAGTATATAGATATTCCTCAGTTCATCCACAATAAAAAGCCAGAGTCTTCAGTATGATTTGCAAGTTTCTACAAGAACCCCATGTTAACTCTTAGACTTTGTCTATAGCAGTCTAGCCCTGGTTCACTGAATTTTGGTCATGTTGACTTTGACTTTATATTGCTCAGCTGTGATAGTTACCTTTTATATGTATGGGCTTTGTTCCAGTTATTACTTCTCCACAAACCTGCCTAGTGAATTTGTCATATTTTTCATGTCTTGATTGAAACCTCACCATTTAATGATTTCTACCAACCCCCAAAACACATGCACATGTGCACACAAACACAAACACCTGCTGATTGTCCTTTCTCAGGCCAAAGAAGTTACTGCTTTCCCTATCTATGTTTCCTATTGTACTTTGCATCCTATAATTTACTATATGATTTGCCTAATATTACATTAATGTTTATGCTCTCCTTTATCTTCTAGAATGCTTCAACTGTGGAACAATGTTTATTCTTCACTGAGAAGTCTCACATACCTACAACAATCTCTGACCTAGGACTCATAGGTCCTCGAAGAATTAAAAGTTTTCTGACTTGTAATGTCTAGAACAAGTAATTGCATCCAATAATGCATACAGCTGCCTTATCTGGGGATAGTATATCTATCACTCAGCCAATAGCTAAAAAGGTTTGTTATTTTCCAATATGCTTAAAATTATAATTCAAAAGCAAAGCAAAAAAAAAATTGTTCCTTTTTGATAAAAAGTTATACTACGTACCATGGACATTCTGAGACAGTTCAAGATTCTCTTTGTTGTTTTTGTTGTTATATTTTAGTAGCAACTTAAGTAAAGATTTGGATATATCATTCAGCAATAGAGAAATTTCACATAGACTATAAAAATCAGAAATAAGATTGAAGAAGTATAAGAGTTCAAAGTAAAAGTTTATACAGATTTTTTTTAAGTTTCTACTCATTAACATTACACAGGCAAAAAAAAAAAGAAGAAGAAAAGGAAAAACCACAATTAAGTAAATGTGGGTGGTAAGAAGAGAATAGAAGATTTAAATACTTTTAGGAGCTTCAATTGTTTGTCAAAGCTTTTAGAAATTGTGTTTTAATACTGAATTTTTAAAATACTTTTGTCTATTTAATTTAGGTTTTACTGGATAAAATTATTTGTTCTATCCATTAAATTATAATTAAGAAAGCATTTAAATATACTAAAATGCTTGTATGTGTCTCCCTCATTACATGAAGTTTCATGAACATGATAAACAAAAATCATTGTTTTGTTGTTATTAAGGAGGAAAATCTTAGCTATCTTACTGTTTTCCACTTAACTTTTCATTGGCTTTTATTATAATTTATTTCAGGAAGTTGAATACCCTTTTGTATGGTTTAAAATAATGATGAAATTACATAAGAAATACAATACTGGAAAAGTTTACTTAGAGGTTTCTTGTAAATTAAAAAAAAAGTTATTCAAGATTAAATATAATTTGTTAGAAGATTTGAGTACAATGATACATGAAAAGTTGTAAAAATATGTTTTACCCATAATTTTTTTCTAGTGCCTAGGCAATGCCTAGGGTATGAAGAAATTTAAAATGAAATAAAGTATTAAATATCATAGTCACCTATAATGTGAAAATGAATTAATTATAATTGATAAAAATAGAGAACTTGGGGATATATATATTTAGCTGAAGAAAAAAATTCCAACATTGTAGTGCAAAAAGTGGAGCTTCAGGAAATAACTCAGTTCATTGGTGGCCCAGCTTTGCCTACTTTGCCTGTAACATTATGTTAATGTGGTTCATAATTACGCAGAGGTAAATGTAAAGATTTTACATTAATTTATAGGAATATAGAAACAACATATTCAAATTTATAAATCACCCAAAATACTGGAAAGAAGGATGAAATATCATCCTGAGTTAATATTATTTCTAATCACAATGAAATTGGTTAGTTATGTAGGGGTTTTAGAGTAGGAAGGAGTTTGTGGCTCTGGATTCAGATGAGGAGAAAAGATTTACATTCTGGATTGGAGCTCAGTGATCAGACCTCCTTGGACAGTCACTTCAGGTCAGGACTCATATGCAAGGGTGAAAGATTTATCCAAACTATCCTAGTTGCAGAGATTTTCGTGGCCACCTCCATCTGGATTTCTTAAGAGACCTCTGCTTTCTACTGGCCTTCAAGTCCTGCCATTCTTAGCCTTAATTCAATCCTCCCTTAATATTCTCTCCTGACTGCAAAATAGCCTAAAAAAAACTAAAATCCAAACTAGTAAAATTCTTTCTTTGCAATCTGCAAGAAGATAGAACTCATCATTAAGAAGAAACTTCTCATTCTCTGTCAAAATTCATTTTAATTTTTGGTAAGATGATGTTATATGCAAAAAAATGTCATTGCAGTCCTGGGAGCAAAAGTAAAACTAGCTGATTTGGACGTGTATTCTAAAGGCAGAGGGAAAATGAGTCCCTTAGTAGTGTTTGTCCTACTTAGCACACACAAAAACGATGCTGGGTACTGTAGCACTATTAGATGAAAACTTAGTGAGGATAATATTCAGGAATAATAACCTAAGTCAGAATAAAGTTTAGGAATAACGGCCTCAATTCATGCATTCATGCATACACATTGAGCAATATTGTTCTAGCTTAGTGAATATATACCCTTAGGTATATATTGATTCTTCTTATCAATATTGAACTTGACCAATAGGAAAAAAAAAATATCTCCCTATATTTAGGTATGCCTATGTACTATACCATGAACATGGTTTTGTTTTATAAACAAAAAATAAGTAATAGTAGAGTGACATTAAATTTTCCAATTTCACAGTGAAATTTCTTTAACATAATTACAAAAATATCTTTATAAATATGTGTTTTAAAAAGTATTATACTGTGAATTCAGTCGCTCAAAGCAATACACTTTATCCCATCACAGTTCTAGAGACAGCAGTCTGAAATCAAGGTTTGGCAGGGTCAAGTTATCTCTGAAGGTTGCTGGCAATTGTTGGCATTCCTTGGGTTATGAAGGAATATCACTAAAATTTCTTCTTCCATCTCACCAGGTCTTCTCCTCTTGCTGTTACAGTGTACAAATTTCCTCATAAGGATGCTAGTCATTGAATTAAAGCTCACTCTAATCTGGTATGTCCTCAGTTCTATTTTCAAATAAAAGGACATTCACAGATATCAATATTTAGGACTTGAATATATATTTTCAAAGAGATATAACTCAACTCAGAACAAGTGATAAGAAAGATGAGTAAAATAGAGAACATGAATCTATACTTTGAAGGAAGACCTGAGAGTATTCAGACAGAGGAGGAGAGTGAAAGTGTAGGGGAAAAAAAAAATGGATGTGCCTGAAAGAAACTAAATTAAATGAAACATGTAAAGCGAAGAAGATGAGAACCATATGATTCATGTATTTCTTACATATGCAGAATAAAATCAGCAGTAACATATAAATATTTGAAGTCCATTTTTATTTGAAGGCAACAGTTGAAATAGATGAGCTATAAGATGGCAACTCTGTTGGATCTTTCATCCAGGTTTATGCTCTCATTACTAGTTACTGGAACTGTTAGAAGCGTGACTCTTACTAACGAAAAAACCAGAGATACATGGTTCTCATTTTTAACATGCATTTGATTAATAAAAAAAAGTCAAAATATACGAGAAGATTTTGTTGTCAATGTAACTATGCCTCTTGACTTAAAGATGTCTAAGATACCATGTCTAAGATATCATGCCCCATAAGTTTTTCACCTAACTTCATTAATTTAAATCTGCTGTTAGTCTAGTATCAAGTAGTTAAGTAAAAGAAGTGATGTTTGCATATGATGAATCCTTCACTCTTTTGCTTATTTTGTGAAAGTGTCAATCTAATTCAGAGAACAAATGAACACCCAGTAACAAGTTTAAGTTTAAAGCATAAGCGAAAGTATATGAGCTTGAAGAAATTCAACACAAAATATTAAGCAGATTTCATTCAGAGAAAAGCTTAAAATTTTCTATTAATGTCACATATGAAAACTACATTATATTACTTTAACATACTGATATATAGCCACAGGCAGCACAGTGTCAGTTCAGTTTGTCATAACAAAGTACTGTGAAGTGGCTGGCTTATAAACAGACGTTTATTTGAAATTGTTCTTGAGGCTATGAAGTTCCAGAGTAAGGTGCTGACAAGCTTCATATTTCATGAGGGCCCATCTTTTGGTTCACTGGTGGTGACTCCTTGCTGTGCCCTTGACTTTGAAAGAGGTGAGATAGTTTGCTTGGATCTCTTTTATAAGGTAGAAGGGTCACTTCTTAATATCAGCACATTGAAAGTTTGGTTTCAACATGTAAATTTTGGCAGACACAAATATTCAGACCACAGCGCTTTTTAAAATTCAACTTTTGGGGTTTTACCATATTTGAAATTAATTATCCAAAATTACTTTAAAATTTCTGAAGACAAATATTATAGCAGGAAATGAGTATCAGGACACAGAGATCTGGAAGCAACACTTTACTAGTAATGCCACAGACCAGAGGGATAATTCCCAAAGTCTGATCCCCAAGTGCAGCAAGGCTTTTACTTTTATACATAAGCAAGTTTTATACATAAGCAATGGGAGTTGGTGAAATTCTATTGGAGGGTGCATTCTACATTCCTATGTGGGTAATAGCTTGTCAACAACCAAGAAAGTCTTAGCTCATATAGCTTAGGAACTTTTATTGCAGTAAACCTAAAGAAGGATTGTTCTGTTCACCCTTGTTTTGTTTCCTGTTTCCACTACTGCAGTTATATTTTACAGGTATCTGTTAGCCACTGCCAGCTTCTATGGCTAAATGTCAGCAAGCAGAGCTGCTGTGTTTCAGTATACAAAACCAAAGCCTGTCAGCTCTCAAACTGCTAACGTTCCCATTTTGCTCTATCAGAGTAGGTTTTTATATACTTATGTCAGCTAAATTCTAAGTGTAATATTTTCATACACTTTTCTCATCTATCAGAGCGCTTATATTAAATTCTTCAAATGGCAATTCCTATAAATCCTAATGCAAATAAAGGAAAATAGCAAAGTGCCTCTATAGAAATGTATGCATTAATAGTTCCATTTTTATTTACGATTATATGTATTTTGTATAGAACAAGTCACTTCCCAAAGATGTTCTGAGAAATGCATCATTAGTTGATTTTGTTACTAGGCAAACACAGTGTATTTACATAAAGATGACCACAATGTCACTAGTGTTAGAATCTTATGGGACAACAGTTTTATATGTGGTCTGTCATTGACACAAATGTAGCATATAACTGTACGTGTGTGTGTGTGTGTGTGTGTGTGTGTGTGTGTGTGTATGATTTTAAGTGTGTGTGTATGTGTGTTCATATTTGAAAGAGACCTTGGGCTTCTTTCATTAAGAATCCTACTTTCTTGTACAGACGTGGTATTATCTTCCTAAGCAGCTAAGGAACCTGCTTGAGAGGGGGCAAAGGAAGCCTTCCTAATTGTGCCTATAACCAGAGGTGTGGATGAATCTGTCAAAAAGTCAAGGAGATATCAATCAGCAACTCACTTGGCCCATATTTAACTTTGCATTTTAATTGCTAATAAAAATAACATTTTGATTTCCATCTTCATGATTCCTTAGTCATTATCTAAATGGATTCTAAAATTGTTACATAAAGAAAAAAAAGATTTGTCTATCCTTCAAGAATCCAAAACTAAACAATAGTTAATGGAAATACAGATAAATTGATTTCTAAATCAGGGATATCAGAGTCATATTCTTTTCTTTCCTTCAAATTATCCAACTCATTATTCATTCATCCAGTTGATTTGACTTCCAAACAATATTTTTTTTAGTGTTGCTAGATCCATCCACAGGTCCACCACTTTGGTTTTGTTCTCATCATCTGTTTCAGACTACTGAAATCACTTTCCTGTTTTCAGTGTTGTCCTTATCCACATAGTTTAAAAAATGTTTTTAAAACCCCAAAGTAATTTTTCCTTATCCTACTTAAAATCACATGTCATTCTCTAAAAGGGTAAATCATCTTCATCCATTTATTTACCTAACCCACACTAATCCTTCAAAACTCCTGTTGAGATGTGCTCATGGGTGGCACTTTTTCTGCTCCCATACATCTCTATGTAGGCTGACAATATTTAGTGAACAGTTCAAACATTATTCTCTCCTGATAGACCAGTAAAGAGTTGAGGCAAATATCTATGTCTTATACTTCCATGAAAATCCCTGTTTCGTATAGCACAGCAATTGTTAGGTACCTTATATTTGGAGTATTTTATCACTGATAAAATGAAACCAAAATTCTCTGTTCATTTTGTACGTCTGTAACAAAATGCCTAAGACTGTTAAGAAAAAAAAAAAAAAATGAAATTTTGGCATTTGCAGGTAAATGGATGGAGCTGGAGCTGGAGAATATCATGCTAAGTGAAATAAGCCAATCCCAAAAAATCAAAAGCCAAATGTTTTATCTTATACGTGCATGCTAATTCATAATGGGAGGGTCGACTAGGGAAAAGTAGAGGTACTTTGGATTAGGCAGTGGGGAGTAAAGGGAGGGGAGGAGTCATGGGGTAGAAAGGATAGTAGAATGAATATGACACTATTACCCTATATACATAATATACATATATGATTGCACAACTGTTCTACATTTTATACAACCAGAAGAATGAGAAGTTACACTACATTTATGTATGATGTGTCAAAATGCATTCTACTCTCATGTATAATTAATTAGAACAAATTTTAAAAAGTAAATTTAAAAGAACCTAAAGGGAAGTAAAAATTTCCATTTGGATAAACAAATAATGCCTGAGGCTGAAACTTTATAAAGAAAAGTTTATTTGGTTTATGATCCTGGAGGATGGAAATTCCTAATACCATTTTTCTTGTATCTGCTCCATGGTGGAGAAGTTGAAAAGGAACTTATGAAGCACAGGGGCATTCAAGACAATCCCACATTTATACATTCTCTTGGGTACTAATCCACTCCTCCATGACTGAACCCATTTCACAAAACCAGTACCAACCCCTTATGAACTTGGTCATGGCCCAGTCATCTCCCACTGGGCTCCATCTCTTATTAAAGATTCCATCACCTCTGAACATTGCCATGATAGGGAACAATATTCCAGCACATGAAACTCCAGGGGGATAAACTATATCTGATCATGAAAAACTCCAAACTGTAAAAGCATCCATAATGTTCAAGAAAATCTGCGTATGTTCAAGACTAGAATTGATGGAGTTAATTACAGGTTTTCATTTATTTAATTATCTGATCCATGACGAAGCTAATCTGAAATAAATTTTGGATGTACTTCCTATACTATTGTAAAAACATGATGATGGGGACAATGGTCCTTCTCTACTTCAGGTTTTATTCAAATCTTTGGCAGTAGGGACACCATGGCCAGCTCTGGATTTGAAAGGGTTCAATTTCAGTACATTGAATAACACAGGATTCCAGGAAAGGGGAAAGAGAACATAATATTGTCATTTTAAAAAGGCTACTGTCTCAGTGCCTGCAAAGGATTTAACTTGCATGAGTTAATGCTTTGAACTTAATTGGATAATTTCTTTTCTGTCTTCTGTAAAATAAAATCTACTTGGATTGAGAATTTGAGAGAATGGATAAAAAAAAAAAAAAAAAAAAAAAACTCATTTATCTACCTTTCCAGTTGCTTAGGAAATAATCAATCTTAGAGTGGGAAACATTTTATTTCAAGTACTCTATTTTAAATTCTAGTCTGGAGGTGATTATAAGCTGCTAGGTTGGAGTCATATATCTAAAGTGCTACATTTTACAGATGAAGAAAATTAAATATAAGATAAAGTATTTAAGAAACCTTCATTTATCGAAAATTTAGAGGAGGAAAGTCAATGTGGTCCATAGGGGCTTACTTCTCCAGAATTTCACTAACTCCCTAAAATTAGGCACCATCCTTAACTTGGCTGGACAAATATTATGGTCCTATAGTGGAAGATCTTCAGTTACATATTGAACACAATACTGACACTTTGGACAATGATGCTATAGATGCCTCTAACACAATATAATTGTTTATAGGAAGGTAGGGAGGAACACTTTGGCTTTTAAACATACACATGTGCATGTACACTACACACACACACACACACAGAAACACACACGCACACACGCACACACACACACACACACACACACACACACAGGGGGCAATCAGTGGCCAGAGGTAATATTCAATCAAAACAAGAAATCCTTTTAAAAGTCTTTTGGTAAGCTATTCACACTTACATTAAGTGCGATGGTGCATACCTATAAGTCCAGCAGATTGGGAGGCTGAGGAAGGAGGATTGAAAGTTCAAAGCCAGCCTTGGCAACTTAGTGAGGTCCTAAGAAACTTACCAAGACCATGGTTCTTTCTTTCTTTTTCTTTTTCTTTTTTTGTACCAGGGATTGAACTCAGGGGCACTTGACCACTGGGTCACATCCCCAGCCCCTTTTTGTATTTTATTAGAGACAGGGTCTCACTGAGTTGCTAAGTGCCTCGCCATTGCTGAGGCTGGCTTTGAACTCACGATCCTCCTGCCTCAGCCTCCCAGGTGCTGGGATTACAGGCGTGCGCCATCGTGCCCGGCCCAAGACCATGTTTCTAAATAAAATATGAAAAAGGGCTGGGGATGTGACTCAGTGGCTAAGCAACCCTGGGTTCAATCCCTGGTACCAATAAATAAATAAAATAAAATATTTGCACTTATGCTTGGCCATTATTTTCTTGAGCACATTCTTCAAAAAATTACAATTGCTTTAAAAAATACTTTAGGTTTCTGACCTTTACCATCACAATAGTGTCATGCCAAGTTCGCAGTAAGTATAGTAGTTTCTCATGTGACATGCATTATAATAAATCAATGAGTTTTTGTCAAACATTTCTCCAATTCCCATGCACAGATGTGCACACACACAAAATGAGCACACATACAGAATCTCAATTTCCCCTTAAAATTTCTAAGACCTCTTCAATTATCATGCAATATTTTAATGTCTCACAGCTTTTCCCTTTCCCTTTCTGGGATACCAGAAGTACTTAGAATACTTTCAGAGCAAAATATCTGTTTTAAAGCATATAGCAAATGCTAATTGGTGCCTTTTTAAGAGCTACAAGCATTGTGTTCTCATTAGAAGACAGTTTCAGTTTTCCCAAGTGCATAGTAATCTCAAGGAGGTCTCTCACTTGTCCTCTGGCATGAAAAAAAATTCTCTTAATGATACCAATTAAGAGGTGTGAATGTCATTTCTACATCTTTGTTCTGTTTCAGGTCAGTAAGTCCAGGGCTCAAAACAAAGTCATAACAACCTTGTTGAAGCTTGTAGACTTTTGTAACATTAGATAGGAAAGGCAGGTAATTTAAAGTAACTTCAAGTGTCTTATGATATTTTCAACATATTATTTTATTTATACTCTTTTTATTTATTCCTACATTTTCACTATAAAATGAAAATAAGAAAAAAAAGTTGTAGAAAATTTGCTGTAATCTTACCTGATTCTTCTTTAATTAGTATTATTTATGAGTTTTAGGATAAGAAATTAACTTTTCTTAAATCCCTTTAAACAAACAATGCAATTTTTATACACTATTCTTTGTATTACTCTTTTAAAGAATGAATTGGACACCAATTTGTTTGCAGTTTTATTTTGACCTCCCATCGAAAAAATGTTGATTCCTTCCTCTTTAATGTTTACATGTGCCCATTCAGCAATAATTTGTCATCTCTGTCTGAATCAGCTTGTACTATAGTGCCATTCAAAATCAGTTCTGCTCAATGAGGTGGTTAAGATCTATGGTTTCTAGAGTAATCTGGCTGAGAACTTTGCAGTGAAATATGGTGCATAGGAAGCAGGGTCATTTTGCTGGAGGAATTTTAATCCTGCAAAGGCAATAAGAAACATGTCCTCCTGCAGGAAAATCCCATGGTTCTCTTTGCCATAAAATTGATGAAGTTTAATGATAGTTGAACACAAATATTGGTGGTGCAAATTTTTATAACTTTTTTATGGAATTGGTTAATAGGCTAATTGTTTAACACATAATTAGGTTTAGTTATGAGAAATGGCAAATCTGCACAAATTTAAATTGGAGCTTAGTTTTAAGAACACAGTAAAACTAAAATGAAAATACATTTGGAATTATATTTACTTTAGGTGATATTAGTATTAATATTATTCTTTGTGCAAACCCTGATATTTCAAAATACTCTTATGCAGTGTCTGACTGACCTCCTCAGCTTTGTTGAACAGTGTAGTCTATTTTTTAAAGCACTTTCAAAATTAAATAGAGTATAATATCAACCTCTCAACACTTTGGAGTACTTGGGATTATTGTTCCTATTTTACATATAAGCAATTGAAAAACCGTGAAAGTTGCAGCATTTTCTACGATCACTAACGAACAAGTAAACAATATTGGAGCCCAATAAACTCTCAAAGGCATAGTGTTATTCGGGGTCTTGTGTATTGTTTGCCACAAAATATAATGAAATCTTCTCTGAATATTAATTCCATGGAATTGCTTGAATGTAATCAAGTTCTTCAATAATTATCTAGAAAGCCATTATAACCCAGTCAAGTCAAATTGCAGATGAAAGGTTATGTTCGATAGATTTTTATCAGAACTATTCAGGAGTGTATTCACATTTCCTAATTACTTCATTTTTCTTTCACATCATTAAAACTATTTCTCATATTAATGAATAACATAAATACAATAAAAAACCTATATTTTAAAATAAAAAGTAAAGTTTTCTCATTACTACAAAAGTGTCATATATACTCCTCCATAAGTAACCACTCCTAAAAATTACTTGTATGTATTTCTATAATTAAATGTACAGATAAATATGTAAATGTGTGCACAAACGCACACATATATACATATGCATATGTATAATATTATAAACATACATATATATACATTTTATATACATATGTATTTTTCATGTATCACATAAATTTATCTTTTCATTTGTCCCTTATAATCTTCTTTTATGCTGTCTAATGATAGCATGCTATTCCACTGTATTTAAAACATTGTATATACAGATTTCTTACCCACTGGCCTACCAGTGACTTATTTAGATGCAGTATAACTCTATAGTGTATTTCTAGGTATATTTTGCATTTTGACAAATATCTTTAAATTCTCCTGCAGAAGGTTTTTTGTAATTTGAAATTACATCATTAGTGCTCCAAAAAAAGAGACTGTTTCATTGCATCCCTGACAACAATTATCATTATCAAGTTCCATATCTTAACTGTTACACACACACACATTACCATATTGGTGATTTGGTTTTGATCAACTTTTAAAATAATTCAGGAATTCTCTTTTGGTGTTTGTGTTCCAAATTTATGTCTTGTTTCTGATGTTTCAATTTTTGGCTACTTTTGCAAATTTTCTCTGCCACTTGACCTATTTAGAAATCTCTTTCAGTCCTTCTCTTGCCACAGATGACCCATGAAGAACTAAGCATCATTCAGTTCTTTGTGTTTGCTATTCATTGTTTTGGCTCAGAGTGTTTCCACATGCACAGTGACCCAGGAGAATGTCAGCTTTTGGAGCTGTCTTCCTGCCCATCCATTTGCTGCTATTCTACTTCAGATTTATTCTTTGAATAACCTTCTGAAATCATTTTGAGACCCTTCGGACTAGTTGTGATGCCCCTACTCTAGCACTGCACTTATTTTCTGTTTAAGCGTTAATGTTTGCTGGTAGACATTTGAGTTTTAGAAGGAAGGCAGAGCATGCTTCTGTATACCTAACCTATAGTGCAACACCTAGTACAAGGTAGGCATTCAGAGCAGTTTTTAACCTGGGGAAAATTTTCATGTAGTAAACACATTATGAAACATTTGTATATGGGTTAAGTAACTAAAGAGGAGTGGTTTGAATTGGTATTAAAGTGTATTTTTAATCAGTAATCTATAAATGTAATTATCCTATGGATGTGACTAATAACATCATAAATTTGGCATTAATATAAAAATAACAAACAGCAACACTTAACTATTGAGCAAGTGCTTTTTCTATACTAAGAACTGTAGGTGAATTTTGCATTATAACTTACAAAAGTCCTATGAGGAGTATAATACTTATTATCAAGAAGTTACAAATCAAACTGAAACTAAAAGAACTTAAGTAATACATAAATATCACAGACCTCATAGGCAATTATCAGGATAATTAATTTTAGGTTTCATTGATTCTAATATGTAATTTTAACTATCTCAAGAAACATGATTTCTATTTTTCAATAAACAACAAAGACCCCATTACATGTGAGATAATTGGTAAAATATTTCCATTGTATTTCTTTTATCTTCAAAACTGAATATTGTGTATTTTTTATTTTTTTGTTTTTACATATATGGAAACAATGTTATGATTCAAATGTTTAGTTTGTTAATATATTCAAGTACAATAATTGATTTTAAAATATTAAAAATTCTTTAAATTGGGGAGATAAAACTTTCTTGGTGATAATTTATTAACTTTTATATGTTACTGGATTTGATTATTAGTGTTGTGTTGAAGATTTCTCCATCTATGTTTAAAGCACTTTTTAAAAATTCTTGATTTTTCAAAATCTCTTTATTAGACATGTTATTAGGATTTTGCTGCCTTGGTAAAAATGAAATGTGTTTTTTTTTTTTTCTTCTATTTTCTGAAAGAATTTATGAAAACGGTATTAATTTCTTTCTGAATGTTACAAAATGTAAGTATAAAATGATGGTTTATTAAAGATAGCAAAACTTATGTTTCCCTGCTCCTTCCAGCTAAGTTCCTGGAATATTCTGGAAACAATACAACAGACAACAAAAGGAAAACTCTGAGAAGTGGAAAGGGAAGCATGGACTATTCAGAGACTCCAGGACTAAAGGAATAACATAGCTAGGAAGTCTGGTGAAGCACCCCCAGCAGAAGAATGAAGCTGAGTTCTGGTTTTTCCAAGTCCTAAGTTACGAGCCAGTTAAGCTCATCGCCTGCCTAGATCAAATGTACTCCAGCCAACAACACTAAGTGAGCCTGCCAGCACTGGAAAAGGGATGGATCAGAAGCCCATTAGCAAAAATCAGAGAAATGCTATTCTTCCCCACAGGGACTGCCTTGCCTCACCTCCCAAAAGTAACACCAGCCATCTGGTATCACAGCAAGTAGGATCTCATCAAAACAAGTACCAGGCCAGGGAAGAACTCTCCATCCTCTAAGGCAAGGAGGATCCCCTCACAAAAAGGGGAAAATCCCTGAATGTTAGTTTTCATGGGCCTGTCTCCCTCCCATCACCTAGAGATAGGGTGGCCAGTGGGCACCAGTGAAGGGCACATCCTGACAACAAGTGGTCTCATTCAGGAAGTGTTTAAAGTTAAATGGTCATTGATCCAGTTTGTGGCTATAAGATAGAACCTTTGAAATAAAGCTAAATGAGGTGATCACTTCATAAAATAAAAGGTAACTAGGACACTGAGTTTCCAAAAATACATTCAAAATATCCAGCAGGCAGTAAAAATTCTCCCATCCATCAAGATTAAGGAAAATCACAGCCTGAAAGAAAAAAAAAAAATCTTTAAGCTGACACAATATCATGATGAGTCAAATGTTAGCATTATCTGCCAAAAATTTTAAAGCAGCAGCAACAGAAAAGCTTCAGCAATCATTTTCAAATTCTTTGAAACAAATGAAAACAAAATAGAGACATATGCAAAAAGAAGGCATAAAGATAGAAAAATATATAGAAATTAGAAGTACAATAAGAGAGGGAGAAAAATAATTTGTTGGAAGGGTTCTAGAACAGTGGAGATAATAGAAGATCAAATAGATAAATTTGATTAAGAAACCAAGAGAATTTACTCACTCTAAACAATAGAGAAAGAGAAGGTTGGAAGACAAAAAGAACAGTGGAGTAGAGGAAAGTGATTGAGGGAGACACAGAAGGGACAGGAAAAAGGAGGAACTGCATAAAGAAATTGGCCAAATTATGCTACATACATATATGAACATAATACAGTCATTCCCATGTTTATATAATATACACTTTATAATATATGATATATATATTTATGTATAAAACAGTAATTTTAAAAGATAAATAAAAAGAAGGAAGATCAATAGAGGAAGGGGAACAGGAGGAGGCATGAGGGAGGAAAAGGAGAAGTACTAGGGATTGAAATGGAGCAAACTAAATTCTATGCATGCATGATTATAACACAATGAACCTGACTATTATGTATAACTAATGTACCAATAAAAACATTAATTTAAAAAAAAGCCAAGCATCACAGTTCTATGTGAATGAAATTAAGATTCTGTATTTTTATTATGCAAGCCTCATTAGTAGAAGTTAACATAGTGCTTGGACACAAAAGTCACACAGCTAATAGCAAGTAGTTACCTTTTGCCTGGTATCCAGAGCAGGCTATCTGGATAGGTGGAGAATTTTCAGAAGTCTCCTGTGCTCCTTTTTGCTTTGCAGGTCCTTTTGAAACATACTTGTTTTCTCTCACATCTTACTATAGGCAGTGAGAAGAAACCACTCTGTACCTTTCACATCTTGCTTAAAAACCTCAGTTTAACAGCCAAGTTCATCATTTACAAGCTCTACTTTTCCAACTAACAGCAAAACACAATTCACACACTTTCCTGCCATTTTATAATATGGATTCCCACCACATCCAATAATCTGTTACTCATTGCCTTCTAGGGCATCTCCAGGAGGAGCATTAGCATGCATATTTCTACCACCATTCTCTTCATGATAATATATGGACCTCTAAGGTGAAAGAATGCCTCTGTAGATCTCCTTATTTGTTTTTTTAGCTCTCATTGGAATTACTTGTAACATCTATATTTCTGCCAACAATCTCTTAAAGGGAAACTAGGCATTTGTATTAAGTGCCTCAAAACTCTTCCACTCTTTATCCATTGCCTAGTTCATAATATTAGGTATTTATTACAGCAACACCCCAATTCTTTGTAAATTTTTCAAAAAAAACCTGTAATAAAATTTTAGGGCTGCTGTAACAAAGTAGTACAGAATGATCATGTTGCTTTAAAAAAAGTGAAATGTGTTTTCTTCCATTTCTGGAGGTTAGAAGTCCTAAATTAAGGTATTGTCAGGCTATGGCTTTCTTTTAGCCTTTCTGACCTCTTCCTATTCTTGAGGAATGCTGACAAACCTTGGTATTCCTTGGCTTATAGGGATCTCTTTGCATTCTCTCCCTCCACAGTCACATGGTTTTCTAATACCTGTGTCTCTGTTATCTCCTCTAATAAAGACATCAATCATTGGATTAGGGCTCATGATAATGAGAAGGCCTTCATTTTACCTTGATATTTATTACATTGTCAAAAAACACAATTTCCAAACATAACCACATGCTGTGGTTGTGAGTTTCTGGTAGACACCCCTCATACATTTTATTAATCATATTTGATGATTGAAGCAAAAATCATAACATCACCCTATTGCCAAGAAAAATACTATGCAAAAGAAGTAAAGGTAAAGGAAAGCAAATAGAAAAATGATTTCTATACTGTACTCAAAGTTTTAAATATTGCAAAAAATAATAATAATTTTTAACCCCATCTGGACCTGGAATTTGTTTTTGTGGGAAGGGTTTAACTATAAGTTCAAATCCATTAACAGAAAAATTTTTTGAAAGAAGTCTTTCTTTTTTCTTATACCAAGGATTAAACCCAGGGGTACTTAACTACTAAGCCACAATCCCAGTCCTTTTATATTTTATATATATATATATATATATATATATATATATATATATATATATATATATATTTTTTTTTTTTTTCATTTTGAAAGAGGGTCTTGGTAAGTTGCATAGGGCCTCACTAAATTGCTGATACTGACTTTGAACTCTTGATCCTCATGCCTCAACCTCCTGAGCTGCGGAGAATATGGGCATGTGTCACCACACCCTGCTTAAGTCTTTTTAAATTAGTTTTGGACATTTAATTTTTCAAGGAAATTTTCATTTCATCTAAATAATCAAAATTATTTTGGAGTTTTTGCCTATGGTTTTAATATTTGAGCAAACAGTAGTGATATCCCTTATTTTATTGTTTATGTTAGTAATTTATAATTCTTATATTTATTTTATTCTTTGATCTTGTAATTGGTTTTTCAAGTTTATTAAATCTTTGAAATATTTAAATTTTCTTGGTGGTGTGTTTTATGCCTTTTTAAAAATTTTTTGTAGTAAATTAAACCTGAACTCACACATACTGGATAGGTGTTCTACTGCTAAGCTGCATCCCAAGCATGTTTTTCTTGTTGTTGTGATGTTTTTCACCTCTTACTTTTCTTGCCTTCTAGTTTGAATTTAAATTGTTTGAACTTACTGCGTAGAAAGTTATATAAATGTCTTCACAATTTACTCTTTTTAAACTATCGGCTTTCAATGCTATCATGTTGCTTTTAAGCACTGAATATGCTATGCACTGTGAATTTAAACATTTGGGGTTTTTTCTTATATTATTTTGTTATATTTTTAGTGTTCCTTGAGATATTGGTTTTGACTTCTTAGTTTCTCAGAAATGAGAACACGTTCAGGAATATAATTCCAAAATATTTGGGAATTTCCTATTTCTTTTTGTTTTCTATTTTAATACAATTTAGTTCAGGTAAAATACTGCACATAATTTTTAAGTCTTAAAGTTTATTGAAATTTGTTTAATGGACCAAGATATGTGCTTTCTAAGTGTATTTCTAAAACATGTGCAACTGCAATTGTTGGTTGCAATGTTCTTTAAATGTCAATCGATCAAATTGATTGATAGAATTGTTCTGATCTTCTCTATCCATACTACATTTTTGTGTACTCAGTCTACTAATTAATTAATTTTATTAATGTCTGTCAATTACTGAGAGAAATATGTTAAATTCTCAAATTTAAGGATTTATGTCTCTTTAATTGTATTTTAATTTCTGGTCCACAAATTGTGAAGTTCTGTTATTATAGGCCCATAGATATTTAAAACTTATGTCTTTGCAGTGAATAGCTCCTTTATTTTCTTCCCACAGACCGTTCTTGCACATTCTAAGTCATGACATTCATTATGGAGAGCCCTTCCCAACACTTCACAGCTGCGTCCCTTCCAGGGCCCTGATCTGCAGATTGCAGGTTGCGGTCTCAACTCTGATCTTGCCTTTTGTATTCTGTAGTACCATCATGCTGTGCTAAGAGTCCAGCTTTCTGAGCTACTTATGGGGAACTTTTCATCAAGCAAGAAACCAGGCTGATCTTGAGCTTCACTTCAGAAGTTTCCCTTCCCTAGGTGATTAGTCTTTGCTTGTTTTCCTTTGACTATAGACAGTTGTCTTTTATTTTCTATTTAGTTCTAATGTTTCCTGTGGTGCAGCAAGTCCAGCACCAACTATTCTATCATAGAAGAACTCCCTGGTTTTTGCTGTTGTACGGCTGTTCATTTTATTTTTTCAATTTTATGTTGTTTTGAGGAAACTATGACTCCATCATCTCTTATTAAGTTCTGTGACATCTTAATATCCTCCAGGGGGAGCCAAAACATAAATCCATGGATCTGATGTTTCTGGATCTGATATTCCCCTGACCATGAAGAGATTTCAGATAAAATTTTACCAAGAGATATTTTGTATTTTCTTCTCATTGTTGTTCTTCCTCTCTTTTTTATCACAGTAGATACTTCAACTTTAATCAGGACACACTCTCATTAAAGGAAGATATTTTCATAAAGTTGATGATCTAATCAATGCCCCATCTGTGAAGATAATTCATAGCTCCAGACTTAATGTCTCAGGCTGTAAAAGGAATGCTGTGTCTTGAAGATAATCAGTGGAAAATACATTATTTAATAAGGTATTGTACTCAAGGTGTGCCAATGGATTTACTAGTTGCACTTGAGTGTTTGCTCTAATAGAAGCATAAGCTGATTATAAATATGAGGAGAGCATATTTTATGCAGACCCATTTCTTTGAGTTCAAAATATTTGTTCATAATTCTTTTTGGCTGAATTATTTATATCAGCTGAATTTCATTCTTATTTTTTAAAAATTCATGTCACTTTTTTGTATTTTCTTTTTGACACTGCCATTCTCATTTATGTATATGTTTATTTTTTATTTATATATTCTTTCTTTTTTTTTTTTTTTTTTGCTGAAGTCTGGCTGTAGAATTCTATCCATTCAAGTTGAATTTGATTATGAATATAAGTGAAATTACTAATGGTTATAATCTGAGCACAGAGTAGAAATTTGTGATAAAGAATGGAAGACTATGTACATCCTTTAACCTCCTGCAGCCATCTCCTAATAACTAATAATCTTCTCTGCAATGATAATTTCACCTTCCTTTTATCCATATTACATACTTATTCCATCTGTTCTTTCTAAATATAATGCTACATTTCTTCTTCCCATCAAATCTGTCAGTATCTGACATGACACAAAATTCAAAGATGAACTTCTTAACAAGGCACAAATGGAGCCCCTGTGTATCCATTAATCTTATCTCTAGTCCTCCCTTCTTGTCACATCCTGTGCTCCAGGCATTCTAAGAAATTAGTTAAACTGCCAATGATTTGTTTTCTCAAAACTCTGAGACTTTGTTTGTACTGATACTCAGCTTAAAATTCTACCTGGGACCTCCATCAGTAAAGTACCTACTTCTCTTTATAATACTCTTTTCCAAGTATTACCTTTTCTATTTAAAACTTTATTGACATCCCCTCTTCTCAAGCAGTGTATCATGCTATTTCCATTCTTAAGTGTATTCTGCAGGCATTTCTGCTATAAAATTGTGTAGAATGTGTGTGTACAATATATCTCTATTTCCCTATAAAGTACGTGATTCCTGCCTCTGTGTGAACAACTTATTCTAAAATTATCAAAATCTAGAACTTGGTTTAATTAATTCTTCTGTCCCCAAAACTTTTCAAAATGACCTAACACATAGCAGAAAACCTGGACCTGATAAAGGTGTAAGGAAAGTGTGGAAAAAGCCCTGGTCATAGATAAATAAAATAATATTGAGATCAAATACAGTATAAAACCTCTTTGTAATCTACTAGAAGTGAATCAAAACTGTGGGAAGATGGACATATAAGAAGCACACACACACATCATATGTATGTGTGTGTGTATATATATATATATACATATATATATATGTGTGTGTGTGTGTGTGTATATATATATACACATAAACAAATACACACATACATATATATAAATACATATTTATATATATATAAACAAATCCACATTTTTCTCCGTACTGGGTATTAAACTCAGAGTTACCCTACCACTAAGCTACATTCCCAGTCTTTTTAAAAATTTATTTATTTATTTACTTGTTTATTTACTTGTTTGTTTGTTCATTTTTATTTCAAGACAAGGTCTTGCTAACTGGCCCACTTCCTAGTCTGGTGTTGAACTCACAATGGTCATGCATCAGTATCCAATGTTACTGCTATTATAGACGATCATCAGTGCACAAGACTGAGGAATCAATCTTAATATCCCTGGAAGATAATTCCCTTCCTAAGTCTGTAGTGGAGCAGAAACACAACTCCACAGGACTAACATTCGGCAGAGAGTCAATACCTTTGACTGCTCTACATGATCCAGCACAAAAAGCTGTAAACATTTGGAAAGTGATTAGGTCATGAGCGTGGGAGACCCTCATGAATGGGATTACAGTTCTTAGAGAATAGAGGCATTTGCGAGCCATTTTTTCCCTTCCACCATGTGAAGATACCAGAAGAGAGCCATCTGCAACCCTGAAGAAGGCTCCCACCAAAATCTGACAATTTTGGCACTCCCAATAACCAGAATTATGAAAAATAAGTTTATACGGTTTATAAGGTACCCAGCTCATGGTATTTTGTTATAGTAAACTGAATGAACTAAGACACAAGCTTTCTAAAGTGATTGTTCTAGAAAGGTCTACAGCAGTCTATCTGCCTATCACAGATTCCAGCTGGAACAAATGGTAACTTGTCCCTGAAATATTCAGCTGTCTCAGACAAACATTTTAAAGGGGGATAGGAGATGTGGAGGAGTTATAGAGGAAAAGATTGGCATCATCCTAGAGATGTGTCCTTAGATTGCTAAAAGCCACGCTAAAGATTGGTCACCCTTTAGTGCACAGTATTGGATGGAGTCATTATGTACCCAGTTCTATAGTTTTCACTTGACAGAGAGACAATCTTCACATCTGTACTGTTTCACTTGACCCTCGACTAAATGCCATTTCTAAAGATAAAATGAAACAAAGACTTGGTCCTTCCCCCAGTTTAGTCTCCTGTACTGTTGCAATAAGTGACAGAAGACTTGACTATCACATCCTTTTCGTCCTGCTGCCTTACTTAGCTACTCCCACTTCTAGCAACTGAACTCTCTTCTGCTCAGCTGACTTCCTGATATACTTCTCTCCTTTTCAGATAGTATTTTTCCTTCATGTTTAAAGAAGAAATTGTGTGTTTTCTTCATTTCAGAATAATATAGTTCCTTATTCTTTTTTTTTTTTTTTTTTTTTTTTTTTTTTTTTTTTTGTCCCATCTGTGACCTCTGAAAACGGATGGACAGTTTACATAGTGCCTGCTTTGACATGAGTTAGATGGATGGACAGCCCATGCTCAGATCAAGAGTATTGTAATAAACATGAACTAGAGCATTGACTTTGTTTAAGCTGGTTAGCAGAACTTCCTCATCAGCTATCAGAGGTCACTTTTAATGACATAATGGAAACTCAACAAGGAAATTATTTCAGAGAACAGACAGTTTCATCCTCAAGACATTAAGGGCAACTTAAGTTATTAGGGCATATGAGTTCCCATCTCTAAGAAATAAATAAGTGGGAGGGAGTGTTAAGAGCAAAAATTATCTCATTTTCTATTATTAACATGAATAAAAACCTTCAGATATCCAACATCAACCAATTGTGGCAGTGATTCACAAGATAAATTCCTCAGAAAGTTGGATTTCATATCCAACACAATCTAGCTCTTGTGAAACCTCCTTAATGTTGTTCAAATGTTATTCATGGCTATTGAGCATACCAGACTTCACTGAGAACTGTACACTCTTTCCAGAGAGCACCCTGAAACCATGATAATGCTGCATTAACATTAATCATGAGGCTTATATTTAATGATCCCCTAAGAGTGAAGGTCAATGATTAAAAACAGGAATATGGATGGGCCTGGAGGTTTGCTTCCTGTTGTTTTGCTCAAAGCTACCCCACCCATCTGGACTGTGCAGTCAAAAGACAGTAAATTCTCTGACTAACGTCAGCATTCCTGGTGGGAAAAGCTGTCCCCTTGATGGGTTTCTTGTCACTTATAGAAACTAAGTGTTCTCTTGCCCCTCTAACCTATACACATGGAACACTGAGGCAGGTAGGAATCTCTCTTGTAATAGCTCTTTTTAGTATATTCAGCTTGTTGAGTGAAGAAGTCATGTCTTCTGGAACACTGACATTGTTGCACACAGAATACTAGATATCAAGCCTAGGCTGTAGAACAAATAGAGATTGAGATACAGTGTCCATTCTGTTACTCCTTTGCTAGTAAACAGCTCAAGTAAACCTTGGGTCACAGTTGGCATCATATACACCTAATCATCTTTATACCAGATCTGTACCTCACCTTGCAAAACAATATGCAATCAAATTTGTATAATTTTGGAAGACATTACTTTCCATTTAATATATATAAACACATATAGAATAAATTAGTCACTCATATTTGTACAATGTTTGCAAATCTTTGGGTCAAATGGGAAGCTCATTCAAATTTGAAATAATGTGACATGGCAGATAATTAATTTCAACATATCACCTATCATTAAGTTAACTGGCTGGACTAGTATATGCATTTCCACATTTTAATTTGACTAATATGAGAAAATTACATAGCAAATTATTCAAACACATGACCTGACAGTGTGTGATTAGTTAACAAGTGTTATTTGTCAATGACGAGTGTCAGTAGTCAAGCTCTGGGAAATGCCCAAAAGTAGAGCAGTTGCGGTTTCTCTATGATGCTGTGCAGCATGGTAATGACAAAGTAAAATATTTAAATGATTTCTTGTGGCTATTCAGTGAGAAGAATTAACTGTGACAGCAAATCTCTGTGGTATACATGCAATCTCCACTGATAAAATACTTCTTGACCTTGACAACCCTTTGTAATTCCAGCTTTTGTGAAGCCACACATTTCAATTGCTAGAATCAATAAGCTGGAACTACTTCTACAAGAAGAGGGAATTAGTTGAGGCTGGGGCTGAGATAGAGAGACTTCCCTCAGAAGTGTCCCAGGACCAAATTGCAGTTATAACAGTTCTTGAGAGAGAACAACTGTGTACTAGTTTTACCTGTTTAAAGGATACAGTTTTGATGACATCCAAGAAAACATCCAGAAATTAAATTTGAGTTAATTCCTGGTTATAGGAAAGACCACAATCCAGTATCAAGTTATATCACAAATGTCCTGACTATAAAGGCTTATCTTAATAATTAATCATTATTATCAATATTGTCAATATTAATTCATTACATTCAATATACTACATTGCTTTAACATAATTCATTATATTAAATACAAATAAAAGTTTTATGGAATAAAAAATACTGTTCACTTCAGTGAACCAACATAATAAATAGATTTGAAGGAGAAATATTCTCTTACTTGATTCTTCAGAAACAGCCTGGATGTAACTATAAATCTAAAATGTCTATGACCTCCTTTTACACATACAGGTTTGAAGCAAGCAATTACATTTGTCTCCAAGCAATTCTTGTCCATCAAGTTCTTGGCAGCCAAAGCAACATCATTATTGTCACTATTGCTTCTTGAGCTCTTCAGTTCTCCCTTTGGAAAATAGTAAGCATCTCCATTTAGATTCATAAAATTTTCATCATAATTCTGAAATATTCTGCATAAAGACATGAAGTTATGAAATGGTAAGAGTGAGTCATACCAAAGGAATTTAGGTTTACGAGAGAATGGCTTTTCTATTTAATATTGTCTTTTAGCTTTCTTATGGTTTTTAAATCCCCACTATTCTCAAAAGGAATAAGAGCAGTTATGCCAGGAGGGATAAAGTCCTCGCCCCAGGCTTACTAGGAAGAAAGGCACCCACCCTGTGTGACAGTGATCATCAGATATACTACCTGTTAGCTGAAGCTCATGGAGATGAAAATGGTCCCTGAACTCACACTGTGCCTATCTTCTTGATTCCTCTGCTGTTCCCTCCTCAGGGAATTATAGGGATAAGAATCTCTCCCTTTTATAACTAACATTCAAAGCTCATACAGGAGCATGTCTTTTGCGTTCCTGTCTGGGGAGTTATTTATCTCCTCTGAAGCACAGTTTTATTATTTTGTTCTAAAGAGCAAGGTTTGGGTGCACATAACCCATTCAGTTATCAGGGTCAAACATAATTGTTCTGTCTTCCAGGGTGTGCAGCTTCCCCACATGATGAGTGGTTTATAAATGCTGCACTCTGATTTTTGGCTCTGCTTCCTATCCACTTGGAGAAAAATCATTATTCATTGCAATGCACACAACAAGCATTATAAAAATCCAGTGAAAATTATTTCTACTGACAATATCCCAATTAGATGAACTAGAAATAAAGAAGCTAGTCATAGAAAAATCAGGGTAGCACCAGTAAATTTTGTCACCTCTCCAGGACCCTGTCTGGTATTTTTTTCAGAACTAGCCTGTTCACTCTCTTCTGTTTGTTGCTTTTTATCCTTCTTTTTCTCTTACCCTTCTGCCCTTTCCCCTTTCACTGATATATCCGAGGTCAAGGTGGTTTAAGTAGTGGGTTAAGTTGTTTAAAAGACTGGAAACGTTTAAAATATACTTTGCTCACAAATAATACTGCTAATACTACTAATAACCACAAGAGTAAAAAAACTATTTCATATTTTGAACAAGTTTATGAAATATGGAGAAATTATAGCCACTCATATCTCTATTCCACAGGAAAGAAACACAAAATTAAAATAGTGACCTAATGTTCCACAGAGGTGAAAAAAGACAGAGATCAGATTTTCTCAACTTCTTTCTGACTCATAAAGATTTAAAGAGGTTCTTCTCCTTAAAAGAATCTTAAATTGACATGTGTTTTAGAGGGGTCAGGAATGCATACTTTGCCTTACATACTGAGGTTTATCGTGGATTTTTTTTTTTATACTCCCCACTCTATCACTAGACAGAGATATAAAAGAAAGGATCACACCAATGTAAATCAATAGACGAAGTAACCAGAATAGTCCCTGATTCATGGTAGGTTCTAAATACACACTTGTTCAAAGACTATATTAAAGGAATCCATGTATAAAACTCCTCCTAAAAAAATCATTGCAGGACACATAGGGATGTGGTGCTTTTAACACAATGGACTAATGATTGAGATTAATAAGCCAAATATTGGAAATATCTAAAATATACATGGGTAATGTTTAAAATGAAAAAAAAAAGAAGAAATGAAAACACAGTGCAAGTATTTTTTTTTTGTATTTATTGCATTTTCTAATAGAATTTTTTCTAAATTATACTTAGTGTTATAAAAAATGACATGACATTAAAAGTCCATATTGTGATGCAGACCCTACTCTTCAAGTCAGGTATATGTCTAGATAAGTGTACTTTTTATGAAAGTTGCTTGTCAAAAAATAATTATTCAGTGATGCTGTTGAAGCATTAAAAGGAAGAATTTATTCAGAACCATGGCACTACGTAGAGTGACTACAGTAAAATGATTTTGCTATAGAGGGAAGAGATTAGGCTCAACTCCAAATAGCATGGGCAAGTAGGAATTTACAGGAAATCCATAGGTTAGGACCCAGTGAACAGAAAATTACTAAGAGGAAGCATCAGGAGTAAGGAGATTCTGAATCAACAAGGGGTATTCTTGCTGAAGACAGACCAGACTGATCAAATATTGCATGAGGAACAGTGAAAGATGAGAAACCTCATCAGATGTCCAGAGTTATCAGAACTTGGGGAATGAGGTTCTTTTAAAAATTATGTAGCCATATTCTTGCTAAAAACTGTATTCCACAAGGAAATCCATAGGTGTACCTAGGAGAAAGTTCAAGAGACTGATTAATCTTTGTCAAGCAAAACATCTTTGGTGTTTGTGGAGTGGATGTGTTTAAAGTGAGATGTTTTATCTGATTGCTATCATATATTTCAATGTTATGTCCCTAGATCAATTGCACAAAGGGAGGAGAATGAAGCTGTCAGTGTATTTGGATTTGTTGTGAACATCCATCGGAGTTTGGAACACCTCCTGCCCCCAGGTTGAGATGGTAAGCATTGTTTCAGTGTAAGAATGTTCTGTTTACTGGAGAATGAACACTATTGTGTTCTCTTTTCTTACATGTGAGCATTTGTATATATTTTTTTTTCAGGAGACTCTTCAAACTTTTATTAAATAGTATTGACTCAATTACCATAAACTACCTCTTCAATCTAAAAACATAACTAAGGTGCAACATACAAAGTGCCATGATTAACAGTATTTTACTGAAGGACTCATTTCAATTATCAGTACAGAAAGAGATAAGTTGCTCTTACCACACAGAAAATTTCATTCGGTATCTGCAAAGACGTGAACATGTGTTTTACATTCGCAATTCTGCCTAAATTTCAATCAAATGAGGCTGTTCTGAATAACTGCTGTAATTTAGAATGTGAGACCTAACTTCTTGGGTAAGCCACTCATTTCTATTGATGTTCCTGTCACATTTACTTACCTCGGTAAAATCAATCTTCGTATTATTTTACTTTAAGTAGTCTTTGTTCTCAAAGCAATTTAAGTTGTCAAAGAATCTCACCGAGATTAGGTAAAACTTGAGAAGGCCTCAAATGAGAATATGAAGGACAATAAATCAGTTTTTTTTTTTTTTCAGTTGACTGCAATACATGTTGAAACAATCTGCCTTTTCTTGCTTTGTTCTGGAAATCTTTCTCCTATAAACCGCCCTTCTGCACCTCAGTGGCCTAAGAGGAATAATTCTGGTAACATAATGCCACAAGGATTGAACAGTTTTTAAGCAGAATCTTACAAACATATTACCAAATATGCCCTTAACAGCTGTCTCTTCATTTGTCAGTGAGGTTTAGGGCAGATAAATAATTAAAAGCTACATCAACATTGTATATTATCTGAAAAATACAAAGGTCATAAATGTGATGCCTCTGTTCATCTTTTTTTGTCTAGTAGTATCTGAGAAATCATTGCCAAAATGACAGAATTTGTAAAAAAAAAAAAAAAAAAAAAAGAAAGAAAGAAAGAAAGAAAGAAAGAAAAGACAGAATTTCTTTAAGATTACCTAATTGAAATATATGTCTGTATGGATATCTAGGACATTAGCTGTAATTTTGCTTTTGCAAATGTTTGGAGTTTCAAAATAGTCATTATTCTAGCAATTTGCCCTCTAAAATTGTTTTTAAGTGTGTAGAACCATAATCAATCTTATTCTTTTCCATAGTGTCATCTTTTTTCACCAGTATTTTATCCCAAGCATTGATGTACTTTTCTGTTAACCTACTAAGAATCTTTTTTACCTCATTCCTGCTACAAATTCTAGTTTATGTGCTCTTTAGATTTAATCAATAGGGCAATATCAAGATAAATGTAAAATATAATAAAAAATTACCTCTTCATATCTTTCATAAAGTAATAATTCTTAAAAACTTGAGCAAATTAATAAGAAATTCTGAAATTGATTTGACTCCAAATGATATGAATTGATGACTTGATTCATCTTTCTCTTATCATCTTTTTCTCTGTAAAAGCAATATTTTAAATTTTGGCTAAAACTTATTCTGCTCCAATGTTGTGACAGTCTTACTTTGCTTTGTTTTCTTTAGTAGTGTCCTTATATGATAAGGGTTTGATTCTTGTTATGTCTGTATGAAGTCCTTTCAACTTCATCCCCTGATTGTTTAATTCCTTAGGAGTATGCAACAGAACTTACTACTGGAAAGTTATTAAAGAATTTATTTCTTAATAGTTTTATTAGTCAGCTTTTGGTTGCTGTGTCAAAATATCTGAGAAAACATAAAGGAGGAAAGATTTATTTTGGCTCAGTGTTTCAGAGCCCATGGTCAGCTGTCCCTATTGCCTTTCAATCTTCAGTGAGGTAGAAACATCATAACTGAATGGTGTGGCAGAGAAATGCTACTCAGCACTTGGGAGCCAGGAAGCGGAAAGAGAGGAAGGAACCAAGACATGATATAATCGCCAATGGCACACCCTCAAGCATCCTCTCCATCAACTACTACAGTTTCCACTGACTCCCGATAGTCCCTTCAGATATGAATCCTTCAGTGGATAAATCCATTAATGAGTTCAGAGCATTCATGATCCGATCTTTCCAGAAAATTCCCACCTCTAAACACTGCTCCACCGAGTATCAAATCTATAATAGATGAGTCTTTGGGGGACACATCTTCTCCAAATTGTAACACTAGGCTTGAGAGCAAGCTTTTTAAAAAATAAATCCATGTTTATGCCCTTTCTTTTTTATATAAAAGTATGAGAAAATTATAGTAAATTTATTTTTATTTCCTTTATTTCTTCTGAAAACTCCTCTAAAAGGACAAAAAATGAGTGCATAATTTTGAAACCCTTTAGTTTTGATTTTTTACCATATTTTTTTCCCTTAATAAAAAGACTCTTATATAAGTTGATTTTACTTGAAAATATTTAGGTTAAATATTAAATGGTTGTATCAGTGCATTTATATTTTGGATAAAGCCCATCCCATCTACAAGTAGACTAGAAAGGGACCTCTGGGGAAGGAAATTTAGTCCAGCCAAGCTGACACAGTATGAACTATCATAGCATAACAACAGACTACTGCTTTGTAAAAGCCTAGCAGCTTTTCAGTATGCCATTCACAGGTCTTCCAACCTCCTTCCATCCATCCCACAGGTGTTAGAGTGAGGGTGTGCCTTGCCCACAAACTATTTTATTTCTCTCTGAGAAGTTAGGTCAAAGCCAAAAATCATAACATTTAAAAGTGTCATTAAATTTCAGATTGTCCCAGGCAAGCATTTTCAGTATCACTTGGGAACGTTTTAGGAAAGCAAATTTTCAATCACCCAATAATCTACAGAATCAGAAATTCTGTGACAGGATCCAGTAATACATGTTTAACAAACTGTTCTGGCAATTCCAATGCACACTAAAGTCTCAGAAGCCCTGCTTTCAATGATGGAATTCTGCTTCAGGTCTGTTTGCAGGTCTGATTTTCAGTTTTTTCCTAATGCTCTTGATATTCTATCCAGGGTTTCTGCTCTCATAAGTTCAGTATAAAAAAAAAAATGTCCTTTAAAAAAAATCTTGTGTGCAGTTTTGCAATTTCACTGTCTCCACTTTGCCAGAAAATTGAGTATTAGCTCCTGCATCTTCTCTCAGCTTCATCTAAATTTCATTGAATCAGGTAGATATTTTAGAATGTGTGGAATGATGGTGGTAACTTGTTTAGTTTTACTATAGATGAAGTTTTCAAGTCTATTTTATTGTGATTTATATCACATTTTATGTCTGTCAAACAATTTTGTAAATATGTACCAACTCTCTGTCTTTCTTGGAAGTCTTTTAGTGAACTGCATATTTATTAGATACTAACACCTAATGGAATGTAACTACTTTGCTTTAAAATATAAACTTCCTTGAAATGTCATACTTTCTGTATACCTGAGAGTGATTTCAGTGCATCATTATCTCCACTGAAATGGAAATGGTATCTAGGGGTTATTTCTGTAACAGCAGAGAGATATACCAATCAGGATGGCAAGTAAAGTGGGTTGTCCCCAAGTATTGACCAAGAAAAAACTGATATTTCAAAAACACATAGCCCCACTGCACATTAAAAGGCGCTGAAGAACCACATATGTCTTACTCTCTTGCTAAGAATCCAAGTCACATATCAGCTTCTCACTGGTGCTTTAAAACAACAGTGTGCTAAAGAGAAATTGGAGAAGGAAACTGACTACCAAGCCTAGTTAAAAAGAAATGTGAATAAAACAAATATTTGTACAAAGATATCTGCTCTAGAAAGCAAACCCTTGAAAGATGGCTAGCCCAAATGCTATAAATCATTTTTAAAAAATGAACCCAGGGAGTCAGCAGCCAGCCATCCCCATTTCCTTTTCATGTCTTTGTTTTCCTTTACTGAGAAACTATTACTTTCTTGCTATATTGGGGCCTCAATTCATTTTCATTATTTCTTATCTTTATATTAAGATTTTTATAGGCCCTAAGGAAACAGCATTCCCCAAATTCATATTTTATATATATATATATGTATATATATATATATATATATTTTTTACTCTCATATGATATATATATCATCATGCATATATCACATGGATGGTTTTCTTCATTTCTTAAATTGAAAAGCTCATGTAATTAAAATTATTGTATTAAAAATTAATTTTCAATGTTTTTGAAAATTATACCTTTGTACAAGCAATGCGAGTTATATACAAGTGGTTGTGGTCATGGTCCTTTAATTGTATATATTTGCTAGGAATCCAGCTAAATTCTCACTATCCTCATAATCAAACATTGATGTTTCCCAGGCTATCAAAATCAGAAAAATCTAGACAACATTTAGTCCTTCTGTGCTCATTTAACCGGTTTTATAATCCAAAAGTTGTTGTGATAATATTCTTTTTTTTTTTAACTAAAATTTTTCAAATCTAAGGCCTTGCCTTTACTTTGGAACTATTGACCTTCATATTAAAAAGACTGCCATCCAGGACAACTCATGTACATTGTGGAAAGAATACATATTAAAAGTAAGTTTCAACAGTGAAGGAGAGATGAAGCTCTATTGATTCTGAGGATCAGGGATGATAGGACAGAAAACTAGTTTCATTTTAAATATGTTTGAGCAAAAGGACTAAAATAAATAATATTAATATTGACTATATTAATCTATTTTACATATCACATCATTATTTATATACTAAATCAATCCATCTATATATACTTTCTTGCTCCTATCATATTTCTTAATCTACACAAAATACATATTGTGAAGAACTCCTCACAAACTTAAAAAGTATTATTATTTGATATAAGGCAGTACATTTTCATAGTTTACTAGTATGAAGATTTTTGCACATTCAGTATTTTCAATCAGTTTACATATAATAACAAACTTTTAGAAAACATTTTTGCAGACAAGATGTTTTATGTAAAATACTTTTAAAATATTTTACTAATTAGCCCCACTACACAAAAATATAACTTTTCTATCACAATGAGACACTGTTTATCAGCATATAATAGAAATAAATTTTATGTACATAAAAGTTAATTAAACATAATAGGCAACATAAAACTTTAAAATTTTTAAACTGTAGTTATAGCATTATTCAAGTCTTATAAAACCTGAAATTAAAAATGTATTTTAAAAAGATTTTTAATCAAATTATTATTTTTGCACACCTTTTAAGCATATTTCATTTTGAGGTCTCCATGCTTCCTAGTATGGCATATAATAATCTAGTGTAGAATTTTTTAAAATTATGTAGCATGGTATCATAAGTATAATCCTGTGATACAGCAGAAATACTCATTAATTTCAGGATTGCACTTGTGGAACTTTGTGCAATTATATTTTCTGAGGCTGTGTGTTGGCATACGAATATCAAATTCTGTGTATGCATGTGCATGTGTAGATTAAATTAAATGAAATTCGGGAGAGCACATAGAACAGAATGTTTTCAGTAAGCTATGTGACTTATAAATTCAGAGACTAGTAAGTCCCTATAATAATACAATTCTCTTTTCTACCCTTTTATTTACCCTGATTTTAGGTGAAACAACAGTTCTACCTGAATTATCCACATGAATCTCTCAAATTTTCATTAGGACTCACATATATAAATATGGCCTATACAGACATGTACTATGGCCCTTTTTGTCATTTTAATATTGAAAGCAAAGCTTCAAATACATGAAATAATTAGTGTCATAAATAACAAGTATACTTGCTATACTTTTGCACTTGAATAGGTACATTTCTTTTTCATCTGGCTTAGATAGTGCTCGGCTTATGTACCTATACCCTTGGGAAACAGCAGAGTTATCTGTTTGTACTTGGAGAACAACTAGACTTTGATAAATGGAGAGGACAGGGTTCATGTACCACAGATTTCATACATCATTTTTTGTAAAAGGTAGGATTTGGGGCTACATTAATATGTGATATCAGCCAAAGTTTGTTTTATTCACTTTCTTTACTTCAAATATTGTTAAAAGGTATATTACTAAGCACAAGTTTTGAAATAGGTTGAGCATTTTTGACAAAAAAACTTTTAGTTGTAAGAATTACTCAAATTACAGTGTAATTGAAAGCATGGTCCTTTTCCCTAATACCAATTCAATAACAAGGACATGGTTTTGAGTAAAAGGAAAAGGAAGTTTTATTTCTTTGCTAGCAAAGGAGAAGCATGGGGGACTCCCAGAGGCTGTGATTCTGCCCATCAGTGATAACAGAGGGTTTTTAAAGAAATGATTAATTCCAGGTGTTGAGGGGGTGAATCACTTGCTAATTTGGAAGAGAGCCATTTCTTAGATCTGGAACCATGCCTGAAATGTGAATTCCTTGGTTACTGTGTTAGGTGAGGTGTATGCTCAAAACTCAATAGCTTGGCCTAGGATAGGGAAAAAAAGTAATCCCATTTCCCCTTCCCTGGAAGTTAGGAAGGGGGAAAGGGAGGACAGGAAAAAAAATGGTGTCCATTTTAAAATAAGCTTTAGTGGTGGAGCAGTAGAACTATATTCAAATCATGAGGTGGACCACAGTTACAACAGGAATAGAGAAAACATTCACATCCTATAATAGTGCGGTAAAGAGAAAGAACTGTATTAAAGAAATATAATAATCTTTATATAAAAATATAATATATAATCTTTATAATCTGTGTAGTTCTACTCTGATAATGCTTTCCACAAATGGGTTATGAGGGAGCAAGGATGGATTAAAAGTGTGTAAAAATATTTATCCCCTCAGATATCTTGTCAGATAAAAAAAGCCTTAAAACATTAGGCCAATTACCTCCAAGGTCAAGCAACTTGCCAGTTCTTTCCAATATGTTGTATAGTTTTAACTCTTTCTATACATGCTATAACTTGGACAAATTTGAGAACCACTACAATAAAATAAGCTCTTAACAAAAGATTGAAATTGTCCAATAAAATAATGTTAAATGACATTTTGAAATGCATTGCCAATCTAACTTCAAAAATAAGTAAATAGGTGTATGGTGAGGCCAATAATAAAGCAAAAGCAAGAACCCTGGAAAGTAAGTTTGTCTTTGTGTTCCCTGTTGCTGTAACAGAATACTGAATGCTTGTTGATGTATGAAGAATAGAAATTTCTTTTTTCTCTGGAACCTGGGAAGTCCAAAAACATTGTACCATCATATGCTTGGTTTCTGGTAGCCAATACAATCCTCTGAAAACTACTTTAGTACATTTTAAAATATTTATTTATTTATTACTATTTATTTAGAAACAAGGTCTTGCTATGTTGCCCAGACTGGTCTCAAACTTATAGGCTCAAGCAATCTTCCCACATCAGTTTCCCAAGTAGCTGCCGAGGGGCATACCACCAAGCCCAGCTATATTAATTATTTTTAATGACTTAATTATCTCCTAAAGATCCAACCTCCTCTCAACACTGTCACACTAGGGACCAAATTTCAACCTAAGTTTCAGAGGAGATAAACATATGGAAACCATACCAGTAATTAAGTTAGTAAACCTCAAAAACCGAAGATCAGATATCACAATAAATACCCTAAATTTGTCAGTTAACATAAGGAAATTTTAGAATATATATAAAACTAAAATTTAGCTTAGTTTGTGGAGAGATATATCTGAGAATCATAGGATTTTGAAATATATTTCCAAGAAAAATACAGATATTTGCAATTTCAGGTTCTGGGGAATACCAAACTTCACATCCTTAATATCTAAAAATTGTAGGTGTTCTGTTATGCATTAGAATAACCTAAAATTCTCTCTGAAAATTCTCCCATAAACAGCAGTGGAAGAAAAATCTTATGATATTTAAATAGGAAAAATCAAAATTCTGGGTGCTCACAATATTGTCAATTCCTGTCTTGATTTAAAATTTAATTATTCTGTTCATTATGGATTAGTATTAATTTTATTTTTAAACAAATACAAAACTGGAGTATTATTGATCTGGTTAAATCATCTATCTAAATTTTTTTTATATCTGAGATTTAGCACCCCATCTTTATACTTTTTCTTATCCTGTTTATGGATGCTGCAGGTTAATCTATTCTTGCATTCTTGGGTACAGCTATCACCTTGTAATGGTGATAATGTATTCCTTTCAAAGTCTTACCTTCTCGTTTAATATTGCTGACATGCTAAGAAATTAAATCTATCACAATTTTAATGGTGGTAGATTTGTTATGGTTACGGTTAATGGATCTCCTAAATCAGGATCATAGTGTAAGGCATACTTAAAATAATCTACTAGCACCCAGGATATTCCATTGTAGAATACACTCCTGGAGTTAGATGAGAAAACTTCATGGAGCTTAAAACACTTTTTGTCAAGGTACTTATTTTGCTGAAATTCCTTTCCATCAATGCAGTCTTTAACTAATACTAAAATCCATAAGGAATCCTGTGCTAGTCTATTGAATTATTAAGGATCTCTAGAGAGCTCAAAATAATGGCATAGAAAGGTAGGTATCTGAGAGATAATTTATTAGGGGATTTGGCTCACATGTTTATGGAGGCTGAAAAGCTATACAATAGACCATTAGCAAGGGTGACTGGTAGGATGGCTTAGTTCAAGTATGAAGTCTTGAAAATAGGAACACTAATGGTGTAACTCCTACTCTAAAGCCCTAAGCCTGACAGCCCAGGAGTCCACTGGTGCAAATCTCAAAATAGAGGCTAGATTTGTATTAGCTTTGCTACAGGCCTTGCTGGAGTCTCCAGCTTCAAGTTCTGATGTCCAAGGGCAGGAGAAGTATGTCCCAGAGAGAGAGTAAATTCTTTCCTGAGCCTTTTGATTCTGTTGTTGTCCTCAGCCAGTGTAGTCATCCCTGTATACTTTGATTAAAATATCATTCTCATCCAAAAACACCCTCATGGATATACCCAGAAATTATGCTACACTCACCATCTACATATCATTTAATCTAGTCAATTTGACATTTAAAATGAGCTATTACAGATATCAAACAGGAAATATGCTAAAAACATTTTGATACTTTGTAAATATCAAAATATAGAAATTTTGTCAATACCAAAAGACATAAAGTTAAATTGCAGGTGAGTAACAGGTCTCCAAACTCTGTTTTGTTCTATGCTTTTTGTAATCTTCTCCATGTTACTATTAGCACAAGTAAGGGAACATAAGCCCCAAGAGGATTCATTCCTACATTATGTGAGTCACACAATGTGGAAATGAAAAAATGTTAAATATAAGTAATAAGAGATTTTACCAAGGAAAAATCAAGCTACCAAAAAAAAAAAAAAAGTGAAAAGTGAAATATGTAACAATACTACTTGTCTTGGAGAGGCTTTATATGATAAAAGGTTGTCAATCCAAGTCATATAAAAGTTATGCGTGTACCTAAAAGAACATAAACCATTTGCCATTTCTCCATTGCAATAAAATATTTAAATGACAAACAACAAAAATGGACAGAAACACACACACACACATAATTAGGAACATATTTTAAAGAGCACATTTTCTCATGCAGGTCAGCTGATTAGTCTTGGACTGAATATGTGGTGTTTTTGGTATCAAATAGTATTACTTACATAACTGCTCATTAGCTAATTGCTTGCTAGTCTGGATGGTCTTGGCTGGGATGTCTGCAAAAGACTGGCCAGGGCATGAACTCATTGTAATCAACAGATGGTAAGAAACAAGCACAATTTCCAAGCTCAGTTCAAGCAAATGAATGTTTGCCAAAATTCCAGTGGATAAAGAAGACAAAGACTAGAGACAAGTAGGGAAGCATTTATATTTAAACAAAGGCTATGGATTTTGGGAGAGGTGAAGAATCAAGATTACTAATGCAACCAGTCTCCCATAATTACATAGAGCCAAACTGAATAACTGCAAGAAAAACAAACAAAGAAACAATAAATCCTCCATTATGTACAAGTAGTTTAACATACTTATTTTAGTAATTGACAGATCCAGCAGGAAAAAAAAAATTAAAATGAACTATTTGAATAATATATCAATATGGTTGGAAATCTGTAGAATACAGAAACACCAACAATTTTCCCCCAAATCATGGAACATTTGCAATGATTCAGGGATATGAGACAATGAAACAAGCCTAAACAAAGTTTAAATAATTGGTATCATTCTCTGTACATAATGAAATTAATTAAAAACTTTCAAAATATAGTGATCTATACCAAATAATTTGAGATATCAAGAGTGAAAAGGCAACTACTAAATGTGAAAAATATTTGCAAACTGATATCTGATAGGATGATAATATCCAAAATATATTATGAATTCCTACAATTCAATAGCACAAAGTGAAATAACATGATTTAAAAATGAGTAAGCACTGGTGATATAGTTCAGTGCTAGAGTGCTTGCCCAGGATGTGCAAGATGCTGGGTTCAATCCTTGGTGCTGTTTCTGAGCACTGCAAAATAACAAAAATAAACTAAGCCAGGCATGGTGGCACATGCCTGTAATCCTAGCAGCTCGGGAAACTGAGGTAGGAGGATCACAAGTTCAAAGCCAGCCTCAGCAATGGTGAGGCCCTGAGCAACTCAGTGAGACTCTGTCTCTAAATAAAATACAAAATAGGGCATGAAATGTGGCTCAGTGGTGGAGTGACCGAGTTCAATCGCCAGTACCAAAGAAAAAGAAAAGAAAAAAAAAAAAAAAACTAAACAACTAAGCAGAGCAGGTAAAGGACCTGAATAAACATTTTTCCAAAGAAAACATACAAATGGTTGACAGATACATGAAATAGAAGTTCAACATCACTAACATCAGGGAAACAAGCCAAAATCCCAGAGAGGTCTTCTTACACTGAGAAGCAGTCTCATCCTGGGCTTCATCAAGTTATCTTGAGTCTGGTGAGAGGGAACACATTCATACACAATGAGCTACATGAAACAGGTTTATTACTTGCAGATAGGACAGGAGGCCTAAGATTTAGAGTGAGGCAGTCCCCCAAGACTCAGGAAATCTGCCCAGAAGGAATAGAATCTCAACTGCACATCTGGTAGGTGCACTGCAATTGAGGGACCCTGGAGAGCACCCAGGCCGACCTCATTACCACAGGGAAACACGGCACAGCACATCAGCTGGAGAATGGAGTTCCTGCTTCTAGGGAAAGACTGAAACAGAGCCTGGCTCTTCTGCATAGTCCCTCCTCAAGATGTTACATTTCTAACATATTCTACAAATAATTTTGAGAAATGCCAGAGAAAGGGGTCAGAACTGAATCACTGCAAGTTCCTTCAGGGGTGAAATTTTGTAGATACTTCACAAAATAAAACACACCAAATCTGGTCTCAGTATGAAAGAGATAACCTCAACATTTCTAATAGCTTACAGGCACTGAATCTGTAACTTCAAATAATCCTTTGGGGGGTAAAAAAAAAAAAAAAAAAAAAAAAAAAAAAAAAAACACCAGAATCAGATGGGTTTGCAATTGAGTTTTACTTAATATTCATAGAATAGTTAATTTTAATCTTACTGAATATCTTTCATAAATTAGAAGAAAAATGTCATGAGTCTTGAGACTAAAGGAAAATGATGTATGTTTTCCTCAAACATTAATTCAATAAATAACATTTCTAGACTAATTGCCTTCTGATCTGGGCAATTCTGCCTAGATGCTTTTATATATAGGTTTTCAAGCAAGGACAACAAGGAAGAGGTTTGTTTTGGCTGTTTTTTTTCTTGATTGTGACCCTAAAACATGGGCATTAGCTGCCACTGCATACTCTCTAAAAATCTTATATTTTATTTTTTTGCTCTAATAAATATTTTACATACCTTTTGATTTTAAAATAGTATACTCAACCTTGATATTATTATAAATATATATTTACATATATATGTATACATACATATATGTACATATATATTTTGGGGGGGGGGGGGGGGGGGTAGTGTGCCAGGAATTGAACCCAGAGCTTCTCGTATGCTAAACAAGCACTGCACCTCTGAGGTATGCCCTAACCCAAGCCCCATATTTTAAACTTTATCTTTATTCTATGAGAAAGCACATTCATTTATATACTTATTTATAGTATTTTAAAGGGTATTGCTTCTAATTTAAACAGAGCAGGAGTAATTTTTATTTTATTAAATTCTAAAGTATTATTGTAATGTGAATAGACAAGAGCACAGTCAATAAAGCTACTGTGAAAATTTTACTGATTACATTATTTTGATACTTGTCCTTATAATGTAATTCTATTTAGATAATCAAAGACATTATCTGAATGTTCAAACCTATCACACTCTGCAGGTTTGTAATTTATTGGATATTGATTTTATCCATGTTCAGAATGTCAGGATTGCCACTATTATCGTGTTTACTCAAAGGTAGAAAAGTGGAGCTTTTATAATTGCTTGGTTAGTTGACACTCAATAGGAGATTATGAACACTAAAGTAAATTGAAGGTGAAGTTGGTTATAAATTGTCTATCTGGTTATGGATATTGATCAAGTTAATAACATAACAGCATAATTCCTACTCCCTTTTCTAATACATATTTTCAATTCCAAATGTTTATTTCCTTTTTAAAGAAATGCACAAGGTTTAAGAAAATTAATTTCTCTTCAAAAATATTATTTTACGTGTATCTATTTGTCCCTAAACATCAAATGACTATATTTTACTGTCTTCCACTTTATTCTTACTTCACTATTCTTTCAGTTTTCACCATTTTCTTCCATTTCTCCACTTTTTAAATTTACTTATTCCTTCCCTATTTGGATTCTTAATATTTCTCTTCTTTTTCATGTAATTCATCTTCAATTTTTAGTGCTTCCTTGTTCTCAGATAAATACAGTTTGTTGGGACTTCATCACAAAGAAAGTGAGGAAAATTTTGAAAGTTTAGCTACTGTTAAAATCTGCTACATCAATTAAGTCTCAGTGAAGTCAGAGTTAGCTGTTCCCTGAAAATACAGGCCACTCCACTCTTTATATTGTGCTCTCCAATTATACCAAGGAAAGTTAGAAATCTCCAATATTGATTAATATTTAGCTTCTGTTTAAGTCAGCTTTTACATTACTGTGACCAAAATATCTGACAAAAACAACTTAGAGGAGAAAAAATGTTATTTGGGGCTCAGTGTTTCAGATGTCTCAGTCCATAGATGGCCAACTCCATTGCTTTGGGCCCAAGATAAGGCAGCACATCATGGAGGAAAGGCCCAGTGGAATAAAGTCATTCATGTCATGGCAGGATCAGGAAACAAAGAGGGAGAGAAGGGGAATAAGGAGCCAGAGGGAAGATAACCTCTTTCAGGGCCAGCCCCCAATGGCATACCTCCTCTAGTCCTGCCCTACCTGCCTACAATTACCACCCAGAAACTCCATTCAAACTCAGATGGACTGATGAGAATACATCTCTCAAAATCTTATCATTTAGCCTCTGAATATCCCCATGTAAGCTACCTGGTACCGAAACCCGGGAAAAAATCTCGGAGGCAGAGTAAAGCTTTTACTACTTTTACTTCTACTTTCTTAGAGCTTAGAGAGGGAAAGAAAGTTTAGAGAGAAAGATTAAAGCGAGCTTTTCTTCTTGTCTTCTTAGCTTAGAGTCTTAAAGAGAAAGAAAGATAGAGCTTCTTAGAGAGAAAGAAAGATAGAGCTTAGCTTAGAGAAAGATTAGAGCTTCTTTCTTCTCTCTTCTTTCTTCCTTCTTCTTTCTTCTGTCTTCTGTCTTCCTTGGGAGCCTCGGCCTAACTCTGACCAGTCATTACTTCTTCTATCTGGTTTCTCTTCTGTAACCGCTCTGCCTACGTTCTGGCCGCTCTGATTCTTCTGACCGACCGAGTGACTGCCCGACTGACCAATTCTCCATTCTCCTAACTCGGACCGCTTTCACCCGGTTATATACCTTCAGCTTTGCGGGTGCCTACAGGTGCATCACATACATATCAGGTGGAACTTATGGCTTCCAGCTAGCTGCAACAGCCCTTCCCAATTAGGGCTCCTTCATCCCCACATTAATAGGAGCTTTGGAGAACATCTTATATCCAAATTATAACAGTATTCTATTCAAAATAAAACTTAATACAAAAGATTTGACATTTTATTCTTGACTTCTGTTCCAGGTCTACAAATTCCAGCTCTTTCCATTCTCCTGTGTTCATATTATTGCCATTTGTAATAGTTAATTTGACTAGCATATTATACCCAGATTTTCAATCAAAAGCCAATCTAGGAATTTTTGTGAAGGTGTATATATATATATATATATATATATATATATTTTAGATATGGTTAAATCCTATTATCAGTTGACATTAAGTAAAAGAGATTTGAGTAACTTGGTGAACCTCACTCAACAATTTAAAAAAACTTTAATAACAAAACTAAGGTTTCCCTAAGGAAGAAGAAATTCTCAAGGTTGTAGCTCCAGTTCCTGCCAGGATTTTCATTGAATTTCCAACCTGTGGGTCTATAATCAGATTTTTGACCTGCCAATCTCTGTGTATGTACACACACACACACACACACACACACACATCCATTTGGTTCTGTTTCTCTGAAGAACTTTGGTTTATTTACCAGTCTACCACTTCAAAAGGAATATATACATTCAAGTGTACACATATATATACACACTTCAAAAAGTAAACAAAAAACGTTAAGATTCAAAAAAAGTTAAGGTACACATAAACTATATGATATCAAATATATGTACATGTAAATATATATGTAAAATAATTTTTTCACTATATGCATGTGTATATATATATATACATATATACACACAGACATATATATTTACAACCAGCATCACCATTGTATTGAATTGCAACTATTTCACATATTATTTGTACCACTTATCTATAGAACTTTAGGCACATTGCTTAGGCCATCTGGGCTTTTGTTCTTACTTCTAAAATCAAAAATATAGTATTGTCTATCAATGTGAATTGATATGTTGAAGGCAGTTTGAAGTAGTGTCTGTAGCATAGAGAATGCTCGGGAAATGTTAATTTCATGATTAATAGTATCAAAATGTTAACACATTAAGTGCAAACATGAAATAAGATAAAGAAGTATACAATGGAATTCAGACATTCTTCTTTAATTTGGGAGACATGTTGAGGCTTCTACTTATTTGTTTAGTTGATCTAGGTTCCAAATAATTAAGAACAGAGATATTTAGTTGATAGTTATTTCCTAGTCTTAAAGACCCAAAGAACAGAACAACTGCAGATGTCACATGATTTTCTTCAGGCTTTATTAGAAAGTCAGTGAATATAAGCTTGGGGAAATACAGGTACTGCAAATGAAAATGCCCTTTGGTTTGCCTTCCACTTTAGAAGTTTTACATTTAAATCAACCTCTTTGTTTCTGTACCACCTGGTAAAATCCCTGATGTCTCATTTCCATATACATGGAATTATAGCCTATAATGTTTTAAGAGCCTTCTATTCTACTTGCAAATGTTAGGTGAAAACAAGGAAAGAGTGTGCTTTCACTTGGTTTATAAGGTTATTCTTTAAAATTAGTCCTTTGAAAACAAATCTTATGGACATGCATTACTGTAAAAAATGCCATGACCATCACACAAGAGAATGTGTTTGAAATATTGATTTTCTCAAAATAGCATTTTCAATTATTTGCTCTAATAGTGGGATGAAGATCTCTAACTCTAGAGGGTACAGAATTCTTTTCAAAATAATATATTAATAAGCTCTCCAAGTCTTTAGATTTCTTTGTCTTAAGTACATAAAAAGATTTTTGCACCATAGTAGAAAAGGCAATATATTAGAGCTTATCTGAACAAACCTTACAGCTTAACAAGATATTATACTTTCCTTGAGAGAGAACACATGCAGTGTGTAAAACTGGATTTTCTTGAGTTCATTTTTTTTTCCCCCTATCTGGAAGATGTTATCTTTTTGTGGATTCCATTATAATTCATACATAAATGCATGAGGTTGCCTAAAACCTTATTGATAACTCTGTTAGATGTAATACAGGTTCTCACTGCATTAAGAAACCAGAATTACAAAACCATATCACTAGGCCTATTTAAAATCTTGCCATGGTAGGCTATTAATGCTTTGGCTAAAATTGGTATCTCCACTGCCATCTAACTATAAGAGTGAATTATTTTGTCACCTGCTCCTAAATTTGGAAGTCACTGGGACTAATACTATTATTCCACCTTTTCAATTGGTTCCATGAAAAATGGGTCTATATACCTTTTAGGATTTTCCCTTTTACTTTCTCAGTAGGTAAAGCACAGGCTTAAAATGAAATAGTAGTCATGGGCTGAAATTTCATTTCTTATACTTATTAGACACAGTAACATGGAAAATTGCTTATTTTCCTTATCTATGGAAGGAAGGTACTAACACTATAAGAACATATTAATCTAGAATTATTAATGAATTCTTCCACCCTATGATAATACGGTTTATGCTGTGTTTTTATTGACATTTTCCCTGACATATAGAAAATGTTATCATTTTACAAGTTTAGATATTTTATGTAAAAAAAAAAAAAAAAGATCAATGTGATGAAAAATTAGACATCTTAAATTTATTTTCATGTTTCAGACCCTCTAAAAGAGTAGTTACATTTTTGGAGAATTCATTGTTTTATAAAATGTGGCATCAGTGGTTTCACGTCCTGATTCTATAATTTTTCTTAGGAAATTCGAGAAAATGAATATACCACTATGAGTCCCTATTACTCAGCCTAAATGCATTATTGCTAAATATACAGGACCCTAGCTCCACACACCTTTCTTTCTTTCCTTTTTTTTTGGGGGGAGGGGGTACCAGGGATTGAAGTCAGGGTACTCAACCACTGAGCCAAATCCCCAACCTTATTTTGTATTTTATCTAAAGACAGAGTTTCACTGAGTTGTTTAACACCTTGCTGGCTTTGAATTGCTGATCTTCTTGCCTTAGCCTTCCCAGCTGCTGGGATTACAGGAGTACACCAGCACACCAGGCCACACATCTTTCTTGATTAAGAAGATAACTTTACAAACAATAGGAATGACTACCAAGCAGAATGTTTTACTGGAAAAACTCTTCCAGCAAAGAAAATTGGCCCTCTAAAACTGTGACATTAGGTAAGTTATTTCTTTTTTCTAAGCCTTAGAATCTACCTAAGTAGGACAGAGATAAAAATATTATTGGGTGAGGAAAGTTTGGGGAGGATTAAATGAAATTACTTAGCTTGTGACTATCAAAAGCAAGGAATTAAGAAAGCTGCCATTATTACATGAATTCTACTTTCCCTATAAAAAATTAAATGATTAACTTTACAAAACCATAGTGAAAACCCTTTCAAAGAACATTTGGTTGCCTGTAATATTTTTAAATGACATGCTAAAACCACGAAATGAAGGTCTTCCAAAAATATCATATTTATAATTAGTATCAGTGCTTATAAAGATCCATGGCTTCCAACAGCTTTTTGGTCTAATTTGGGTTTATTTGTTAAACCATGAATTTTAGTTCATTCTAATAGTAATATTATTTAGATTATACAATGATAATATCTCTGATTTTTGTCATCTCACTATCATAATTTAATTTACTCTGGGGAAAGAAATAAACAACTCAGGAAAAATGTAAGTCCTCTGACACAATGTGAAGATATACACCCTTTAGGCAAGTGGATTTTTAACTGATTACATGCAAAAGAATTTTCATTGCTTATCTCCTTGTAAGAGAAATTAAAAATCATTCCTTCACAACTGTCACTGTGAGGAAGAAGAATGAGTCAAGTTCCTCTTTTGCACATCATCAATGTTAGCAGAGTCAAGAGCCCAGACAACCTCCAAATAGGAAAATTAGCACGTATTGGAAATTTAGAAAATACATATATTATGAAATTTCTTAACTAAAAACATAATTTGAAGTGTTTTTTGTTTTTTTTTTTTTTTTCCCCTTTGGAGTTTGGGATTCCAGGGATTGAACTCAGGAGCACTCAACCACTGCGCCACATCCCCAGCCCTATTTTGTATTTTATTTAGAGACAGGCTCTTACTGAGTTGCTTAGTGCCTCACCTTTGCTAAAACTGGCTTTGAATTCATGATCCTCTTGTCTCATCCTCCTGAGCCATGGCTATAAGTTGAAATTTTTAACACTTTTAATCAGAAAGAATATCTGATTTTTCACTTGAAATTATTTTTTTTAACTCATAAGCACTTTTCATGTTACACTCTCAGTTATAATTACAAATGGTATAAAATATTGCATCAAATTTATAAATATTTATCTCATAAAATCATTCTTTTCCGTATTTATTTTGCGCATGATAGTAATCAACAACTTTGTACGTGTGATATTTACTATCTTAAAATTTCCTTAGGATAAAATTTCTTGTCTATAATTGCTAGTGTAGTAGACCTTTTGATATTTTTATTATAATTTATTTTTCCAAAGTTGAAAGTTTACATCACATAATTTATTGCTCAACAACTTACTTTTAAAATTTATAAGGCCCTGGAGTAGACACAGTTATAGCATTTTACTACATTTGACATAATAAATGCTCAGTTCATTAATATTATTTTAAATTATCATCTTTAGTAGTATGTACTTAGGACAAACAATATGTGTGGGAGAACCACACATAAGCAAAAACCAAATATACAATTTAAAAAATGAATGAAAAGACAAAAATTAAACAAAAAATGTAAAAATACATATTTTCGAGTTTAAAAAAATGCTGGGAAAAATATTTATATCTAAGTTAGAGGACAATACCTTTATTTTTAAATTAATGCAATTTAACTGAATTCCCATAATGTACAGAGTAGTATGCTAGCATTAAAGTAATATTTTCAGTACTCATGCCACTGTGATTAAAGAAGACTATTACTGAATTTTAAGTATAATGTTGATCAACCAACTCATGTGTTTGATCTATGAAGGCACATTCACCAACAAGTCTGTCCATCACTTCTTCTGTGTGATATTGGTTGAGGATAGAAGACCAAAAAAGAAGAGTCCAGTTCTAAAATGTAAGGCTTTTAATTAAAATAAAAAAACTTATTTATTCATCCAATACGTATTTATTGAGAATCTATTATGTATCCAGTGATATTCCAAGCAGATTTATTAACAAAAGTTAAAAAAAAAGAATCTCAGCTAGTAAGTGCAGACAGTTAAGTGCTAGTTACTGCTCTTTAAATTGCAATGAGACATCTGTACATATCTAAACTAGCCCTTACTAAAGGATACATTTGATGTGAATCATAAATACATTATACTATAACTTCAAACATTGGGAATTGAGAAGAAGAGAAAAGCCTCAAAAATAGGGTTAGAGCTGGGTGTGATGGCACACACCTGTATTCCCAGCAGCTCAGAAGGCTGAGGCAGGAGGATCACAAGTTCAAAGCTAGCCTTAACAATTGTGAGGCACTGAACAACTCAGTGAGACTCTTGTTTCTAAATAAAATATAAAATAGGCCTGGGGATGTGGCTCAGTGGTTGAGTGGTCCTGAGTTCAATCCCAGGTACCAAAAAAGAGAAAAAAAAAGAAAAAAGAAAGAAAGAAATAGGATTAGAGTTGCTTATTGTAGATAATTCATCATTAGTCTAGAAATGAACATGCTTATAAAAGTTTAAATGTTTCCACATCCACATGTAGAGAAATACAAACTTATAAATGACAGAAAGCTAATAAAGTTAGATAGTATGTATATATATGTACCCAGTAATACCCTAAATATTTCACATGAATTATCTCATTTAATCCCACAACACCTGAGTCTGATAATTTCAAATTCATTTTATACCTGAGGGATCTGAGGAATTGTATACTTGTATTGCTTTGCATGATATATGATTGATAAATGGCAGAACTATGCTTTGAACATATTTACCCTACTAACAGAGCTCCAATCTCAAGGGCAATGACCTGGAGCGGAACAGATTTTCCAGATGTCCAGACGCTGGAGGTATTGATTTGCCTGTGAATGTCACCAGAAGTCTACTTTGTTCCAGAGAAAAAACACATTGAAGTCTCTGGAAACACCACCTTGATATTCTGCATAAATAAATGTAAACAGGTATTATAATTGAACTTATCATCTCTTTCAATACATCCATCTTTCCAAGTTGCCAACTTGCTAACTTGGCTAGATCACATATTAGGATGATTTGGAATTTCATTGTGTTGAATCTTTTGCAATAATTTTGTGCAACTTAAAGTTAAATAAAAGAAATAAGCAGACCATGATGATCTAGGCATGACCAAATTCAAAATTAAACACATTTATTCTGCTTTATGTGTTCTCTGAGGAGCGAAGTCCTTTAGGGATATTACCTAATTATTTAGGCCATAATTTTTTCTTTCTACTTACAAGTATGTAAATTATGCCAATGCCTTGTGCAGTGGCAGAACTGGTATTCTCAGAAGGATCAAACAGTTATTATTAAAACAAAAACCACAATAAAATAAACGCACAAAAGATTTGACTTTCTGTTATTTTTACACACAAAGTCAGAACAATTTCTTCATTTAATTTTCTACTAAAGTCACTCAAGGAAACTTATAGTAATGATTCTGCTTTAGCAGAAAGTTCTTTATGGGGTCAAATAAGTCACAAAGACTAATAACACACTAACTTCTTTAGGAATTAACTAATTAGTTACAAAATTAACACTTGAAATCTGCACTTAGGTTGTAATACAAGAGATTTTGATTATATGGCAAAAACTGCATGAAGAGTGGACCATATAAACAATTCCAAGCTTTTGAAATGTAGGTTTAATTTTTCTTTTAAGTTGAAACAAAATCATAAGTACCCCTGGTAGGAAATTCATGATGTACAATTTCAGACCACAAATAAAAATAAACCTAATTAGAGATCTGACCTCCTTAGTTGTAGGTCTAAGGCATATACCTTACCTTCCATTTCAGAAATGGTGATTCAGAACAGATGCAATGTTCCACATCCATAATTGTCTATTAACAAGCTTGGTTATATCATAAAGTATATTTGCTATTGAGGCTTAAAATTTTATATTAAAAAAATCAGTAACTTGGAGAGTGTTTTACTCGGTGAGGTTATAAAAAACTAAGTGTGGAAGATTATATACCACAGGGAAAACTAGAGTGCTCCATATTATATAATGCTGTATAAAAGATTTTAGTAGAGTAATAAAGCTATAGTTTTACAAACCAACACTAATGGTTGTGGTAAAAGGGATGTCCACAAAACTCAGAAACACTGTAACTTTTCCTTTATATTAAGGTAATGAATATCAATAACATAATAAGATCTTCACATTTTACTAAAACATATGATACTTGTGATTCTGAACTAAATTATACATTTATATTTTATTTATGTGATTGATAACTATCAATAATATAAAATTGAAGGCAAATGTGTCTATGATACCATTAGTGTTTTTATTGTTTTATTCTGTTTTTGTTCTGCAAAATGTTAGAACTATGCAAAACATTTACATGAAATAATTTAATGGTTTTGTACATTCCATCTGTGAGATAAATCTATAAGATACTCTTTTTCCAATAGCAGTTTTAAATTATTCTTTAAATGGACAGTTATTTTATAACAGTGGCTATGAATTTTTACTCAAATTTCTTCAATCTTGATTGTATTAACTGGAAAAATAAACTCACTAAATAGAAAACAACAATAAATTAAATTATTTATTTAAACTTGCAATCAACTTGTATATTCTAGGTTAATATCTTATTAATTCCATTTATTTTTATATGTAAGTGAAACTCTATTTTTACCTGGATAAAATTAATTTAGTTATTCTGCAGCTTCTTCTTTTATTTGTCTTTCTTTTTACCTAAGGTGGAGAAAACTTATGTAGGGGTTTAGGGCAGAAAACTTGAATTAATTAACCTCAAGTTTTATTACTAAGTACTGAATATAATTTTATATATCTTATAAATCAAACACATTTGATATTTCCAAGTATTAAATGAGAATACCTAAATAAATATATTATTTAAAATGTCTAAAGTTATTAAATTACTTTAATCTTAACAATTAATTTAAATTCCAAACAAATTTACCCCCCTGGATTTTATAGTATATGGCCCTAATTAACATTGTCATTACTTACGTGTATTCGCCAATTAAACTATGGGTTTAGTAAATTCACTTAAGATTCTGCCATATTTGAATAGGACAACTTATAGTGTCTATTTCTTATATTTATAAAATTATTGTCACACAGTTTCTATGTTGAAGCCAATAGATTCATACCTTACGAAAGTTTGCAATCTAATACAGGGTTTGGCAAATTCTCTGTTGTATCACATAGTATGTCATAGCATTGTTAGCCTATGGTTGCAGTCATACTTTTTTTTATTACTTGCTTAGTTGTTCATATTTATTTTTTTATGACCCTTTACTTTTTTCTTTTTTATTTACCAAGATAGAACAAAACAAGTGTCAGCTGGATTGGGCCCCTGAATTGTGGTGTTTGCCTATCCCTGGTCTGATATTACCTACAACTGCATCATGTTAAATTAACAGGTGAGAAATTGGATTGTATTTGGGGAAAGCTAGCATTAAAAGACCAGGTCTAATCTACGTCTGGGGTTACACACTCAGTTTTTAAAAACAGTTCCTGATGTGTTTATTTGAAAATTATGTTTGATATAAACAATTTTAGGGGCCAGTGAAGATGAAATAAAACTAATTGTTAAAAGCAAGTAACATAATAGGATTCACGAGTCAGTGATCTAGGATTTGTCTAAGAATCAATTACTGCCTTGTGAATGTATACATGTTTTCTTGTTTCAGTTTCAAGTACTTTTAACAATATAATCCTAACAGAAGGAGAATATTCCATTCCTGCATGAACACGGGGAAACACTAAAGTGATTTCATTCAGTGTCACCAGAGAGAAAACAATGGAAGTTGGAGTAGAACACACTGTTACATCAGGATTGTATCTGGGTTAACTGGCCACGGATGCTAATTTCAACTCTATCCCATATGGTCGTTAAATTAATAAAACCTTTCATGTGTATTTTAAAACATAGGAGAAGCCATCTGGCTACCGACTGTCACCTTAATTTTTAGTGTCTTTATTGTGAATTTTATAGTCCAATGTACCATTTTAACACCAGGGAATGTTTATCATCCATATTTAATTATTAAATGCTGAAAAGCAGTGGCATTTTTAAACCAGATACAATAAGGCTGACTAAGACATGCCTATATATGCCAAGTAGAGTTCTGGAAAATTCTTCACAATTAAAGTCAAAAGACTATTAACCTGAAACAGACAGGAATCTTAGGTGGACTTGTTATGTAATTCATATTTTATCTCTATGGGACACTCCCCAAATTCACTATGTGCACACAGTCTCAGTTATAATATATTATTAAATTCCCTTCATAAAAATTCATGAGCAATAATTGTTGCTTGGTAAATATAATAGAGAAACTCATGGCCAAGCTGAGTAAATTTCCTGATTTGAATACAAGTTTGGTATTTGAGGGTAAATTACAGATAATGAAGAATTCAGCTGATGCTATTACTGTGCTCAAGTAACTTAAGGATGCTATATACTATGGATACAAATTGAAGTATAAAGTCTGTCACTTGTTTTATGATTTTACTTTTCATTCTAGATGTGAGGAAAATATTTAGGATAATCACAGAAGTAAGATTCTTTAATATTTACAAAGAAATGAAATAGTTTAGAATATAATGGAAACATTTTTATTGTTATATTACATATATAAAAATAAGATTCTTCTCATGAATTTTACTGCTTACAAATAACCAGATAAATTTTTTGATTTATCATATGAGGAAAGCATTTTAAAAAAAAAAAAAAGGTAATTGCTTTAAGGGACACATGCAAAAATGTAAATTAGCTTTACCATTTAGAGTCTAATGACTTATATTTTAGGCATGCTATAAATAGCTGTGTAGGATTTGCAAAAAGGAAGGAGCACAAGATGAAACACTGATTATCTGTTGAGAGATCAGAAACAAGAGCTTATATTTGTTAACACAAAAAATTCTGGTAGTCAAGATTGTCCACAATGGCTCTCTGTAAATTGCATGATAATTAAGGTGGGTGCTTGTATTAGTCTGTTTGTCATTATTATTACGATGCACCCATGGTTGAGTAACTTTATAAAGTAAAGAGATTTATTTTAATTCAGTTCTGGAAGTTCAAGGTTGAGGGCTACACCAAGTAATGATCTGGCTAGCAGAATCACAAGGCAGCTCAGAGCATCACATGGCAACTGTTGTGTTTATCTGTCTTCTGTACTCTCTCAATCATCAGGGCTGCACTCTAATGGCTTTATGTAATTCAGATCACCTCCCAAAGGCCCAGCTCTAAACACCATATTCGGGTTTGTTTTCCACTCTTTCATTCCTCAAAATGAAGATTAAATTTCAATACATGAAACCTTGTGTGGTACTTTCAAACCATATCCAAATTACAGCAGTGGTAAAGTAGACTGGAATAAAAGCAATAATGAAATCATTAGCACAATTGACTGAGAAAAGTTGATTTGAAATTTCTATCCTTCCTCCCAAATTAATAGTTCCCTAAGGGCTTGGGTGAGATCTTACTTATTCCTTTACCACTTACACTTAACCATCAATGTTCTGAATGCTTAACGATATTTGGTAAGCAGAACTGATCTAAGTAGCATAAAATTCACCACCAGGAATTGAGTACTATCAAGGAAATGAAGGCTATTATCAATGAAAAGCAGCCAAGATAATCAGACCAGAGATCCACTATAACTTGTTAAAACAAGGGGTTCAGGAATCTCAGAGTTGGTATCAGATTTGAGAGTTGCATCAGAATTGTTGACAGTAGCAGACCAGAGATGTGGACAGAGAGGGTATGGAACCAGAACAAGATTCAATAGCAGTGGTGGCATTTGTCGCAGCCCCACTAAAAGTCAAAGAAGTTATACATGACTACTAGCAATAATTGAAGAGAATTAGGCTGGAGTAGATTATAGAGGTATGGCCACATAATTGAAGAGAATTAGGCTGGAGTAGATTATAGAGGTATAATAAGAATCTATTATTCAAGATTGGGTTAGAAGCATCCTTAGAAGTCATGAGTTGTAGAAAGTGTGTCAGACTTGAGCCAAAACTCCATCAGGATAAAAGCTGGTTAGAAGAGTGTACAGAGACCTAAATTACCTCACTTTGGCCTAAATAAACCAAAATCCAAGGTAAAGGGACAATAACAGGGAATATTTTTCTCTCCCAAGAGAACACTGAATGCTCATAAGTAACAGACATTCTCAAGGACAGAAATAGGGAATATTTTCTAATTAAAATTCACATATATTATTTTGAGACTAAAATGTAAATACCAACTTGAGACCTGGAAAATCCTAAAATATGATCAAAGATTAAGGAAAGATGTATAAAATTATTTTTAGAAACATATTTGTCCCTAACATAGCAGAATTAATGCAGAAATATTTTTGCACTTTTCCCTATACATTACAGATAGTTTGCTCTGTCAGCTATATTATACTAAGTAGACTTTCATAAAAAATTATGACTAAATCTTCTAAAGCAGAATTTAAGAGATAGCCTTGATTTATTCAGTGACAGAAAATAACCTGAGACTATTTCTTTTTACTTGTGAGCTTGTCAATATTATGTTTATTTGCTTAACATTGTGAATAAGTTAAAAAATGTCTTTAAGATTAATATCAAAGCCAACATTAACTTGATTTTCTAAGATATAATGTTTTGAGTTATATATAAGTTATTGTAAATACACCATCTAAATATCTGTTTGAAAAACAGAATAATGTAAATATTTAGCAATATCAAGCAATATCATAAAGGAACCATTTCAATTAGTTAATAATAATGACAGATAATTTTAGAGGCAATATATATTAATAGAATATAATAAATTTTCCTTGTTTTAAAACATAAAGTCTCCTGCCTTTAAGAGTCTTAGTCTTGTCCTTCTACTCAAATTACCAATAGCTACTATACATTTATTTTTGTTACTTTGGATAATTCCTGTTATTACTCTGATTTTTTTTTGCTGACATATTATAGAGAAAATTAAGCATATCAGAATAATTTTCCTAAAAATATTGTTTTTGTAACTTGATTTTTAATCACAGAATTCCATCAATACAATTTTTGGCAGCTAAGGGATATTTTAAAGTTATATGTATATAAATATAAAACTTAATGAGTATTAGAAAAGATGAAAGTAATACACCCATATTGTAGTGGTGGGTGTAAAACCCCCAAATAAAACATTTTGAAAAGTGACAGAACAGACAGTTGGCAGACTGTTAAATTTTCTTAAGAAGTTAGTTAATATTACATGGAGCTTCATGAGAAGATATAAATATTTATTCTTAATGATATATTAAATGTGAATTAGCTTTTTTTGTTGTGTTAAGAATACTTAAAACGAGACTTCCGTACTTCCTATTTTAAGAACACAATGCAGTACTGTTAACTATGGGTACTGTGTTGTATAGCATATCTCTAGAACTTATTCATCTTGTGTGAATGAAATTTTATATCTATTGAATAGTAACTCCCATTTCCTTCTCCCCCCAGCCCTTGTGAATGATTCTTTTTTGAGTTTTCATAAGTTTGACTACTTCAGATAACTCACATAAGTGGCATCATGCAATTTTTATTCTCTTTGACTGGCTTATTTCACTTGGCATCATGTCATCCAGGTTCACTGATGTTGTAACATATGCCAAAATTTCCTTTTTTTTTTTTTTTTTTAAGGCAGATTGTGTTGTAAGCTTTCCAAACGTCTAGCTTCCACCACTTCTAAAACTAAGTATCCTATCTATAACTTCTGAAACCTACAGAAGAGGTACCATGGTTAGCTTTAGCTTGCCTACTTAATGCCTCCAACAAATATGTTTATATCATTTTTCATTTATTCACTCATCTGTCAAAACACTCATCTGTTGGTAGTTTCCATATCTTATCTAATGTGGCCAATCCTTTAATGAACATGCAAGTACAGATATGTCTTTGAGATCCTGATTCCAGTTCTTCTGCATAAATATGGAGAAGTAAGATGTCTTTAATTTCATATATTAAAGATCCTACACATTGTTTTACCTCAGCTGAGTAGAACATTGTGGTTATGGAGAGATGGAATTTTGCATGTTTAAAGCCAAAATTATCTTGAGCTATCTTAGGCCATTTAGGAAAATAACTGTTTACTTTTAACTTTTATGTCAACTTAGTATTCTGTGACTATTAGGTAAACTTCTTTGATTGTGTTATTAAATTTATAAGACATATAGCTTCTGTGAATCTTAAAGCTAAAAATTTTTTAGCTTCTGAAGTCTATGGAAAAGTTTTCTCTGCTTAACTTAAGCCTGCCTATCTAATGTCTCCACCAAAGTATTTTTAAAATATTTATTTGTTTGTTTTAGTTGTACACAATGCCTGCATTACGTGGTGCTGAGATCAAACCGGGCCACACACATGCTAGGTGAGTGTTCTACTGCTGAGCCACAATCCCAGCCCTCCACTAAAGTATTTGTTGAATATATATTGATTTAAAACTTTTTTATTCTCTAGTTACAAAAGTTTATGTAATTTCTTCCAGTTCAGAACATATCATCCAGGATCACTTGAATTCAGGTTCTCTTGTCATCTTCACTCATATTTGGCTTAGAATAAACTATTTTCTGATTTCCTTTAGAAAGGAGTTGTTATTTTATGTCAACACACCAAAGAAGACATACAAATTGTCAACAAGTAGATGACAAGATGCTCAAAATCACTATCATCTGGAAAATACAAATCAAAAACACAATGACACAGTACCTTATAGCTATTAGGATGACTATTTAAAGATATAAACAATAGTAGTAATAGTAGCAGCAGTAAAAAAAAAAATAAGAAAATAATTAATAACAAGCCATAATATGGAGAAATGTTGGTGGAAAATTTTCCTGCTACAGCTACTATGGAAGAAAATATGAAGCTCACCCAAATAGCAAATTTATTTATTTATTAATTTATTTATTCTAGCAAGGATTGAATCCAGGGGCACTTTACCACTTAGCCACATCCTCATTAGTCACATCCTCATCCATATTCTTTTAAATTTTTACACAGTCTCTCTCTATGTTTCTTAGGGCCTCACTAAGTTGCTAATGCTGGCATTGAACTTGCAATCCTCCTCTACCTCCAAAACCATGAGGATTACACTTGTACACCACCATGCCCAGCCTAAATTGACTTTTAAGTGAGAAAAAGAAAACTTGGATCAAAAAGCTTTTCCTAGAGGTAAAGCAAGGGTGGCAGCTGATTAAAATCCTCCAGTGATCATCTCCCCAGAAGTACACCAGTTTGAACCACTATTTGTGGATTGCATTACCTTCACAATAGCTAAGGAAGCAAGATGAGAGATCATAGTTCCTGGAAAGAACATGGAAAAGATACATTGAAGAAGGTAGAAAGGAGTTACTGACATTGCCTCTCCTTCAAATCCAGACAGCATAGATAGAAATACCTCTCACTTGGGAGAGGGAGAGGGATATAAGTAACACTCTTAGATTTTTAAACCTGGTACCAGGCCCACCAAGATGAAACCAGGTACAGGGCAGAGTCACCAAACCACTACCTCTAGGCCAATCTCTGCAGACTGAATCACTGGATATGCAATATTCAGGTTGTTTGTTCCTCCACCATCTGTCACTCAACCTCAGGCAACAGAGAGGGGAGAAAGACTGCACCCAATGGGAAGTAAGACATGAAAGTTAACCTAGGATTTTCTCTTGGAGCTCAGAACAGACCCTTCCATAGTGAGGTCAGAGTCTATACTTGTACCAGAGCTCTTAGACAGAAATTCTAAGCTTGTCCTAACATCATGTCATAACCTATGAGCCAGTAGGACAGGTAAATTTCAGCCTACACTGTGTCCAGGGTTAGGATGTGATGGCAGCACCCTGATCCTAGACTGCACATAACCCTGGGGATAGAAAACTGAGGCGTGGCATCACTTAGTGTTAGCCTTTGTGGCTAAGGGAATATCTCTATAACCTGTTCCAAAACATCATACAATACAATTACAAGCCAGTTATCATAGATGAAGCTTGTAGACTGCTTTAGCATGAGAAAAGATCTGCATCCAGGTGGGATGGACTCATGTTTCAGCCTATAACAATGCTGGTACAATTTGTCATGTATCTGGGTGTATATTTGAGACTCTGCAGATGCTTGTAGCTATGAGACTCATACATAATTAAGCTTAGCATCAGCCTCAGTGGTAGAATGACTACCTTAATCAACACCTATCTAACCTCAGGTAGCAAAACATGGATCAATGCTCAATTTGCTTAGGGCATCATGATACACACAAGTCCTCACCTTGGAACTCATTGCTGAACTAAGAGCAGATCTTAATGACTCCTATCCCCATGTCAGTGCCCATGGACAGAGTTTCTGGGATGGTCCTTGTGCCACATGATCCCAGTCTATTATATTTCTGTTCAGCTCAGCATCAACAGTGGCTGGTGAAATAATTTTAGGACATGAATACATGCGTAGGCATACAATAGCAGTGTGGCCTTAGCTTTTCCCCAGTGCTTCTGGTATTCACAGGCCATGAGCCTAGAGTGTGACACAGCTTGTCAGCAATAATGGCAAAATGTAGGCAATAGGAGCCTCAAGCTCATTCCTCTAAAATGATACTACCTAGAGTTGAACAGAATCTTTGCAGTGCCTAACCATAGCCTCGTGATTATGAATGACACATCTGGGAGTAGTCCAGTCCCCAGGAAAAGACTTGGAGGGATAAACTATGCTTTTGGAATGCAACTCTGATTCATGCTATGTAACACATCAACTGTGGGTTTGGACAAACCTGGGCTTGCATAGTCCTCTAGTGCTAAAACAGTGACAACAATCCAACAGCAGACTTGCAGTGAACTTTGACTTAAGGTAACATCTGGTGCTGAAATAGCAGAGGTGACTATAGGCTTAGAGGAAATAAGCAGACTTATTAAAAATTTAGGCACAAACAAGCCTGACAACGAAGATTGCAATAAATACTTAAGCTTTCAATGTCTCTACAACATTGTACAACTCCAAGAGCCTGCAGGAAATGGTCAAAATGAGATGTCAGAAATTGACCAGATGGTAAGCAGTTTGGGAGAGCTTTCAGATTGAAAATTTTAAATGACAGTTTTAAGGAAAATTAATGGGATCCAAGAATATACTGATAAATATTCCAATTCTCTAACAGAGAAATTTAACATAAAGATAAAAGCAATTAAAACATTGGAAATCCTCAAAAGTACACTAAACTAACTCCTATCACTAAACATTATAGGAGTTATCAATAATACAATAGATCAAACAACAGAATTTGTAAGCTCAAAAACTGGCTGTTTGAAAAGAAAGAAAAAAACAGAAGGAATAAGTAAGCCTCCAGGAAATTTGGTCAGTATTAAAACAGCAAATATTTGGGCTATTGGTGCTTAAAAGGGACTTCAGCATGTCAACAGGGTAAATATCTTCTATGAATAAATCATAACAGAAAGTTTCCAAACTAGAGAGAAATAAAAATATTCCAAGCACAAGAAAATGAAAGGTCACTAGTCAGATATAACTTAGTAAAGTCTACCCCAAATATATTATATTCAGTTTTTCAAAGTTGAAACATAAAGAGATGATTCTCAGGGCAACAAGGACAAAGAAAAAAAATCACAGAGAAGATTGTTCCTACTTGCCTGACAGCAAACTTCTCAGCAGAAATCTTTTATGCCAGGAAAGAGTAGCATGAGATTTCTCAAAGTAGTAAGGAGAAATATGGCCACCTGAGAATACTGTACCTATGGAGAGCAGGTTTTGCCCTACTCTGAGCTACTCCATGATGTATAGAACCCCAGTTCTCAGGCTGTGCCTTAACCTTTGCTACTCTATTTTTTAGAGAAGTAATTTGCCATAAGTACTCAATTTTCAGTTTAAGAGCTGAGGTGGAATGACTCCACACCTTGTTTGTAACCACCATCTTCTTGGAACAACCATAAAGCATAAACTAATAAATAAATAAATTGTGCTAATAAGAATGATCACCTGTCAACTTATTGAATTAAACAGGAATGCATAGATGCATGTGCGTATCAAACTCATGTTGGAAAAAAACACGCCCATAAGCTTATTGAAGACACTGGAAAAACATCATACCACCAAATGATGCAAACCCCTCACTCAAGACATATAAAAGGAGAAGAACACTATGATTGGATGCCATGACTCCTTGACCCTATCACCTAGTCACTCATCATGAGTCTTTTTCAGGAAAATTGCCACAGAGATAAATGTCTGAATCTCTGTCCTTGGGCTTTAGTAGACTGCTGTTTCTCTTGCCCATGACAAATATGCAAGTCCAATCTAAACAGGTATCTCAAGATGATGACACTCCATGCTGACTGCAACTGCTGTGATCCAAACCTTGATAGAATAAGTTCCAGCTCTTTGACAGCTCTGTGCTCTGAACACAGAGCTAGTCATAATCTTATCTGACCACCTACAGTAACTCTTTGCATTCATGCATTCATATTTTCTCTCTTTCTTTGCTCAGTTCAGCATTTTGAACCCCTCAAGCTTCCTTAACCTTTTCTTAGCTTTTCTCATATATAGAGATGAGGCATGTGTCACAGATATTAAAAATTAAGATTAAAAATAAAGAACTTATGATTGCTCAACTTATGACTACCAAGTGACCCATAAATATTTAGTAAACTGCCACTGATGGAAGTGGTATAGCCTGTAGATTTATAGTTCTTCAATGAATTCTGACATTGTGAAAAGACACAATGTGTTTGGTCTATGTTAATGGCATAGTATGCTTGCAAGAATACCCAATAAAACTGTTTTCTACAAATTAAAGAGAGATAAAGAAATGTCCAGACAAACAAAAACTGGGAGAATACATCTTCCTCAGACTGTTAGTAAAACAAATGTTAAAGAAAATTATTAAAATTGAAAGCAGGAGAGACAGACAGACAGGTAGTCTCCAATACAGATATTAATGAGTAAGATGAACACACTAGAGGATAAAAAACTAGAAAAAGTAACTGGAAGAGGAATTCAGAATGCTCTAATATTGTGAACATGGTATATAAGCCATCATAATTTTAGTATGAAGACTAAAAACAATTAATAATAGTAATAACTACATTCATATGTTAAGATAATATATATAAAGATGTAAACTGGGACATCAAAATTTTAAATGTGGAACAGAATAAAATATTTCATACAAATAGAAATGAACAAATAAAATAAAAGTCAAAAAGTCTGTATATAAGTCAGATAAAATGCACTTTAAATAAAAAGCAGTCAAAAGAGACAAGGAAAGTCATTGTTTCTGTCAGCTTTTTTGTCACTATGACCAAAAGACCTGACAAGAACAATTAGAAGTCCATAGATGGCCAACTCCATTGCTCTGGGCCCAAAGTGAGGCAAAAAATCATGGTAGAGAGATTTGTAGGAGGAAAGTAGTTAAGGGTGTAGCCATCAGGAAGCAGATAGAGAGCTATGCTTACCAGAGAAAAATACATGTCCCAATAATATGTACCCCAACGGCATACCTTCAGTGATCTTTCTCTTCCATCCACACCTTACCTACCTATTTACCCATCCAGTTAATCCACATCTGTGGATTAAGTTATCGATTAAGTTATGCCTCCCATAATCTAATTATTTGCTTCTGAACATTCTTGCATTATCTTAACATAAGATTTTAAAGGACACCTTATATGTAAACCATAAAAGTTGTTATAAAATGAAAACATAGATCATGGAAATTCTAATCATATATATGCCAGATATTGGAACACCAAATATTAAAAGCAGAAATTAAGAGAACAAAAAGAAGAGGTAGTCTCCAATACAGTAATAGCTATGGATCTTAATACTCCACTTTAAGCAACAGGTATATTATTCAGACAGTCAACAGAAAATCATTACAGTTAAATTGAACTGTAGAATAAATGCATATAAGAGACATGTAGAGTGATTCATCCAAATGCTATTGAATGCACATTTTTCTCATCATCACATGGAATATTCCCTAGAATAGATGAGATAGGTCACCAATCTAGTCCAAACAAAATTTTTAAAATTAAAATCATATTGAGTACCTTTTCTAAAAACATGCAATTAAAGTAGAAATAACCAAAAAAAGATTTTGAAACCTACATAAATATGTAGAAATTAAACAATAATGTAAAAGATCAAAGAAGAAATCAAAATGCAAAAAGATCTCAAATAAAAAACTTATTATGGCATTTCACAAAACCAGAAAAACAAGAAACAGAATCAAAATTAGTAGAAAATATTAAAAAGACCAGAGCATAAATAAATGCATATATATTTATATCTATTTATTCTACTGTGCAGAAGCTTCTGAGTTTGATGTAATATTATTTGTCAATTTTCTTTTTGTTTTCTTGCTTTTTTGATTCATATTTTAAAAATTTTTCCCATAAATTTTTTTTAAAAATTTTGCCAATAAATGTATACATATTTATATCTACAGGTAGATAAATATGTGTGTGTAATATGTATTATATGAATAATTGATGAAAAAAGTGCTGGTTCTTCAAAAAGATGAATGAAATTAATAAACCCTTATCCATATTAACTAGAAAAAGAGAAGACTTAAATAAATACAATTAGAAATCAAAGGGCAGACATTACAATTGACATCACAGATATAAAAAGAATCTTTAGAGATTTTTAAGGAAAACACTGCATTGAGAAATTTAATACTTATAAGAATTGGACAAATTACTAGACACATACAGCCTACTGATTGAATAATGCTGAAATAGAATATCTGAATATTCCAATGACAAGCAATGAGATTGAATCAATAAAAAATCCCATCAAATTAAAAGCTCAGGACTATACAGTTTCATTGCTGAGTTTTATCAAACATTTACAGAATAATTAATGCCAATTATTATAAAGTTATTCCAAAAACAGAAAAATTGAAGGGGAGGGATTTCTTACAACTTTTGATGAAGCCAGCATTACCTTGGTAACAAAATTAGACACATAAATTATTTAAAAAAAAAAAGACAAAGAAAGAAAAAGGAAAGGAAAGAAACTACAGGCAAATATTACTGATGAACACAGACACAAAAACATCCTCAATACTATGCTAGCAAACTGGATTCATCATAAGCAAGTGAGACTCATTCCTGGGATGTAAATATGGTTCAACATATGAAAATTAGTAAACATTATATACCATTTCAAAAGAATGAAGGACAACAAACCAAATTTGATAGATGCAGATGCAGAAAAGGCATTTGTGGTAATTCACCATCATATTATGATAAAATGTCAAGAAAATTAGATGGATAAGGAATATTTTAAAACATAATAAAGGTTGTCTATAAGAAGCCAATAGCTAACATTATATGGAATGGTGAAAAGTTAAAAGGACTCTTTCTGAGATCAGGAAAAAAGACAACAAAGCCCAATTTTGTATCATTTACTCAAAATTGTTCTGAAAGACCTAGGCAGAGCAACCTGGCAAGAGAAAATTAAAGGCATCCAAATAGGAAAGAATTGTTACTGTTGGCAGAGACATAATCTTATATATAGAAAACCCTAAAGACTCCATAAAAAATATATATATAGGGCATAACTTCAGCAAAACTGCACAATACAAAGTCAACATACAAAAATCGGTAATGTGACCATATACCAATACTGAATTATACAAAACAGAAACAAATAAAGCAATCTCAGTTAAAATAGCTACACAAAATAAAATAAAATGCCCAGGAATTAATTTAATCAAATAGGTAAAAACTAGAATGAAAACCACAAACACTGATTAAAATGTAGAAGACATGAAAAAAATGAACATTCTGTGTTCATATTCTTAAAATGTCAATATAATTCAAAGTAATCTGAAAAGCAGTACAATTTCTAACAAAATACCAGTGACATTATTAATAGACCTTGAAAAAGTAGTCCTAAAATTTATGTGAAACCATTAAAAAATCTCATATAGCCAAAATTATCCTCAACAAAAGTTAAAAAAACAAACAAACAGCTGCAAGCATTATAAGATTAACTTCAAAATACACTGCAGACTGTAGTAACCAAACAGCATGATATTTGCATAAAAACAGACACATAGAGCCCTAACTCTTACCAGTTACAAAAATCAGATCAAAATGGATTAAGTACTTAAATGTGAGACCTATCACAATAAAACTAATAGAAGAAAATATAGAGGTGGGCATGCTCCAGGATATTGAAATGGGCAAAAATTTTTTAAATATGAATCAAAAAAGCAGTAAAACAAAAAGAAAATTGACAAATAATATTACATCGAACTCAGAAGCTTCTGCCCAGCAGAGGAAAAAAATCATCCTAGTGAATAGACAATCTACAGAATGGAAGAAAATATTTGCCAACTACACATCAGATGAGGTGCTCATATCCAAATACAGTTAGGAATTCTGAAAACTCAACAATAATGAAAACAATTATTCAATTACAAAATGGGCTGTAAATCTAGATAGAAATTTCTCAAGAGAAGACCTACAAATATCCAACACACATGAAAAAGAAAGTGTCCAAAATTATTAATACAAGCCAATCAAAACAATAATGGCATGTCATTTCTCTCTGGTAAAAATGGCTATTTGAAAAAAGAGAGAGATGACAGATCAGAAGGATGTAAACTGTTTGTGAGAATGTAAGCCAGTACAAGCATTATGGAAAATAGTCTAGAACTTCCTCAAAAAATTGAAAATATAACTAACACATAATCTAGCAATCCCAATTCCTGAGTATATACCAAAGGAAATGAAATTATTATGTTAAAGAGACATCTTTATTCCCGTTTTCACTGCAGCAAGATTCACAATAGTCAAAAAACATAAACTTATATATTATAGAATTATGATCAATGAATGGGTAAAGAAAATGTAGGGTATATACTCAATGGAATTCAATCTGTCCATAAAAATAATGAAAATCCATTATTTGCAAAAATAGAGATGAAACTGGAGGCCATTATGTTGAGTGAAATAAGCCAGACACAGAAAGAAGAGTATTGCATCATCTCATATGAAAAATTTAAAAAAATAAGACCTAATTGAAATTGGATGTATAAGTTTGAAATGGTGGTTATTAGAGGCTGGCGACTATAGAGAAAGAGAAGAATGGTAAAAGTTAAATCAATATGTACTTAAGTGGAAGATAGGATCAAGAAATTTTACTGTGCTATTTACAAAGTATGCCAACTATAGAGTCATTTTGTCATGTATATCTCAAAAAATTAGAAGAAATAATTTTGAATATTTTTTTATGAAGAAATGATAGATATTTGAGCAAATCAATGTTTAACCTGATTAACAATGTATACACATATCAAAACATCGCATGGAATACAGCAGCAATCTGTATGATTTTTGTGTTTTTAAGTATCACTTTAAAAATTAACTTTATTTATGTAACAGATAAACAGTTCTATAAATAATAGTTAAATTTCCCAGTAATTTCTTAGTTTGAAAATGTTTCAAATCCTAGGAACACAGGTCTTCTTCTTTCATAGTCATGTGCTATTTTTATGTGAACAATAACTTAGGACAAAGAGATGGAAATATATAGAAAACTCTGAATAATAAAATCATGTCATTCGCATAATAATTTATTCTACTCCACTCTTCTAAAGCTATACTCTTTGTTCAGAGGGAAACTTTGTTGGGTCATTTTCTTTCTTCTTCTGTGTAAATACACCTTAATATATTAAGATCTTTGCTCATTAACTAACAAATTATTATGACTACAAGATGGTCCAATAAATGTAAGCAAAGCAAGCTAAGAAAATGTAGTCTTGGAGGTGACTTATAAATGCCAATTTCTTCGCAAAAATTTCTGAGAGGAAAACATTGTAATATGTCTACAGTCCCATTCAGAGTATCTTTCTGTATAATTGGTATGTCCATGTAAACTCAGCATGTCCTTTTAGTTACTTAGATTTTCTAGATGAAAATTTAAAAATATATTTATGATATTTCTTAACAAGGTCTATAAAATAAATAAATATTTAGAAAGAGTAAAATAACCATTAAATAATTAAAAGAGTATGAAAAATCCTGAACAATGTGTCAGGGTATTGTTACAGACCTGGGGCCTTCTGGGGAACTGAGGCAATGCAAACACTCCCCTTGAAACAAAAAAAACCCCAATTCTTGTGACCAAGTCAGAAAGATTTTAAACATGTCACCCAGAGTACGTGGAATGAGTTTACTGAATGCATACGTAAAGGGAAAGGGGACACTTAAGAGAAAAAGTGTGAGTACACTCAGAGAGGACAGGCACAACTTGCCTTTTCTGTACTCCAGTTTTATTGGGGATCCCAGGAAAGTTTCCAGAGAGTACCCATCCAAGTCTGCCTCTTGACTTTTGATTGACAACAAGATGGTATCATACTTTCAGGTATCCACTACCATGGCAACTCCAGGTCACCTTGGCCCATGCTGACTTGTTCTAATTGAATTCTTTATTTTTTAAAAATTCTTTGTTCTAATTATACATGATGGTATAATGCATTTATATATTTTGATATATCATACATAAATGAGCTATAATTTCTCATTTTTCTGATTGTACAAGTTGTAGAATCACATTGGTCATGCAATCATATATGTACATAAGGCAATAATGTCTGTTTTCTTGTACTATCCTTCCTATCATATATGTACATAAGGCAATAATGTCTGTTTTCTTGTACTATCCTTCCTATCCCCATATTGCCTCCCCTCCCTTCGCTCCCCTCTATTTAATCTAAAATAACTCTATTCTTCCCTAGCACTCCCCCACTTATTGTGAATTAGCATCCACATATCAGAGAAAACATTCAGCCTTTGATTTTTTAGGATTGACTTATTTCTCTGAGCATGTTATTCTCTAACTCTATCAATTTACCAGCAAATTCCATAATTTATTTCTTCTTTAAAGCTGAGTAACAAAAACATCATGGTTTTGGCACTAAAACAGACACATAGACCAATGGTACAGAATAGAAGACACAGAAACAAACCCACACAAATACAGATATCTTATACTAGACAAAGGTGTCAAAAACATTCACTGGAGAAAACAGCCTCTTTAACAAATGGTGCTGGGAAAAAATCAAAAGGCATGTGTAACAAAATGAAATTAAACCTCTCTCTCACCCTGCACAAAATTCAACTCAAAGTGGACCAAAGACATAGACACTAGAACAGAGATCCTGTGTGTACTAGAAGAAAAAGCAGGTCCAAATCTTCACCATGTTGGCCTAGGATCTGACTTCCTTAGCAAGACCCCTGAAGTATAAGAAGTAAAATCAAGAATCAATTAATGGGATAGATTCAAACTAATGGGATTCTTAATCATATATTCTTAGAGAGTTTGTGGTTAGGTGGGACTATCCTTATCTCCCAGAGTTTCAGGAACTGATTACAAAATTCTCCCCATTTAGGGTAACTTGAGCTACTCTTATTAACATTATTTTGGGTCTGCATTTCTTCTGCAGTGTACAGGTAGTTTACATTTCTCCTGCAGTGGACATATCCTGTTCACATAGGTCAGACAGGGCTGCAGGCAAATTGCTTCTTGAGAAAGAAAACATGTGGGGGTCAGCACAGTGAACAGGTTTTATAAGATTATTTACTTAACCTCATGTTCCCACAATTCTCATCTGTCTGTCCCTTACCAATATTACCCATATACAGTTTTACTGTGTGAAGTTCTGAAATGCACAAACATAAATATGTGCTCATATTGATTTGTTTTAATTTCTACATATCATTACCAAACATTGAACATTGCTGTTTTATCTGGAAAAAAGAAAGACCTACTCACTAGGAGAAAAAAGAAAAAGTCAGAATTGGTACTCTACATTTCCAAAGTAGTATTAAAATTAGGATATTCTAGAGAGAACCTGTTTTTCAAAAATGCCATCTCACAAATATTTTTGTGAATTCTTTCTCCTCACAATCACTTCTGTTTTTCCCAAGTCACTATTCCAGTCCCTAGTTTCAGTGAATGCCACACTATCATAAGAGTAAGAGTTTAGTGATATTTACTCATCTCTTTTCAGACCATTCATTCTGATCCCCATTTTCCCAACTCAAATTGGAATCATGAACTGTTTTCCTATCAAAACAAAGGATCTTTTGTTGCCAAAAGATGCAAACGACTACATCTGTGCCTGCTAAACAAGCATGAAGTGGGCAATGGTTTTGAACCAATAATAAACATTTGGAGTTTTCTTTCAAGTAAGTATGAAAAGGTTCCCTGCTTCACCAGGGAAATGCACATCAAAACCACTATGAGATACTACCTTACCCTGGTGAGAACAGCTATTACCAAAATTACTAAAGATAACAGGTGCTGGACAGGATGTGAAGGAAAGGGAGCCCTTCGAAACTGGTGGTATGAATGTAAATTAGTATAGCCATTATGGAAAACAGTCTGGAGGTTCCCCAGTGAATTAAAAATATAACTAACATATGAACCAACAATTTCACTACTGGATATAGATCCAAAGGAAATGAAATCACAATGTCAAAGAGATATATGAGGCACATGCTCATTGCAGCACTATTCACAATAGCTAAGAAATGGAAATAACTGAAGTGTCTATCAGCTTATGAACAGATAAAGGAAATATGCAACATACACAATGGAATACCATTTGGTCATAAAAAGAATGAAATCCTGTCGTTTGCAACAAAATAGATGGAACTGGAGATCATTAAGTGAAATAAGTTTGACACAGAAAGATAAGTACCACCTGAATCTCACTCATGCGTGAAAAAAAAAAAAAAAAAAAAAAAGTGACATCATAGAACTTGACGGTACAGTGGTGGTTATTAGAGTCTGGGGAGAGTAAAGAGGATGAGATATGGGAAGGGGTTGATTAATGGGTATTAGATTATAGTTAGATAGAAGTGAGAAGTTCTGGTATGCTATTATTGTACAGTAAGGTAGCTATAGATAACAGTAAGGTGCTATATATTTCAAAAAGCTAGAAGAATGGATTTTGAATCATTTCACAATAATGGAATGACAAGTATTCCAGGCAACAGATACGTTTAACCTGATTTAAAATTACATGATGTAAAATGTTTGAGAACATTATGTTGTATCTAATTGACACATTTTTTTTTTTGTTTTTATGTATCAGATAAAAAGTAAATTAGGAAAAAAAAAAAGTAAGTCAGAAAATGAGAAAGTTTTAAAAGAAAAATGAAGTTAAGCCAGAGTTCTGTAAGCAGACAAAATATATTTTCTTAAATGTTCTTAACTTCAAACCTCTTATAGACAACAAAAAATGAAAGAATATAGTCCCAGTGGAATAGCACTACAGGAACTGTTAAAGGAAATTCCTCAGATAAAAGAGACATGCTATCAGACAGAAACTTGAATCCACAAGAAGATCTATGTATGTGGTTAAAAGGAAGATAAATATAAATTACATTATATTCTTATTTAGAATCCCTCTAAAAGATATATGACTATCTTTAAAAAAATGTCAGTTTATTGTGGATATATATCTGGGCATGGGAAATTATGACCTGCTGGCTAAATATGACCTGCACTTGTGTTTCTCAATAAAATTTATTAGAACTTAAAAAATAAAAATTGTTCTTGGCAATCAAACATGATATGCCATATTTAGTGATGTACTAGAACAGACTTTCTGAAAAAGAAAAGAGCTACCATTTGTGGCATTTGCTAATTTCCAGCATGCAATCACTCTTATAATGAACAATTGTTTTCAAGGTGATATCAAGGACCTCACAAAATTCTTGAAAATTTGACAATTAACTATGGTGATCCAGAACAAACCAGGATCTAGAAAACTCTTGCTGGAATCAGCACTGTTGATATTGGCTGTCTGTTTATGGGGCAGATACCCATACAGTTTTTGCAAATGATTACAATTCTTAGCTAAACCAAAGCAAGAATGTTGACTGTTGCTCACTTTTTCACATAGTTGATGGTGAAAAGCCAAGAATCAGTGGTATAAATGATGGCATAAAACTGAACTTCAAGATTATAAAACTCTCTCATCACACAGGAAACCTGGAAAAACAGTGCCAGGTAAATAGTTTCTGCTGATTGCACACAGCACGTGCACCAAATGAAAACAGCACCTTGTTCAAAAATTGTGACACTCTAGATATAGGACAGATATATGAGAAAATATGTACAAGAATAGGTGATTTTATCCTTATTCTTATGCTTTTTATCAAGGAACTCTACCAGCATTTGACCTCTATCCCTATAAATGTCCTTTCCTAGTAATGAGTTCACATGTCAGAAGTGAACTTGATGTTATTTATTTTATCTACATGAGGATTCTCTTTGTGATTCAAAGTCATCAAATTTCCTTCTTTGATTAGGTCCATGCAGCATGTGGTGAGATCTGAATATCAGGGTGATAAGGATTGCTATAAGTTTATATAACATATAACTCAAGATCTATTTAATACTAGAAAGTGATTTTGAGGCACTTTAATAATCTCATATGTAATTACTTGTGTAGTTTCCCAATTATTTACAATGATTACCATCTTATCTCTAAAAATTCTACAATAAAACTATCAACTTTAAATGAATGTCTTAACATAGACTTCTATGAGATTGTTATTTATAAAAATGCAAAGGAATAAACATGATTTTCAAGTATATAATTGCTTTGGATTATTATGAAGTTCTCAGATAAACTATGCACTTATTTATATTTAGCAGATGCACTATGTAATTTGAGATGACATAATATACATCATCAGGAAAATGTATTTATCACAGGTTAAATGGGAATATTTCTCATAGTTTTAAGTAAAGCATCAATTGGAATGAATTACTGAAAATATATATAGAAAATATGTAACAATGTACATAGGATTAAATCTTTTAGCCAAATTGATATACTCTTTTTATTATATCTTTAGTATCTACTTTTGTGGTTTTCTTAATTGTCACTTTCTGGATTGGAAATATCTCATCCTGGGCAGAGTTATACATAGAAGGCAGATTTTCTGTGTTATACAGTGGAGAAATCATTTGTCACATGCTATATGATTGGTTGTCCAAAAGGGTTTGAAATTGTTTTCTATGCTTATGAAATTAACTCTATTGCAAAAATATTGGTCTCCATTGTGTAAACTCATCAGAAAATCATTTTCTGAGACTTCTAGTGGGTGGTATTTTGCCATTTCACATGAGCTGTGTTATGGACTTAACTATGTTCTACTAAAATGTATATGATGCAATTCTAATACCCAATGAGACTATATGTAGATGAAGGAACCTAAAAGAGGTAAAGCGAAATGAGGTTTTAGGGGTGGGGAATTGTTGCCGCCCGCAGCTGCTGCTGCCTGCAGTAAGGACACCGCGGGAAAGAATTCGGAGGCAGACTGGAAATGAGTAGATTCTTTATTCTTGCTTCTTCTGTTGACTTCTCTCTCCAACTCCAACAACCAACCAACTCCAACTCCCCCTGGTTAAATACTCTTCACCTTAACAAGTATACACGTGTCACAAGCTTAACTTACAGGTGCGTTACACAGTGTTCACGGGCACAGAAAGATTCTTAGTTGATTACATTAAGGTCAGGAGAAAACAATTAAACGCCTCCTCTTTGGCTCTCAGCCAGCTGCCATCTTAGCTACCTCCTCATTAAGGCTCTTACAGGGAATTAATTCTCTCTTAATTCTGGTGTCCTTAAAAAAGGCAAAGTCATCAGTGTTCTTTCTTGCTCTATAAGTGCAAAGAAGAAAGGTCATGTGAGGGCATAATGAATGAGAAAGGGGTGATCTGCAAGCCATGAATAGAGGTCTTAAAACTAACTCTGCAAACTCCTTGATCTTGAACTTCTAGCCTCTAGATCTGTGAGACAGCTAAATGTGTGTTGTTTTAAGGCCCCAATCTTTGATATTTTTGTTACCACAGCCTGAGCAAAGTAAAACACACCATGATAATGAGACATCTTGCTTGAGATTTTTATTCATAAACTTGAGATATAGAGAAATGATACCCTGGTATATCACATAGTAATGTAAATTGAGCTGTTTATGCTCAGCAGCAACGTGATGGGTCTGAAGGATAGTTCCACCACATGGTTTGAGTCTGACATCTGTTTAAATTCCCAAACTGATTCTCTGGCCCTTCTTGATTTACCAAATATTAATTAATATACTTATATTCTATGCACCTGGTTTTCTTCTTGCCTTTTTTTAAATTTTTTTAATTTATCAGCTCAAAGTGAAACAAGTGATTTAAAACAACATTTTACATATAGGCAAGTCATGAAATCAGTTCATTAAGACATGGCAATTCATTTTTCAATGACAAAGAAAAAAATACCATAGTAAAACATATTGAGTCACACTAGAGTTTCACAAAATGTTTTGTGCATGTGAAAATATATATATATGTGTGTGTGTGTGTGTGTGTGACATGTATACTTATATATTTCTCTGAGTATATGTGATTGCACATATATTAATAGGTGCATGTGTTTGTATACACACACCCACATCCAATTTATATGTCCTGAATTTCAAGTAAAACACCTCTTTTTTTTTTTTAATTTGAGGAACAGGTGTTACCCAGGGCTAAATATATTTGGGAGAGAGATTTCTGGAGGTGTAAAACAATTTTTAAAGAATTTTGAGATGAAGCAACATATACTTAGATAGTACTAATTAAAGTAAAGGTAAAGTTTCCATGACATATATATATATATATATATATATATATATATATAAAAAAAAATAAGCTTCCATCTCACTTTTTAGTCTATCTGGCTGTTCCTAACATACAGAACAAAACAGAGCATTCTCAATAAATCCTTCTCTATGTTAAGTAATAAAAAGAAGTAATCTTCCTACCCAAGCCAAAAGAATCATGTTCTGCTTCTTCTCCCTCTCAATACTACCTACAAAATGTAATTGTACTGAACATAAAGAAGGATTTTATCCCTTCACATGATCTTGGCTTTTTCCTTACTTCAAAGATAGAAAGGTTTTAGAATTCTCTCTCAGAATGATAAGCTATTCTACAACACTACATAAACACATCAAGACTTCTCTGGTGAGAAGGTCACATCTAACTTGTTCTGGCTATTTATTTTATAAATTTCGATAGTTTATTTCCTTTGTTGGATTCTGTTCTTTCTGTTTACAAAAAATCTCTTGACAACCATGGAAATATACAATATCTCTGGAGAGATGATGTGCCAAGGATCTTACCATTCACACAAAGGTGCTGTCCAATGAGACATGAACAGTATACCAGCTTACAGACAGCAAAAGCAAGTACTGTGGAAAACAGATAATCATTCAGTTTTTCATTCATAGTAACGGGAATATATAATCAAAAAATAATTGATTTAAATATATTATTTGGAGTATTAAACCAAGAAGCAAAAATGAGATGTAAAGGTATGCAACCTGAAAGATAAGTGTTAAAGATTTTTTCTTCTTGGGTGATTTTATTTACAGAAAAGAAGAAACAAGTAGATTATAAAAGTAAGATTTTGCAAATTAAATGTATTATTTGTTCACATTATTGACTTTCTCTACATATTTGTCATACTTCATTGGGTGCATATATTCTCTAGCCCCCTGACTTTGCAAGGGATTTGATTCCCTCAATGGGATATAGTAGACACATTATAAACCACATTTAAATTTCAGTTTTAAATGCACTGTATGATCCTGGTATGCTCCATTCTCTTCCTTCCTATCTAGCTTTTCCCTTCTATTGGGAGAACATTGCTTAATATAAGAGTCATTTCTTCATCCTAAGCTACAATTCAGCTGCAGAATAGGGATTCCATCACTCAACACAAGAATATAATGAAATATAGTATTTTGAAGATTTTGCTATTATGGTGGAGTTCAAAATGTATTAATAGAAAATCTGAACTAGTGATTTTCTAGCTTATTCAGATATTTATAGTAGGTAAAAGGGAAAGTAGAATATAACTCAGAGAAAAACATCAGATTAAACATAAAGTAGAGCTTTGACAATTGGAAGAAAGTGCTGTATTATTGTTTCTATGCAAATAAAATTTTTTTTTGTAGAAACGTAGAGTGTTTTGTGACCCAGATAAAGAAAAAAAAAAATCTCAGTAAAGAAAAAAAATTAGAAAAGAAAGATTGCTCTTGAAAAGGTTTTTCACCCTCAAACCAGCAGTGACTTGCCCTAACAAGTACCTTGATTTGAACCACTTTCGCTCACAATAAGAAAAGCACTGTAAGCAATTTGTCTGTTACCCAAAAAGACAAAATAACTACCCAATTTTAGAGTCTCCTTATCCCATACTATTAAATTGGGAAATAATAGCCTTAGAATTCTTTGATTCAAGATCAAATGAGAAAATCTACTTGGAACAAGGTTGTAGAATGGAATCTGTAGATGGAAGCTGTTCTCCAGTTGAGTTTGTAGTTCTAAGACTTCGTGGAAACCATCTGAGCTGAATTAAGCTCTCAATTCCAAATTTATATACTTAACATTCTACCTGATACCTGTAGGTGCATATGTAATCTGCTTCTCAAAATTCATTTTCCTTGTCCCTTCCCACCAATCCTGCTCTTACAGTCTCAATATCTCCACTCCTGAAAAAGTTACTCCATTATTCTGTGCTCTAAAGCCACGAACCTTGGCATCCCTGATCTTTCTCTTTCTTGTGCATCTGTTTTTCAGTAAATCATATTGATTCCACTTTGAAAATGTGTGCAAAACTTGCAAAAAGTAGTAAACCTCGTTTTGATACTGTTATTCCATCAGTTAAGCAAAAGTGCATAGGGAATAAGAGGTGAGGAGAGTAGAGAATAAGAGGTGAGGGGAGTAGGGAAAGAGAAAGTGAGTGAATCTTCATAGGAAGAGGACTATAAAGAGTTGCCTTGGAAGAAAACAGCTTCCTTATCAAGAAACCCTTTGTAAAACATCCTGGGATTGAGAAGATTACACTGGTAACCCATGTGAATTTCTAGTGATTGTGTTAAATTACACTGTAAATCAGGAAACCCACACATTTATGGTTGTCATATTTGGAACTTTTTAAAGTATATCAATGATAAATTCACAACTCTAATAATGTTAGATGTTCAGGTAAAACAAGTTTATGTTGATTTATTAGTTGCTCTGCATACTGGTTCTGCCAAATGGTATATGCAACATACATTAATCCAATTTTTGATGTGTAAATAGTGTGACTTAATGTTAATTTCATCACCAAGGAGCTATAAATTGTTTTTTTTTTTTTTTAATGTCCTACTTTGTTTTAAAACTCTTTTCTTATAATATCAGATTTCAAATGAAAACTGTAAAAAAAAATAAAAATAAAAAGCCTGAGAATTATTAACCTCAACTTAGTTACCAAACTTAACTTCTATTTCTGATCATTCACAAAATAATTGAGTGATCAAATCAAAATTATGCCCCTTTGGGGCAATATTTGCCAGAATATAACTACTTTCTGTAAATTTACTCTGGAGACCTGAACCAGGGATACACAAGAACAAGAATAATATCTGTTTTAAGACATAATGAAAATAAGCACACTAATTAAAAATAAAGTGAACCTTCCAATTTTATATTTCCATTAATAACCTTACAAGATTGATACTGGTTATGAGAATCGGGGCCCAGTCCCATTCCCCTGAGGTAAGCATAGAAAACAAGTTTTATTTAAATGAGAGAACCATGATAAACTTATCTGAAGAGAATGAGCCCCAGAGCTAGGTGTCTGAGAAAGTGGGGGTGTCCTGCCCCTCATATAGGTTTTAGATTTTATTTGTTCTCATACCCCTCTTCTCCCCTTATCTTGCCTACATGACAAGTGACGGAAAAGTGAGCCTAAAGTGAAGTGATCCAAGGGCAAGAATGAAGCCAACCAGGGAAGGGAGCAACCCAGGGGGCTACTCAATAACAACTGCTTGCAGGGAGGAACAATTTCCTGGAGGCAAGTAACCTCAGCAACAGATTGAGAGAGAGGGAGAAGTGTCCTGAAGGTATTAGCATTTTATTTCCTTTCCTTTGGAACCAGCCCCCATCTTCCCCATCCAATCCTAATCATTTATCACCTACACTGACTGTCTTTTTGCTCCCCACCTTGCCTCAATTGGCCCAATGATAATAATTATATGTCTCACTTTGCTGAACAAAGCAGAAAAGCTGTTGTCTCAAATTTATAAAGATTTCCTCATATATGTTAATTAAGTACTTTAAAAAAATTGAACACCATTATATGTTTATTGCAAAATGTACTGTTACATTTTTACTTAGCTCTATGGGTATTTTAGCATATATTGTGCATAAATAATATTGATTAAAAACTTCAAGAAAAAAAATCACATTTTCTGCTAGTGGTTCAATAGAAAAATGGCTAATTAAGTCATGTCCTCAAATAACAACTTTATCCTTGTCACAGAAGAAACTTTGAAAGTCTAAGTTATTATAGCTACAGAAAGTTGTTTTTGCATCTGTATGTTTATAGTAAAAGACAGAAATATAAAATTGAATGTGCAATATAACCACCGAATTATAATAGAATTATACATGAACACATTATGTTTCATGAATATTTAATTTTAAGCACTAGGTATATGTTTTATTCTTAATTCCACTGACATACTTGCATATTAAATTCTTCTTAGAATCAGTTCATAAAGACATCACAGAATGTGATACCACAGTTTTTCTATTACAGCCAATCATATGGTGTCATTCTAAATTTCTATTTATTTGCATTCTTATTAACAATCTTGGTGGTCTTTTCCTCAGCAGCTGTGCTGGTTTGATTGCCAGTACAAAGAGTAGCATGTGTGGAATGGTAATGTTCAAACAGCCTGCAATTGTATCTTGAGAAATGCACATACATTTTTATGTTTACATTAAGGTGAGTAACTAATTTTCTGTACTTAACTCCTAACAGTGTTCAGGATGCAGCTCAGTCATGGGTCCCATATCCCAATAAGAAAGTAACATTCCTTTAGTCACTTCTGAGTCTGAAATCTTCCTTCCTCCCTCCCTACCTATCTTTCTTTCCTCCTTCCTCCCTTTCCTTTCCTTTCCTTTCCTTTCCTTTCCTTTCCTTTCCTTTCCTTCCTCCTCCCTCCCTCCCTCCCTCCCTCCCTTCCTTCCTTCCTTCCTTCCTTCCTTCCTTCCTTCCTTCCTTCTTTTCTTCCATAGCTTAACACAATAGAGTTCCTTCTTCTCTTAAATCCTGGGGACAGCAGAGGTAAAAGCAGAATTTCAGTCTTGTGAAGCCTCCATGTATATTAAAATCATCATAATTGTTTCTTTCATGCGTGTATCATGGGATTCTATATTTTTGGGGAACTGCATAATTGATCTCATTTTTAACAATCTAAATATGAACTTTAAGATTTGCATTCCATTTATTGATTAAGAAAGTATTATAAATTTGATTTGCTTGGATTTTTAAATAGAGTGTGTTTAATGGGTTAAGGCAGTTAAAAGTAATTTCAATAAATTCTCTAAAATTATCGATGTTGATTCTATGTTGATGTGTTTTAGTGGAAAAGACAAATAAATATGTTTAGAACTAAAAAATATGTCTTAAAAATCATATTAGTTTTAAATAAAATTTTGAATATTTGGAATAACTATCATGACAATATTAAACCAAGAATTATTTACTTAATGGAGAAGATTCAAGGGTGCCCAAATTTTGAAAAATTGAAAAGTTCAGTGGTAATTATCATTCTTTCCAAAACAACCAAGGCATTTTTGCTTTATTTTGTCTTAAAAATATTATTCATTTTAATGCTAATCCATTAATTCTAGTGTAGTGTTTAGAAAACTAAATTTTTAACCTGGGTTATAAGCTCTCAAGTGATAACAGAAACACCATTGGAACTACAATATAGATCACACTATTTCTCTAAAATAAGCAAATGGGAAATCTGTTTATTTTTCATTTAAAAGATATCAATAGAAATTTGCTTTATCAAATTCATATTAAATGTATTATTTTTCATTACATTGGAAAAAAAAGAAATTTGCTCACTTGTTTGTGTCAGCATGCATTTAGCTACAAGTAACAAAGATCTCTACTTTAAAAATAATAAATAAATGATCTTGCTGTGAGACTATACAGCTAGAGATAGATGTCTTCAGGATTGAAATTTAACAGCTGGATTATTTCATTAAGGACCAATGTACCTTTAAGGATTTATGTTGTCACCCTTAACATGTGGGCTTTTTTGTAGTCTAGAAATTCACAAGTTCACAGCAACACAGGCAGACATGCAAAGGGTCACCAAACTTGAAGGGAAGATTTTTTTCAAAGATATGATAGGAGTCTTTCCCAGAGCTTCCTAGGCAGCATCCTTTTTCCTTTAATTAGATAGACTGGCTTTACAAGCTGATGACTAAATCAATCCATGAAAATGAGAAGGATGTTCAAATAATTGGTTGAAATTGATGAGATATGAAAACTAGAGGTAGAGATGGGTGACTGTTCATCGATGTGGTGGAGGATTACAAAAATTTGACTTTTTCAGAAAAGAACGAGTAAATATCTATTGTGTGGCAACCTCAATATTTTGCTAGTGGTTTTAAATGTTTCTTCAGCTATATTATAAAAGTCACATACTTTTTTTTCATCAGGATCATATAAATGATAATAAACTAGCTCTATTTTTTTTTTGGCTTGAACATTTGAATGAATAAGGCAAACACCCATAGTGTGAGTTGAACTTCTTTAATTTCTCCATCTAATTTTATTAGTTTTATATCACAACTTTCCAAAGGTACTTTGAAAGCTTCGAATGTTTCCTAAGAGTAAACCTTACATTTTTGCCCTAATACTATAAGCCATGTAAACGAAGAATGCACTTTTTTTGGGGAGTGACCATCATTGACTATTGTGCACAGAGAAGACAATAAGGGATTGAAGTCAAGAATGATAAATTACACACGATAAGTAATCAGGCTTTCTAGTTTTTAATATAATGTTTCTCAGTCCCACTAGATCTTCATTTGTTACCATTTTCTATGTGCTGTCGATCTGAAAGGATATAAATCACTACTTAATCATGTTGCTTCTTATCACCCTCTAATAGATCAGAATGCATTTCACACTGCACTATTCTATCATGGTAGGAATACAAAATTAAGGGAATTAAGGATGCTATGTTTTCTCATCTGGTACCCATGATTGATGCTACGGTTGTTAACATGGAATACATGCTTGCTCCTATTAACATAAGACAATTAGAACAGAAACCTAAAGTAATATTAAAGTGATAAATGAATCTGTCATCTAAAAACCACACCTTCTTTTAAAATCTACACATACTTTAACACACATTGTTAAGTCACAAACTATGCTGTCCAGCATGACATATTAAATTGTCTTTTCCTTAAAATGTCCATGATGATATTAAGTTTGCATAATTAGATGAAATAGAATTGTGCTAAGAACTTATGAATTGATTTTTATCAGCTGGAAATTATATTAAGCTAAAAAATTGTTTCAATCAATTTTTTTAAATTGTTTTATTTATAGGAATTTTAAGGAAGAAAATTTAGGATGGAGGTAGAAGCTTCAACATACTTTGTGAACACATTTCATCTGAAATCGTTTATTTCCATTCTTTTGGTGTTATCCTTTTATTCACACTTGTAAGATGGCTGTCAGGGATCCAGACATTAATTTGATATTTCATAGGATAGAAGACAAAACACAAATGAGATTCATGTCAAATTGATGAATTCTCTTAAAAGGGCTACTATAGTAACATCTGCCTTTAACTTTTTGGTAAATACTGTGCTAGTTAACAATAGCAGTTGCAAGGGGAGGTGAAGAAACCTGTTTTGGTATGGGGCAGGGAAAAGTTGGGCTTATTGATCCTACAAATAGGATAAGTTGTATACTTAGGAGATGGGAATCAATAGATATTGGAGTGCACCTAGCTGTTTCTGTGCACAAAAAAAAAAAAAAAAAAAAAAAAAAAGGATGACAAAAATAGATGAAATGAGGCTCAAAAGAGGCTCAAAATCAAGAATATCTTCATGATTCTGATAAAATCACAGCTAGTAAAGAGCAAAGGAGAGTCCAACCTCCCCCCTAGAATAGTCCCACTACACTCTCACTCACCCCACAGTTTATAGATTTTTCCCCCATAACATTCATATAAATATATAAAATCTTATTTTCTTCTCATCCCTTGTCTTATAGATGCATATAACTATATAAATAAATACCTCAAAATGGAATAATTTACATTGATAAGTTCCTATGGATCTGTTGTGTTCCTATGGATCTGTTGTTTTCTGATTTTTTAACTTTTGTTAAAGGTCTGATTATTTTCTCTCAAATAGGACTGAAAATTTTCACTTAAATTTTATTCTGTATTCTCCTTCATTTACTGTATCCTGTCAGCTTCCGGTCTGTAAATCACATCTCCAAAATTTCATTTCAATTAACTTTTCATACATCTTGCTGCCACTATCCCATTCTAATCCTAAATTATTCAAAGGGGGCCAGAGTAAGGGCCCCACCCATTGCCTGTGTGATTGCAACCAGCCCAGCTGCTACCAGAACAAGCAGTAGCCACCCACAGGAAGGAAGGGCCCAGCCACAGCCCTGCCCAACCACCAGCACACACCACCACCGGAGCTGGGAACAGCAGGCCCCCATTGGAGAGAGGGCCCTGCCAGAGGAATGGCCCCGCCCATTGCCTGTGGGACTACAACCTGCCCAGGCGCGACCAGATCAAGCAGCAGCCACTGGTGGAAGGAAGGGCCCAGCCACTGGCCCGACTGACCTTTAGCTCACACCAACAACAGGACCAGGAGCAGGCACTGCACTGTGGAAGGACCCTGCGGCCCACCTGCCCAACCCCCACCAAAACAACTCAACTGGGAGGACACCCAGGAGAAGGAGTGTGGGGAGAGGAAAGCCAGACCACCTGCTCCACCTCAGTGTGGCCAGAAGGAGATCTGGAGAGAGAGGCCCACCCCACAACCAGAAATCGTAGAGGCCATCTGCATCTGCCCAGAGAGACACACAACACTGGGATTCCATAGCTACACAACCCAACATCAATATAATTATAGGCCTGAGGCTGCCACTGCCACAAAACTGAATTAGCAAGACTACTACCAAGGAACAACAAAAAGGTCCAGGTAAGACACACTAAGGGCCCTGGGGACCAGGCTGCACCAGAAGGTGCAGCCAGGTATGCTGCTATGAACTAACAGGGAATCTTACATGGGGATGCCTATCTCTTGCTTTTCCTATAATAGTTGCTGGGAACTTTTAGGGTTGCTGTGGTTTTTAACTCTCCTGGGGCCAGGGAAAACCTTCTCTGGCCAGCAGGGAAGGCCGGGAGAGCACGCCACAGAGTGAGGCGAGATTGGGAAAGGTAAAGGCTGCTGGTAATCCCACCCCCGGCCTTCAAAAGACCCACAGATTACCAGGGAGCCCGGTCAGAGCTGGAACTCAAGTTTATTGAGGAAGTTGCACAGCTTTTATAGAAGACATAGGCCAATCAACAGAAAGAATACAGGGACACATAAGGAGCATGGGCAAATCGTATTGGCGAAGCCCCTACCCTATCCTTAGGGTAGTTTTGTTTCTCATGACACGTCAGGGGAACGCCTCTTACTTAGGCCAGGTCCGTAACAGGGAGTGGGAAGCAACCAAAGAGTTAAAGTTCTCTATTCTTTCGGCCCATGTGTTCTTATGTCCCCAACATCTCCCCCGTTTTGTTTTCTTAAAGGGGGCCCACCTTACTTGAGAGTGTGCCTGTCTTAGGTTGTTCCCCTCTGGGAATCTTACCCATCTCTGGCTAGCACCCTAGCACTTCAGGTGGACTCACCCAGGGCCAGCAAACAGCCGGGGGGAGGACTTGGGACAGAACAGTCGCCATTGGGAAAGCTTCCCATGGATGGTTCAAGAATGGTTTAGACCTCCACATCCTGATAAGAACCATGGCCAAGTTTGCAGGGCTCCCGCTCAGCATAGCTGAAGGCAGCATATTATTGACAGACTACCAAGCTGTACCAATTTGGCCCTGTCCTTAAGGGATTGAACAAGCTTGTTGATTACACAGGGACCAAAGGTGAACACAAGGATAATGGCAACCAGGGGTCCCACAAAGGGGAGAAGGTAGGGGAGCCACCCTTTTAGTCCAGTCCAAAGGAAGCTGGCTTGGACAAAGCCCAAGCAGTTGGCACAGAAATAACATTCTTCTCCCAGGAACAGGCATAGTCCCCCATCTCTCGCTGCAGGGAGTTGAAATACTGGCAAAGGGGGTCCAAGACAACAGTCCTCCTGATGAACACCAGGATGGAGATGATGAGAAGTTCAATCACAATGAGACAGAAGGTCCATCACGGTTTTTTCATTCCTGTGGAAAAAGGGGGAAAAAAAATCACCTCTCGAGAGAATGTGCTCTTGGGTGGTATTTGAGGTCCCTGGCAGGTACCCAAATAGGGCTTGGTTCCCCAATTTGAAAGACACAACCAAAACCTCTGCCTGCACTTATAAGTGGATCAGGTCCACGCCAACATCCAGTTAATGGGTCCTTCCGTTGGACCTCAACCTTTAGGTAGGGCATCTGGTTGGACCAATGTCTCTGAAAGGCAGTCAAAGGCTGATGCTTGAAAAAATGTAAAGTATTTAATGTAAGCATCGCTGTTTTTAACTGATCATGGGGGCTGCTTCCCCTTTTTTGTTTTATTAATTGGTCCTTTAGGGTTTTATTGTGCCTCTCTATGATAACTTGTCCTTTTGGGTTATATGGGATCCCTGTGGTATGTTTAATGTGCCATCTTTGGAAAAATTTTTGTAATGAATTGCTCACAAAGCAGGGTCCATTATCTGTTTTAACCTGTAGAGGTAAGCCTAAGATGGTGAAGCATTGTAAAAAATGGCTTTCAGCATGTTTGGCTCTTTCACCAGAATGGGCAGTGGCCCAACAAGCATGTGACCAAGTATCTACAGACATAAATATGTACTTTAATTTTCCAAATGGCACATAATGGGTTACATCAATTTGCCAGATGGCATTGGGCCGTAGGCCTCTGGGATTTACCCCAGGGGACTGGAGAGGTGGGACCTGTAAGAAGGGCAAACAGAATTTACATGTTCTTACAATCTTTTTAAAATCTTTTATAGGAACCAAGGAAAATTTATGATGTAGTCCTCTCCAATTTAGATGAGTGAGGTCGTGAAGACTTTGGGCTAACTGAAGGTCTCCCTGAAATGGGACTGTGATTGTTAATATTCCTGTTGCGGACAAGCGATCGGCGGCCTGATTTCCCTCAGAAAGGGGCCCAACTAAGCCCTGATGCCCCCAGAGATGTTGGAAAAAGATGGACGCATTACGTCCCTTTAATAAGGATCGTACCTGGATCATTAAAGGAGTTACAGGATTATTATCCATCCTGATATATGGTGCATTAAGGGCAGGTAATAGGTTGATTACATATAAACTATCTGAGAAAAGATTCATAGGCTCTTGGACATGGGTTAGAGCCAATGCAACAGCATATAATTCCTTGAATTGGGCAGAGCCAATAACTGCTTCGAAATATGTGTCCTTTTGCCTGAGGAGGGGTGAAAAACTACTACTGTGGACCCTTCCTTTCACCCATCTGTAAATACATTTACTGCCTTGGGGAGTGGCCTGATGGAGAAGAGGACAGGGGAAGTCCACTCCAGCCTGGGAAAGGAGGAGGCCCGTTTGGATGACCTGTAGTGGCAGTCAACCTTTCCTAAAAAACTTCCAAAGCATAGGAGACTCTAGGATTGTTTCTTCGTATCCATTCAAAGTCTGATAAGTGGTAAGGAATCGTCAAGACATCCGGGTCTTTCCCATAATGCCTCAATGATGCATCTCTTCCCTTTATTATAAGATCTGCCAATTGGTCCAATTGAGAATATACTCGAGGCGCCCCTCCCACAGAGGAATGTATCCATTGTACTGGATTTCCCATTTGAGTGAGAACGGCTGTAAGGAGCTTAGTGCCTGAGAAGATCCACAAATAAAGAGGTTGTTTTGGTTGGTACTGAGCCAATTGGGCCAAATTGAGGGCATCTTGGACCTTTTTCAGTATTAACTGATGACCCTCTGTCAGTGTAACAACATCAGAGGGGGTTTTTCCCCATAGTAACTCAAAAAGAGGTAATAAGTCCTTGGTGGAGATATGAAGCCATGGCCTTAACCAGTTTAACTCTCCTAGCAGCTTCTGTAACTCCACCAAAGAATAAGACTCTTGAATGACCAGTTGAGGTTTAAGAGGACAAACTGAGTCCAGATTAAGTTCTATCCCCAATATTTTGAAGGGAGTTATAGTTTGGACCTTGTCACTGGAAATATGTAACCCTCCCCTCTCCAGGAGCTCTTGAAGGGCCAGGTAAGCTGGGCCCAGTTGCTGGACATCAGGAGCCCACAGAATGATATCATCCATATAAACATATAGGGTGAGTTGGGACTACTCCATTAAGGGTGACAAGAAACATGAGACATAATGTTGACAGAAGGCTGGGCTATTAGCCATACCTTGGGGGAGGACCACCCATTCATATGGATCATCTGGCCTTTGGAAATTGGTGGAGGGAACAGAGAAGGCAAATTTTTCGCAATCATCAGGATGCAAGGGGATAGAGAAAAAACAATCTTTGATGTCAATCACAAGTAGGGTCAAGTCCCATGAAATAGAAGGAATCCAGGGGAGGCCACGCAGAGGAGTGCCAACAAGGACCATTCTATCATTAATTTTTCAGAGATCCTGTAACATCCTCCAATTCCCTGTGGCCTTCTGTATAACAAAAACAGGACTATTCCACGGACTAAGAGAGGGTCTAATGTGTCCCAGGGCTAACTGTTCTTGAATAATTGCCCTCAAATGTTTCAGTTTATCAGTAGGAAGTGGCCACTGCTCCACCCAGACCAGAGGGCCATTTCGCCATTGGATAGCGGGAAACTGGGGGGCAGTGGCCCTTAAGATTGGGGGTGAGGCCCTACTTGGGGGGTTGGAGTTTCCTTCCTTGCAGCCTCAAATAATGGGTCCCCCTTATAATTAGAGAAGGGACCAGGAGGATTGGATTGTTGTTGATATTTCTCCTTTTCTAATATATTACCATGAAACTCCTTATGGCCAGTGATAATGTAGGCTTCAGCTGCTCCTAAAATGTCCTGCCCTAACAGATTAGAGGTTAATCCAGGGGCCACAAGGGGGCGAACTTCCCCTTGATTCCCATCTACGTCTCTCCATTTAAGCCAATCTTTGGTTTCCTCTGACTTAATATCTCCTCCTACCCTGAGTAGTTGGGGCCCTGGAGCTAATTTCCACTGAGGTGGGATTTCTTCCATCCTTAGTATAGTGCAGTCTGCCCCAGTATCGATCAGGCAGCAAAATTTCTTTCCTGCTATATAGATGTCCATTTTTGGTCTAATCCCTGGAACAATGGGAACTGTCCAGTGCACCTTAAGGGGACTGTGAGCAGGGGAACCTCCTTGGTGTAACGAGGCTGGAGGATGCTCCTCTAGGAGTTTAAAGGTTTCCCCTGAATATCAAATTTAGATTTGCAATACTTTCTCCAATAGAACCCCTTCTTACATCTAGGACAAGGTGTTTTGGGGGCAGTTGGGCTCTGGGCTTGGCCAAGGGAGCATACTTGAGGCCAACTAGGGCCATTGGGGCAGTCCCTTTTGAAATGACCCTGTCATCCACATCTAAAACAGATCCCTTTTCCCTTCAAGGCCGCTGCAAGAAACTCAGTTTGAGCACTAAGAGCTGCTGTTAAGGACTGGGCCTGTTGGGTGGCCTGTGCCTGAAGAGCGGCAGCCAAGGATTGGGACTGATGGGTGTGGGTACCTATATCTTTGGTTGTGACTACCCATCTGCCATTGGATTGCTCTTTTAAACCTACGCAAGCCATCTTATGATCAGTAGTCATCCCCTCCCAAACCAGCATTTTGACAAACTGATCCACGAGGAGGAAATGAAAAATAATAATGAAAATGTGCAAAGGAAGGAACTACAATAAAGAAAAAAAACAACTAAAGGAGAAACCAAATCAAGCTAAATACCAAAAATAATAATAAATAAATAAATAAAATGACTGGTAATACAAATTATGTCTCAATAATAACTCTGAATATTAATGGCCTAAACTCACCAATTAAAAGACATAGGCTAATAGATTGGATTAAAAAAAAACAGACCCAACAATATGTTGCCTTCAAGAGACAGATGTCATAGGAAAAGATGCCCACAGACTGAAGGTGAAAGATGGGATTAAAATATACCATTCACATGGTCTATGTAATAAAGCAAGGGTCTCCATCCTCATATCAAATAAAGTACATTTCAATCCAAAGTTAATAAAATGAGATAAAGATGGACATTTCATACTGCTTAAGGGAATAATAGATCAAAAATATATAACTGTTATAAATACATATGTCCCAAATAACAGAGCATCCACATTCATCAAACAAACGCTTCTCAAGTTCAAGAATCAAATAGACCACAACACAATAATTCTGACTTTAACGTTCTGACTTTAACGTACCTCTTTTACCACTGGATAGATCATCCAAACAAAAGCTAAACAAAGAAAGTGTAAAACTCAATAATACAATCAATAACTTAGACTTAACTGACATATATAGAGTATATCATCCACCAAGAGCCAATACACTTTCTTCTCAGCAGCACATAGATCATTCTCTAAAATAGACCATGTATTATGCCATAAAGCAACTCTAAGCAAATATAAAAAAAAAAAAAAAAGTAGGTATACTACCCTGCATTCTATCAGATCTTAATGGAATGAAGTTAGAAATCAATGAATAAAAAAAGAAAGAAAAGCTACTCCAACACCCGGAGACTAAATAATATGCTACTGAATGATCAATGGATTTCAGAAGACATCAAGAAGGAGATTAAGAAATTCTTAGAGGTAAATGAGAACAATGATATAACATATCAAAATCTCTGGGAAACTATGAAAGCAGTACTAAGAGGAAAGTTCATTGCATGGAGCTCATTCCTTCAAAAAAGAAAAAGTCAACAAATAAATGAACTAACATTATGTCTCAAAGCCCTAGGAAAAAGAAGAACAAATCAACCCCAAAAGAAGTAGTAGACAGGAAATAATTAAAATCAGAGCTGAAATTAATGAAATTGAACTAAAAAATTGAAAAATATGACAGAACAAAAAGTTGGTTCTTTGAAAAAATAAATGAAATTGATAAGCCATTAGCTATGCTAACGAAGAAAAGGAGAGAGAAAACACAAATTTCCAGTATTTATGATGAAAAAGGAAATATCATGATTGACACTACAGAAATACAGAAGATAAGTAGAAATTATTTTGAAAATGTACACTCCAATAAAATAGAAAATAACGAAGGCATTGACAAATTTATAGAGACATATCATATGCCCAAATTAAATCAACATGATATACACAATTTAAATAAGTCAATTTCAAGCAAAGAAATGGAGGATGCCATAAAAAACAACAACAACAACAACAAAAAAAAAACTTACCAAGAAAAGCCCAGAACTGGATGGATACACAGCTGAGTTCTACAAGACCTTTAAAGAAGAACTAACACCAATACTTCTCAAAATATTTCATGAAATAGAAAAAGAGGGAACACTCCCAGACTCATTCTATGAGGCCAATATCACCCAGATTCCAAAACCACACAGAGACAAATCAAAGAAAGAAAACTTCAGACCAATATCTCTAATAAATATAAATGCAAAAATTTTCAATAAAATTCTGGCAAATCAAATACAAAAACATATAAAACATATAAAAAAGATAGTGCACCATGATCAAGTGGGCTTGAACCAACCTTGTATTCCAGGGATGCAAGTTTGGTTCAATATAAGGAAATCAATAAATGTAATTAATCACATCCATAAGCTCAAAGATAAAAATCATATGATTATCTCAATAGATGCAGAGAAAGCATTTGACAAAATACAACATCCCTTCATGTTCAAAATGCTAGAAAAAATAGGGATAACAGGAACATACCTCAACATCGTAAAGGCCATCTATGCTAAGCCCCAGGCCAACATCATCCTAAATGGAGAAAAATTGAAAGCATTCCTTCTAAAAACTGGAACAAGACAGGGATGCCCTCTTTCACCACTCATATTTAACATAGCTCTTGAAGCCCTAGCAAGAGCAATTGGACAGATGAAAGAAATTAAAGTGATACAGACAGGAAAAGAAGAACACAAATTATCACTATTTGCAGAAGATATACATAGAAGAAACAAAAAATTCCACCTGAAATCTTCTAGAACTAATAAATGAATTCACCAAAGTGGCTGGATATAAAACCAACACCCATAAATCAATGGCATTTCTGTACATAAGTGACAAATCCTCAGAAAGAGAAAATAAGAAATCCACCACCATTTACTATATCCTAAAAAAAAAAAAAAAAATGGGAATCAAATTAACAAAAGAAGTGAAAGACCTCTACAATGAAAACTACAGCATGCTAAAGAAAGAAATTAATGTAGATATTAGAAGATGGAAAGATCTACCTTGTTCATGGATAGGTAGAATTAATATCGTCAAAATGACCATTCTCCCAACAGCAATATACAGATTCAGTGAATTCCCAAACAAAATCCCAATATCATTCCTCGTAGAAATAGAAAAAGCAATCATGAAATTCATCTGGAAAAATAAGAGACCCAGAATAGCCAAAGCGATTCTTAGCAAGAAGAGTGAAGCTGGTGGCATTACTATTCCAAACCTTAAATTGTATTAAAAAGCAATTGTAACAAAAACAGCATGTTATTGGCACCAAAACAGACCAGTTGTCCAATGGTACAGAAGACACAGAGACTAACACACAAACCTACAGTTATTTTATATTAGACAAAGGTACCAAAAACGTTCAGTGGAGAAAAGACAGCCTCTTCAATAAATGGTGATGAGAAAACTGGAAATCCTCAAAATAAGATGAAATTAAATCTATTTCTCTCACCATGCACAAAACTCAACTCAAAGTGATTCAAGGACCTAGGAATTAAACCAGAGACCTTGCACCTAATAGAAGAGGGCCCAAATCATCATGTTGGATTAGGCCCCAAAGTCCTCAATAAGACCCCTATAGCACAAAAATTAAAACCAAGGATCAATAAATGGGATGGATTCAAACTAAAAAGCTTCTTCTCAGCAAAAGAAACAATCAGTGAGGTGAATAGAGGACCTACAGAATGGGAGCAAATCTTTACCACAAGCACATCATATAGAACACTAACCTCAAGGATTTATAAAGCTCTCAAAAGCCTTAACACCAGAAAAACAAATAACCCAATCAATAAATGGGCCAAGAAATTAAACAGACACTTCTCAGAAGATGATATACAATCAATCAACAAATATATGAAAAAATGTTCAACATCTCCAGCAATTAAGAGACATGCAAATCAAAACAACTCTTAAGATTTCATCTTACTCCAGTCAGAATGGCAGCTATCAAAAAAAAAAAAAAAAAAAAAAAAAAAAAAAACAATAAATGCTGGGAGGATGTGGGGAAAAGGCACACTCTTACATTGCTAGTGAAACTGCAAATTGGTGAAGCCAATCTGAAAGGTAGAATGGAGATTCCTAGGAAAACTTGGAATGGAACCACCATTTGACCCAGCTATCCCACTCCTTGGTCTGTTCCCAAAGGACTTAAAAACAGCTTACTACAGGTACACAGCCACATCAGTATTTATGGCAGCACAATATACAATAGCTAGATTGTGGAACCAACCCCCTTGCCCATGAGCAGATGAATGGATAGGGAAACTTTGGTATATATACACAATGGAACACTACTCAGCACTAAAAGAGAATAAAATCATGGAATTTTCAGGTAAATGGATGGAGTTGGAGAAAATAATGCTAAGTGAAGTTAGCCAATCCCAAAAATCCAAAGGTTGAATGATATCTGTGTTTTGAAGGTATTAACTTATAAAGGCAAGGGAGTGGGGATGAGAGGAATGAAAGAACTTTAAATAGAACAAAGAGGGGGGAGGGAGTGGAGGGGGCAAGGGGATAGAAATAGTGGTAGAATGAGTTAGCCATCATTACCCTAAGTACATGTATGAAGACACAATTGTTGAAAAATACTTTATGTAAAACCAGCAACTTGAAAAATTGTGCTCTTTATATGTAATATGAAATGAATTGCACTCTGCAAACATGTATAACAAATCAGAATTAAAAATAAAAACAATTATTCAAGGGCAATTTTCCACAACTTTTCCTCTCTCCTTCGTACAAACACAAACAATGGTGAGATCTTTCCAAAATCTTGTTACAATCTCATGAAAATTGTTCAGAAATCATAATACCTAAAACACCATAAGACAGCTTTCTAACATCTTCAAAATATTTCCCTAATTTAATTTTTCAGTCTTAATTGTTACTTTTCTGTTTTGTAATACATTCCAGCTAAAAGCACTGTTTATTTAGCTTTAAAATCTTTTCCCTTATATCTGGACTTCTGCTCACACTATAACTCTTTCTGCAGGAATTTCAGCTATATATTATTGAAATTCAATTGCAAATTCAAGTTAACAATACTTTGTTTCCTAGCCGGGCGCGGTGGCGCACACCTGTAATCCCAGCACTTGGGAGGCTGAGGCAGGAGGATCGCGAGTTCAAAGCCAGCCTCAGCAATGGCGAGGCACTTAGCAACTCAGTGAGACCCTATCTCTAATAAAATACAAAAAAGGGCTGGGGATGTGGCCCAGTGGTTGAGTGCCCCTGAGTTCAATCCCCAGTACCAAAAAATTTAAAAAATAAAAAAAAAAAATAAAAAAGCACTGTTTATTTAGCTTTAAAATCTTTTCCCTTATATCTGGACTTCTGCTCACGCTATAACTCTTTCTGCAGGAATTTCAGCTATATATTATTGAAATTCAATTGCAAATTCAAGTTAACAATACTTTCTTTCCTTATTCAGTTGATTGCAAGGTTTTTTTTCTTTTTTTTTTTTTTCATCTTAGTGTAAATCCCTAGGTGGTTTTGACCATCTGAACTCACTTCTTTCTCACTTGCAGATCTCAGTATAACTGTGGTGTATACTAAGAATGCAACATGTATGTACTCAGAATCCTGAGACAGGGAGTGGGTGGCAAAGTTGCTGTTTGTTCCTGTTCCTCCTACAGCAGGATATCCTCCTTCACTGCTTTAGCCCAGTGGTCCCCCAGCATCCCCTGGGGCACAAAGCCAGGGCACAATACTTCCAGGATTCCTTCACTGTGGTGCATCATTGGCACAGTAGATAGGATTCTGTTCAACCCAGACAACTACCATGAGCAGTGGGGAAACTGATCACCCTAAACCCTAGGCTTTTGTTGTCCCTTGATGCTTGTCTTTGAGTAATCAAGTTCTGAAGTTCTTAACAGATAATGTGAATTTTGTGTTCACCATTTTCATGGAAGTGGATCTGATGGTTAAGCCGGGTATCTTTCCACATAGTGGTATCAGGTTTAATTTGATATCCCTCTTATTCTTATGGTTATATATAGTTTTACAATTTATTTGGTTTGAATAATACAGGGAGTACTACTGTTTAATGGGTCTACTGATGTGCTAATCACAGTATAAAAATGTGACCCACTTTTATGCCAAGAAAAATGATATGGGAAATTATAGACAGTGAATAGGTTTTGTGTCATTATACAAAGAACCCAGGTTCAATATCAGTGATGGGCATTTTTTTACAGTCCATATAAAATTTACCTTTTCTTTAATGTCCATGTGAATCACTTAGGCATCTAATTTAAAATACTGGTTCTATTTCAATAGTGTTGTAGACCTGAAGCTCTGCATTTCCTACAAGATTTTTACACTACTTACCTTCTAATTGCACTTTGAACAGGAGGGGAATGAACAAAGGAAGAGTTCAGGAAAAGAACACTGGATAGATTTATTTTCTCTCTCTCCAAATCTGTAAATGCCACATTAATAACAATATCTACATCTTGTTGTAAAATTTTAAATTAGATTATGGCAAAGAAAAAACACCAATGTGTAATCTCTTACATTGTGTAATCAACACATCTGGGGAAACTGAAATTGAATTGGAACTCAGGATCTCAGTAGACTCCTTCAGAGAGGAGCTGGGGACCCAGAGCTCATACCCACAGGAGGGTGTTTGTCTTTCCCCTTAATGGATTTCAGGTTTCCTTTCTTTTCACTCTCCCTTCTCTTCTATCTAGCTTACATGACTAAAAGTCAGGAAAATAGCTGCCAGGGGGCACTCATTAGCAACTCCTTGTGTTGGGAGGAGCAATTCACTGGAGGTGTAACCTTGAGAAGGGGGAAGTGCTCTGGAGGTGTAAGCATTTCATTTCCTTTCTTTGCATGAGCTCCCATCTTCCCAACCAGACCATTTATTGTCTACACTATCTGTCCTTTGTCCCTGTCTCAAAATTATGTGTGTTGAAAAGTAAACATGGAAGCTGATAAGTCATACATATATATCATTAATTAGTACCACTTAAAAGCAATAGCTTACATTTTTATATTTAGGACTTAGGATTTCTCCACTTAGTCATTTTGATCTATTTTTTGGCATTTAAAATTTCTGTTTAGGACTCTTGACCTTACAGGCGATTTTAAAATTGATTCTAAATATTACTCCATAAAATCCTATCTCATTTGGGCTTTGAAACAACATGGAAAACTCTTGTTTTTTCTTAAAACATAATACTATAAGTTATGTTAAATTTCTATGTTATTTAGGCTTTGAAACAACTTTGAAAATTCACACTCAATAAAGAGTAAGAAATGTATAGTTTAAAAAGAAAGTGTATGCATACATGGAAGTATTGTCAGTGTTTCAAACCAGCCAAGCCATTTAGCAGTTAGCAGTTATAGCCACAAAATGCCAACTAAATCCAAAAGCATGCTCTTCTCATCAAACAGTCCAATTGTTTATACTGATTCAAGGATTAGTCATAGACCAGGTGCTCTGAGCTTTAAATATAAATTCATTTTCTGAAATTAAGTCTGAAAACTTAATGAAAAAGCTGACTGTAATTGCAAAGGGTATATTACATCATGACAATAGCCAGTTATAAATGATTCAAACAGCAATTGAATATGCCTCTAACTTGTTTGACATGGTAGTGGGAAGAAAGTCCTTTAGCTCTATTTATGTTTAGAATTTGATAGCTGCATTTCTCAGGAATATAGATTCCATTTCCAGAACTAAAATAACAATATTTTTTTTTTCTCTATAACACTTCACTGCACTGACTAACCTCAGCAGGGATAAGTACTCATCCTGTTTAAAAAAAAAAAAAAAAAAAAAAAAAAATATTTCAAAAAAATTCTCCAGGAAAGAGATGGTATTAGAAAGGGTGGATTTGAACAAAGCACAAGATATGCATGCATGGAAATGTCGCAGAGACACCCATTATCTGCACAATTGATATGAGTTGGTAATTATAATTTTAGAAGTCAAAAAAACCTCTCCAATATTGTAAGAAAATTGCAGTAATTGTTGGTAAAATTATTATTTGTTTTGCTTTTTTACTAAATTAAATGTTTCTTTATAGCACAGCATGGTGGCTTTTATAACCTTTTCAATGTTAAAATTAGCTATTTACCGTTTACTAGCATGTTTCTTTTGCAAGAAAAATGAATGCAATTGATTGAATTGTGGTAAACAATGAATTTATCCATAAAACTAAAAAGCCTATATGATCTATTTTGCATTTAAAAGTAATTTAATGCTTTGAAAACTGTTTCTTTAAAATATTTTGTTATTTGTTTTAAATAAATGAACACATATAAAACATTATTCTTTATGAAATAATACATTTGTTAGTAATTTGATGAAAGAGACAAAAATTATAAATTTAAGTTATTAATGTGTTGTTGGAAAGAAGTTTAAGTGGTAGGGGTTTTTATAAAATACTTAGGGTTCTGTTTCTATTCTGATCTGAAATGTATTGGAGGAAACAGTAATTAAATACCTTAGCTTATTTTTCATTTGGCAATTAAAGTACATATTTTAAAGTGATCATATTGATTGTGATTTAGCACTCTATTTATCTGAGCATGTGGTCAACATCTATGCTTCTAAAATATTTAACACTACATCTTGAGGATCAGTCCCAAACTGTATTACTACATAGGCCAAAGATTAGTTTGGCAGCTAGGATGAATTAGTCATGTTGTCTAATTTTATCTTCAGCTTTCTATAAATTTTGAAAAAACAAATAATTTATATGATATATTATGATTATACTATGAGCTTCGATAGTCAATGATTATATATTCTGTTTATATTTTTTGTTTCCTAAAATAATAGGACAGCTTACATCTTTCATAGACATGTACTTTGTCTAATTGAACTACAATCTGAGGTTAATTATGTTTGCTATTTCAGTGAAGCAAAAAAGTTAGAGAACATGCTTCTAAGCCTTATTACTTTTGTCTGAACAAGGTTTATTATTTTAAAAATTTAGATCAGTGTTTGTAGTTTGTGTTTTTTGGGGGGCAGGGGGTTACTGGGGATTGAACACATGGACACTCAAACATTGAGCCACATCCCCAGCCCTATTTTGTATTTTATTTAGAGACAGGGTCTCACTGAGTTGCTTAGCACCTCACAGTTGCTGAGCTTTGAACCCGTGATCCTCCTGCCTCAGCTTCCTGAGCTTCTGGGATTATAGGAATGCGCTAATATGTAGGACTTTAGTTGGCTTTTTCACCACTTTGACTAAAAGACCAACCAGCACAATTGTAGAGAAGGAAAAGTTTATTTGGGGTCTCATAGTTTCAGAAGTCTCAGTCCATAGTTAGCTGGCTCCCTTCCACAGGGTTCAAATGAGGTAGGATATTATGGTGGAAGAATATGGTAGAGGGAAGCAGCTCACATGACGATCAGAAAGCAGAGAGACTCCATTCACCAGATACAAAATATATCCCCTTTAGCCATACCCCCAGTGCCCCAATTCCTCCAACCACACTCTACCTGCCTTTAATTACCACTCTATTAATTCCTATGGGGGTTAATTCACTGATTGGGTTAAGGCTCCCACAACCTAATCATTTCCCTTCTGAACCTTGTATTTTTTCACATGTGAGCTTTGGAGGACACCACATATCCAAACCATAACATGGAGTCTCAGTGACAGTCATGAACATGTTTTGAACATATGTGTGAAAAAATATAATTAGGAATTGTAAAATTTTCATCATTCTACTTGCTATTATGTTCACTGATAAAAAATCAGTTTAATAAAAGATATGCAATTTCTTTGATCTCAGAAAACTGAGCATTTGTGCACTTAAGGTTAACTTACTATAAGGACAACTCAAATTGTGAAGAAAAATGTGAATGGCTATGGTGCAAAAGTGACACAGGAGGACTGTAATTACATCAGTTTGTCTTAAGGAGAGGACTGAATTCCCACATGACCAATTTGAGAACTCCTTAACATTGGCATTCATGCTAATAAAAGAGTGTGTATTAAAAATTATAATTTCTGACAGAGTAGAAATAGTAGGAGGGAGAGATGGAGAAACACCAACTCACCTATAGATGAGATATTTTGAGAAAGAAATAATGAAAGTAATTGCAAGTTGCCAGATGGAGACTCACATAAACAAATAGCAATATTTACTAAATACCTATTATACCTTATATGGCAATAACAAGGAGAAAGGATATATTGTATCATTTTATGGAGAGCTAGAGAAAGGGATGAGTGGATAAACTTAATAACAATTAAGAATTTTTATGGCAGAGAAGGTGGAAGACCAATAGGTTACATATCTTAATAGATTTTCTTCATTGTGAAATAAGAACAGAGTAATCTTAATACCAAATATATTCTAAACTATTGGAGTTGGTTGTCTTTATAAATACCTATCACATTTCAAGTAGCAGACACCTCTTCTGTGCTCCTAGATCTCAGAATTTGAATCAACTAAATCAGCATGTTACAGGGCTGAGGCCTATCGCAAAATTGAGGCAGGGTGAAAAACCCCTCTTCACCCTGATTCTTGCAATCATTCCAGAAAGATTTCATAAATGCAGCTCAGATTAACAGGCATGAGTTTATTAGAAGGGATAGTAAAGAGGAAAGAGGACACTTTCAAGGGAGAGAATGAGTCCTCTCAGACAGGAGAAGGACAGCATGGCACTCCTCTCCTGAACTCCAGTTTTATTGGGAATCTCAGGGAAGTTTCCAGAGAGTCCTGGCCAGGTCACCCTCTTGACTTTTGACTGCATCATAGGAACTGCATGGACCACCTCAAAGAGATGGTTTGGTGCCCACAGGAAATTGAGTCACCCTAGTTTTAACCCAATTTCTTTTTCCCTTGATCAGTTTATTACCTTCAGAATAGTCCTCATCAAACTTTCTTTGTGAGTTTCTTGATGTTTGGGTTGCCAGGGTGATGGGGGTTGTGTATAGTTTCAGTGATAAGGGAAGGCCAGGCCACCTGGTAGGGTGTGACCTGATCTTCAAACAATAGTCATTCATAAAGAAACATAAATATAGATGGGGAATTTTAGATATACTAGGCCCCCATCTTTCAGGGCTTATTTGTCAGAGAAGGCTTTCTGTGTTTTTTAGTCACCTTTCATTGCTGGTTCCCTGTTTGCCCATTCATGGTTAACTACCTACCTGACAAGCATTACCATAAGGAGATTATTTTTAAAATATATTTTCAAACTACCTACCTGACAAGCATTACCATAAAGAGATTATTTTTAAAATATATTTTCATTTTGGGAAACTTTTGTTTAAAATCCTGGTGCTATGTCCTCCTAGTTGATAACATTTGGTGAGTTTCTAACAGCTTTGGTCATGGGAGAAGAGACATCTTCAGAGAAGAAGGGTCTGAGGATATCCCAGAGGAAAGGGGAACTCAACTCAGGACCAGTGGAGTTCTTGGTATACATGTCAGAAAAGAATTTCAGCATGAATCAAAGACAACGGCATAGGAAGATAAATACACATTCAAGGGATAATTTGGGTGTCTCAAGAGTCAGCATGCCTGACCTGAGCTGGCGGGGGGGGGTCCAATATTTATAGAAGAGCTCTATCAGGGGCTGGACTGAAAGTGTTTCCAGAGTTCAGCACCCCTGGTTCAATCTCAAGTACCAAAATTTAAAAAAAAAAAATTGAAAAGTATATATGTATTGAAATAGAATTAGGTGTGACATCACCAAGATTGTAGAGTAGGAGACACCAGCATTCTTGTCCCCAAAAAACAAATATAGAAAACTGTCCACAAAGCAAAACATCCCAGAGAGGGCTCAACACATCTCATTAAAGAATCTGTAACAAATCAGTGGAAAAAAAAGAAATAAAACTAAACAGAATATCCACATAGAAAGTACTATTGATAACTAAAATGCCAGGAGATGGCCAAAAATAAAGAACAAAGACATAAACCATCGGTATCAGCCCATAATAGAACAACAACTGTCCTCAGCAATTGGCTATATAAAAGATACCAGCATATTTTGACAAAGAGGTAATCAACAATCATTCCTGCTGAAACTTGGAGCGATAAATATGGCCATATACTCCTCATGTACTCCACAGTAAGCAGCCTGTTTTGATCTTCTTTGGGAAAGGAACTTCCATGTCTCCCATTCCCACTGATGCCCTGTCTCAGAGCCATGGACACCATTCCAATGCTCTCACTATGACGTGGCTTCTGTAGTTTTCACCAAATATTTCTACTTTTCCCAATGCAAAAGCATCATTGCAGAGAATTAGAATTAGTTTGTACCCCAGACCTAGATAGAGCTAAGACCTATCAGGTGCTCTTGGAATTATCTCAGATGCCACAAAGAGACCCTTCCAATGCCAGAACCACTGTAACTGTGTGCACACATGCGCTCCCATTCCTGTGTCTCTGGTATCTTCACAAACATCTGCAACCAATATGCATTCACTTACTTGGTAGTGAAGTGGTCTTCACCCTGGAAACCAGTCCCATTAACATCCCAGATCCCAGATCAATAGTTCCATTGATAGGTCACTAGTCAGCCATGAACAGGTAAGCCAGGGAGAGGCAAGAAAGGTGAATGAAAACTACATTCTTGTCCCCAGTCAAGTACCTGGAAGATGTGTGTGATATGAAAACCTCCCCAAGCCTTAATGATGAATAGCTACAATTTCTAGACCATGTTGTCACTAAACAACTCTTTAAGACCCTTCCTTATCACTGAAATATGTCACGATCCCAATACCTTCCTTATAGCCAGAACATCAAGACCCTCAAAGAAAATTAATGGTTGTTCTTCAAGGGTAATAAACTGATTAAAGAGAAAAGAAAGTTGAAGGAAAAGAGAGGAACTTGATAACAAAAGCATTATGGAGACAGGAAATTGGTAGAAAAATGGAGGGACTCAATTTCCTTAAAAACTCTTAACTTTGTGAGCACTACACCCACCACACCAACCTCTCTTCAAGACATTCCATGTAGTTACTATGCTGTTCATCACCCTCACTTCTCAATCTTTGTTAAACTCTTACTAACTACTTTGGGTTTTCCTCAAATTCTTTCCAGCAGAGTCACAAGAATAAGCATGCAAGGATTGCAGCGGCTGCCCTGAATCCATAGGCCAGGCCCCATCCCTATAACACCACCACTTACATCAGGTTTCAGGTCTCCTCCATGGACTCCCACTAGGAATGATCATCAAACACCACGCCCCTGCCCTTTTAAGTGGACCTGCAAGCCAGACCTCATGCAAAGATCCATCCTCTCAGCCACAGCTTTCCTGAAGACAGAGTGAGAAATTAGAGGAAATTTAGTAGTCATGGTCACAGAAGAGCCCAAGAACCCTTGCTGAGGACATCACAGCATTTCCTACTGAGGATCTCCTCAATTATCATCAACACCAATTTCAGCTAACAGAGGATATATAGATGTGTTGTCACAGGTATCAGAATCATTGTACCTGAACCAAAATTTCCTCATAATTCCATATAAAGGAATATCTTTAAACACTGAAATTTGTCATTAAGTCTGGAAGAGGTAAATGATCCACCAAATGTGCAGCTATCAACAAAATACAACAAATAACATGAAAAATAAAAAAATAAAAACATATAAGCACCAAAAGAACAAAATAATTTCCTGCTAGCTTATTGAAAATAAATAGGTACATATGAGTTGTCTTATGAAGAATGCAAAGTAGTCTTTAAAGGAAGGTCAGCAAACTTTTATAAAATTGAAACAAGTCAGAACTATATGGAAAACATTAATCAACCGAAGTGAGAAATTTAACATAGAGCAATAACTGAAAAGGTAAAAGGCAATCATATTAGAAAGTAAGAAGTTAAATTGTCCCTGTATACAACATAATCTTATTCAAAATATCAAAAAGACTTCAATACAAACAACAAACTATTTGTTGTAGTCGGAAAGGGATTGCAGCCTGGAACGGCGGCGCTGCAGGAAGGAGTCCGGAGACAGGATGGAGACGAAAAAAAATTATTTAATCTTTCTCTCTCTGTCTCTTGTAATTTCTAACACCACATACACACTCTCACAAGAAACCAAGACACCTACTCTTACAAGAAACTACAATATATCTATACAATAGCGATAACCCTGTCCGTTCTCTCTCAGGTCTCATCCCATGCGCCCGAGCAGGAATGGCGCTAGCCCGATCTGCTGAGTCATGGCTCAAATCTCTCGAGATCCTGGGCCAAGTCCCACGAGATCCCAGGCCAAGTCCCGTGCGACTACGGAAGGTGGAAATGCCCAAAAATGTCTATAGCCCGTAGTCAACCGCAATCTTAGCTATCTCCCCAAACAGGGCTCCTGCATTTCCCCACTTTTGTTTTAAAAGAGGGGATGCTCTAGGATGTCTATGTGCAACCAACATTCTTACCCATCATCGGATAATCAAGGCTGTGCCCTTGACTCCTGTCTTAGGTTGATATGTTGGCCACATGAGACTGTCCCGTGCAACTGTGCCTGTCTTAGGTTGTCCCCCTCTGGGGATCTTACCCATCGTTGGCTAACCAGCCATCCAATGGAGCCCTTTAGGATCGACTGTGTAAGATGACTAAAAGCCGTCCAATTGTGAGGAGATGTTGCGGCTTTAAGGCAACAAGCCTTTTGGTGACGAGCCAAATTGCATAGCATATCAAATTCTTTAAACAAATCAGCTGCCCTAAGTTCTATCAAGTAACACAGTAAGTTCGCTAAACAAATACCCGCAAGGTACTGTCCCACGAAGTCCCAAACAATGAAAGATCAAAATGTCCACTTGTTATAACACGTAGATCTAGGAGGCCCCATGCATGCAGAGCAGAGGCCACACTGCTGGTGAGGTTGTTTGACATTTGAGCAGCAGGGATGCTTGCAGTGACCGCGATCCCTGCAGCTGTAGCAGCAGCCGTCTTTTTTATGTCTAGACAATGCCACCGGCAAATCTTCAGGGCCCGCTCCCTAGAGACTCAAGCATCAATTATTAAAGGAAAGACAGTGCTATTCCAGCACTGAGTCAAGAGGCGAGCTGTCAAACTAAAAAATAGAATTATTAGATTAGAAAATTAAAGTTGATTTCTGCTCACACACATTGCAGCCTGAGCTCCCACAAACATAAGCTGGCAAAATATCATATTTAGAACAAAACAAAGAAAGACTGAGGGTAATTACTGCATTAAAGATAGATTTAAAAAAAACTAACACCACTTTGGAGAAATAATTTGTTAGCTGGAACTCTCGAGTTTCTGCATACACAGCAGTCCTTTACCTGTTGAAATAATTGAAATTAATCATTTATTAAATAAATGAAGTTAATAACAAATAAGCAACCTCATATCAAAACACCAAAATATCAGGTTATACAGCACTAGTCATATTTTTTGCTAAAGAGAAGTCCCTGGGACACCTATAAAACAAAATTGAAGGTACCTTCATTATTAAATTATTTACCCAATTTAAATACTCTTAAACTTAAATGAATTAGAGTTATTTGGATCCATATATATATATATATATGTATGTATATATATATATATATATATATTCACAAGCGCTTTGTTATTATTTGATGTTACACTGGACAGACAGACGCACATACAAACATATATTTGTGACATCACATTAACATGAAATTTAGACAAATACACAGACATAAACACATATATAAAAAGAAAAAAAATACAATTTGTGTGCACACTAAAGAGAGATCTCTTCGTCCCAACTGGGAGGAATGACACTTAAGTTGTGACATATTTTGAAGGACTCTTTTAAGGGAATCATTCCATATCTTAATCATGGTCCTCTTGATTTTGTACCTTTTGTATTAATCTTGATTCCTCAACAAATTCATCTTGATCCTTTTGATTTGGTACCTGCTTTATTAATCTAGATGGTATCCATATTGGAGAGGATTCATGCTTTGGAAAAACACAAACAGATCCTCTCCCCCAAATTAATACTGGATCTGGACCCTTCCATGTACCTGAAAGAACATCCTTCCAGTAAACCAAAGGTTTATGTTGTTGATGTGGGTTCCAATGTCTGTCTCCAGCAGAATAACCATCAGAGTCCAAAGTTAAAAAATTTAAAGTAAACAGGGCAACTGCCAATCTGTCCTTAGGATTTTTCCAGTTTCCTTCTTTCTGTTTTAACAACATAACTTTTAGTGTGCGGTTTGCTCTTTCAATAATGCCCTGACCCTGAGGATTGTATGGGATGCCTGTTTTATGGAATATGTTGAATTTTGCGCAAAACTGTTTGAAAGATGAAGAGTGTATATGCGGGGCTGTTATCTGTTTAAAGCATTTTGGGGATGCCCAATGCAGCAAAAGCTTGTAAACAATGAGATGTGACATTTTAACTTTTTCTCCAGAATGTAAGGAAGCAAAAATCATGCCTGAGCATGTATCTATGGTTACATGAATAAATCGCAATTTTCCAAAACTTGGCTCATGAGTAACATCCATCTGCCACAAATGATTGGGCATTAATCCTCTAGGGTTAACACCAAAATGAGGATTGGGCAAATGTGTCATACAAGATTTACAATTTTTTACAATTGTTCTGGCTTGCTCCTTTGTGATTTTAAACCTACGTTGCAAGGTGGTGCTGTTGACGTGAAACTGGGAATGAAATAAAGTAGCTTGTTGTAGCGCTGAAAAGTATAAATATTATTTTTTTTTGTAAGTTCATTAGCCTTTTGATTACCTTCATGGAGGGGGCCAGGCAAATTAGTATGTGCTCTAATATGGCCTATGAATAGAGGTTCTTTTCTAGCCCACAAAAGTTTTTGTATTTGATAAAACAATTTAAAGGCTGGAGTATGAGGTGCTATTGGTCCTGCTAACTCTAATTTTGGGACAGCTTGTACAATATAGTGGCTATCTGAAAAAAATGTTTATGGGCTGGTCTCTAAAATTTTCCAGAGCTCTTACCACAGCTTCTAATTTCCCTAGTTGAGCTGATTTGTGTGCAGTTATGTAAGTCATTTTCTTTTGTAGTGACTACTGCAGCAGTACCATTTGAGGACCCATCTGTAAATACATTAAATGCCTTAGGAATAGGTTGATTTTTTATTACCTGTGGAAATATAATAGGATGATTAATACAAAAAGATAATATAGGAGACTTAGGAAGGTGATTGTCAAAATTTGCAGAGGTAGAACATCTAGCTATAGCCCAGTCATTATCATTGAAGCATAAATATTCAATCTGTGACGATGAATAGGGAGTAATAATAGTACCAGGGTGAATGCCAAATATTTTAGTAGAAGTTTTAAGTCCTTGAAGAATAAGTTTAGCCACCATGGAGGTATAGGACTCAATTATGCTTTTAGGAGAGACAGGCAAATGTATTCATAATAAAGGCCCTTGTTGCCAAAATACTCCTGTCGGTGTATATTGTGAGGAAATAATAATCAATATCAGCGGTTGAGTTAAATCAAATCTGTCACAATGAGCTCCTTCGATGGCTTTTTCTACTACCTTTAAAGCTTTCCTAGCATCAGGAGTCAATGTTTCGCGGTGAGGATGGATCAGGGTCCCTAGAAGGATATCAAATAAAGGTTTTAATTGGCCAGTAGTGAGGTTTAGTGTAGGGCGAAGCCAATTAATGTCTCCCAGTAGTTTTTGGAAATCATTAAGGGTGGATAAATGTTCTTTTTATTTATTAAAATTTTGGGGGGTCTAACAAAAGCATCCATTATTTTAAATCCTAAATATAATATGGGAGATCTGGTTTGAACTTTTTCTTCTGCTATATATAATCCGTATTTTTTTAAATTTTCTACCACGTCACTGAATATATTAAATAAGATTTTTTGATTAGGGTGGGCCAGTAAAATATCATCCATGTAATGTAGACACATGAGGTTTGGATATTTATTTTTAATGGGTTGGATAGCCTTGTCCACATATATTTGGCATATGGTGGGGCTATTAGCCATTCCCTGCAGCAAAACCTTCCATTGATATCTCTGATCAGGGCCATTATTGTTAATAGAAGGAACTGAAAAAGCAAACCTGGGGGCATCCAGAGGATGTAGGGGAATAGAAAAGTAGCAATCCTTTATATCAAGACTAATAAGATGGAAATTTTTTGGAATAGCTATAGGATTCGGAAGTCCAGGTTGAGTAGGGCCCATGACTTGCATGGTTTTATTAATTTGTCTAAGATCATGTAATAATCGCCATTTTCCTGATTTTTTCTTGATCAAAATATGGGGGAATTCCAGGGAGAGGTGGAAGGTTCTATATGTCCTGCTTCTAATTGTTCCTGAACTAGTAGGTGGGCCGCTTGTAATTTCTCTTTAGATAGGGGCCACTGAGGGACCCACACTGGCTTATCAGAAAGCCATGGTATTTTCAAAATTATTTTCTCAGTGGCCCCGAAGAAAAATGTCTTTTTCCTATATGATAATGATTTCTTTTAGGGTTAAGCTTACCCTGTACTTTTTGATGATTTCTTACAGGGTTAAGATTACCCTGTAGATTTTTACATTTAACACCTGCAGTTTTGGTTGCAAGGTGTACTCCCATTTGTTGTAAAATATCTCTTCCCCATAAACTAACCGGTAGATTAGGTATAACATAAGGCTGAAACGTGCCTTTATGTCCTTCATCATCCTTCCATTTTAAAATTACCGCACTTTTTTCTGGGAGGTTATTATATCCCAAGCCTCTTAAACTGGTTGAAGCTTTTTGCAGAGGCCAGTGTTTGGGCCATTGATGTAAATTAATGATGGAAGAATCAGCTCCAGTATCTATAAGACCCTCCGTTTCTATTCCTTGGATTCTTATTTTACACATAGTCCTCCTTGTACAGTCCTGAACCCAGCAAACCATGGGTTTCGAATCAGTGGAACAAAATCCTCTATTGTTCCTATTTAGAGGCATATTCATTTTAAATGAATTATGTAAATTTGGAAGGAGGAGCAGCTGAGCAATTCTATCTCCCTGATTAATAGAACTTATACTTTGGGGTGGGCTAAGCATTATTTTTATTTCCCCTTTGTAGTCTGAGTTTATTACACCTGGGGTCACTTGCAAACCTAATAAGCTTTCAGGACTTCGCCCGATAATAAGTCCTACAGTCCCTGAGGGAGGAGGTCCCCTGACTCCTGTGGGAATAAGTTGAACCCCCATTTCAGGTGTTAACACTATTCGGGCGGTGGAACAGAGGTGTAATCCTGCATTTCCTCCTGTTCCTCTGGCGAGGGAGTGGATGGGTATTAGGGATTGTGTCGGGGAAGCATCTGAGTGGATGCTTGAGGATACTCCTCCTCCAATGCCTAGTACATTTGTGGGCCCTGGGGCATTGGGCCCCGTGCCCCATTTTTTGAATTCCTGAACAAAGGATTTCCATGGATGTCAAATTTTGAATAGCATTTATTGGCCCAATGATTTCCTTTCTTACACCTGGGGCAGCAACCTGGAGCACGGTATGAATTTGGTCGTATTTCTCTTTTGGGATTTTGCCTAGAATAGCCTGATTGATTATGATAATTTTTCCTAGAATATCCTGATTGATTATAATGTCTATGTTGAACCCTTGTGAGATTTTGAGGGGCAGCATCTCTCACAGCTGCTGCAATCACATTCCCTGTGACAAAGGCATCATTTATATCTTTACATAGTTGTATATATATGGAAAGATACTTTTTATTTTTCCATGGCCTAATGGCTTCCTGGCAATATTTATTAGCATTTTCATACGCTAATTGAACAACTAATGGCATAACTTGATCAACGTCTCCCAAAACTCTACCTGCAGTTCTCAAAAGTCGATCAGCAAATTCAGCATATGGTTCATTAGGTCCTTGAATTACTTTGGACAAGCTACCTTGTAGATCCCCAGGTCCTTGTACAGTTTTCCATGCCTTTAAGGCAGCTGCATTTATCTGAGCATATACTCCTGGGGTATAATTGATCCTGTACGTCTGTGAATTGCCCTTCTCCTGTGAGCATTTCTATATTATGGTCTCCAAACACTGCATCTGTGTTTCTTTTAGCTGTTTCTATACAAAGTTCTTGAAATTGCGATCGCCAAACCAAGTATTGTCCCCCACTTAATGTTGCTTTACATAGATGTTTCCAGTCTGCGGGGGTTAAGTTAAAGGTGTTAAGGGACTCCAGTATACTCAATGTGAAAGGAGCTTGGGGTCCATAAGTCATTGCTGCCTCTTTGAGATTTTTTATTGTTTTGAAATCTACTGGCTGGTGGCCCCTCTGTCCATTTTCATATTCAAATACTGGCAGTTCCCAATGTATCTGTGAGTTACCCTCGAGAGTGCATAAGCGCTCAGAAAGACTTTTTATTTCTATTTCTAGAGTATGCAAACGACTAGTGATACCCTTCATATTTTCTGTAATCGATTTCACCCATGGGGGAGTAGAGGACACAAGTTCCTCCACTTGATGATCCCTTATCTTGGTCTTCCTTAATTTCCTTTTGTTCATTTTCTCAAAATCACCTTTAGTTAATTCCTCCTCCCTACTACTACTCTCATTGGTCCTAACTGACTCAGTAACATCCTGAGTCCCAGGTTCAATTGAGACCATGTATCCTTGAAGTATCTCTAATAAATCTTGAATAGCTTTAGCAGCTTGGATCTTTGTTGTTTTTGGGGACGCTTCTAATACTCTCCTTACTGGTCTTAGTTGACTTAGTGGAATCTACACTTTCATGATCGCCTTCACTGTTTTCTAAATCCTCCTCACTAACGACAGACTCATCTATATCAAAGAATTCATCAAGAGCCTTGTACACTTGGGTCTTAGTTATTTTCGAACCCATTTTAACTGCTCTGACTAGAGACTCCTGCGAGGTTTCTCAGTTCTTACCTGCCGTGGTGAATGCCCAAACGGGCCACCAACTGTTGTAGCCTGAAAAGGGATTGCAGCCTGGAATGGCGGCGCCGCGGGAAGGAGTCCGGAGACAGGATGGAGACGAAAAAATTCTTTAATCTTTCTCTCTCTGTCTATTGTAATTTCTAACACCACATACACACTCTCATAAGAAACGAAGACACCTACTCTTTCAAGAAACTACAATATATCAATACAATAGCAATAACCCTGTCTGTTCTTTCTCAGGTCTCATCCCATGCGCCTGAGCAGGAATGGCACTAGCCCGATCTGCTGAGTCATGGCTCAAATCTCTCGAGATCCTGGGCCTGGGCCAAGTCCCGTGAGACTACGGAAGGCGGAAATGCCCAAAAATGTCTATGGCTCATAGTCAACCGCAATCTTAGCTATCTCCCCAAACAGGGCTCCTGCAACTATTAAATTTAGTAACAATGTAGTACACAGTCTCAACATAAAGCATGCAATGTCTCTGTCCACTGACAATGAAGGGTACACAATAGCAATTCCTAAAATAATCCTATTTGTAATAGCTACAAATATTAAAATACTTAAAATAAATTTAAAGAAAATGAAGATCTATATAGTGAAAGTATATAACACTAATGAAAAAATTAAACACAGAATTAAATGGAAAGATTTTGTGCTAATGGATTAAAAATTAATATTATTAAAATGCCTATACTACAAAGTGCTCTCCTAATGCAACACAATTCCTATCAAAATTCTCTTGACCATTTTACAAGTAGAAAAAAAAATTCTAAAATTGGTATAGAAACACAAAAGACTCCAAATAACCAAAACAAACTTGAGCAGATAGACCAAAGCTGAAGGTGTCATATAAACAAGAAAAAAGGAAAAAAAGAAAGAAAGAACAATCTTTATGACACTGCACTTAGCAGTGATCTTTTTATATGACCATCAAAGAACAGATAACAAAAGTCAAAGTTAAGCAAACTGGTTGGCATCAAACTAAAGTGCTTCTTTGCTGTAAAGGAAACAATAAATAGATGAACAGATAGCATATGAAATGGGAGTTGTATATTTATAAACCATACATCTAGTAAGGAGTTAATAACCAAACAAATCAATAGTATAGAAAACAATTAGCCTAATTAGCAAATGGACAAAAGACCTGAATAGACATTTCTCAAACAAATACAAATACCCAACAGATATCTAGGAAAAACAATACTCAGCATTACTAATGATAGGGAAATGCAAATTAACACTACAATCAAATATGACCTCACCTGTGAGAATGTCTATCATCAAAAAAAAATGAAGAATACTTGTTGAAAAGGAGATGTAGAGAAGAGAAACTTTGTAAATTATTGATGAAGAACATAAACTAATATATTTATTTTGGAAAATAGTATGGAAGTTTCTCAAAATTTTAAACTAGAACTATCATGTGATCAGCAATCCCACTACTGGGTATTCATACAAGGGAAATGAAATCATTATGGCAGGGACATCTGCACTCTGAAGTTTATTGCAACATTATTCAAAATGCCCAAGATATGGAATCTGTTTCTGTGTCCATCACAGGATGAATGGATAAAGAAAGTATGGAGAGCATACACAATGGAATGTTATTCCATTTATAAAAAAAAAAAAAAAAGGATCCTGGCCTTTGCATACACATGGATGATTCTGGAGAACATTAGGCTAAATTAAATAAGCCAAGCACAGAAGAATAAATATTAGGTGATTTCACTTACACATGGGATGCATTCATGTAACAAGGAGAACTTAAATAAGCCGAGAGTATAGGGTGGTTCATGGAGATTTGGGAATGGGGAGTTGGGAAGACATTGGTTAAGGACAAAAAGTGTGAGATGGACAGAGGGAATAAGTTCAAGACCTTCAATGCACAGCATAGCAACTGTATACCTGAAAATTACTGAGCCTAGATTTTACATATTCACAGCACAAAATACAAGCATGTAATAAAAAACACACAGAGAAAGCTTGATTTAGTAAATCCACCATGCATACATACATGAAAATTTTATGTTTATGCTATAAACATATACAATATACTTGTCAACTAATTTTTTAAGAGCAATAGAAAGTGAGTAATCCACTCCAAACTCCCACTGTGGAGTCCTGTTTTTTCTAGAATCAAGTGGAATTTGCTGTAGGTCCTGAAGGGAGCTTACATAAAAGAAGTAGGTTTAAAGTAATAGGCACATTCATTGAATGATCACTATATGACAGGCCCAATTCTAAATGCTTCCTAGGGAGTTTTCACAGTCTTCCAACATCTTCATAGAAACCCTTTGTGGAGGTTATATTACTTTTTACTGTTTTAAAAATGAGATTTAGTCCAAAGAAGGGTTATATTACTTGACGAATTCATACAGCCTTCAGATAGCACAGCCAAATTTAAAGCTAGGAATTGGACTATGAAATCATGTATTTACAGTTTTCTATATTTCCTCAAGTAAGAATAAATATTTTAAATTACATAAATAATTTTATTAAATTCTTAATATTTCTAGAATATATATACATTATTATACTATCATGTTAAGATGTTCCCATATATTCAACTTATTTAAAAGTTAGTCATTTACTTTCTACTTAGAGAAACAGGTTAAAGTCTCAAGATCAAGCATCAAATATTGCAACAAATGTTTATTGAGATAAAAATTAAAAGCAAAATCATCTCTTTCCTTAAAATATTCAAAATTTATAATTCTCAAATATTTGTAATATAAGCATACCTGAGAAATGAATGTCATGATGATGAAATTAAACACTGTGCCATTAATTTCATTTTCCCCATTATGATCTCAACAAGAAAATATTCTATATCTACTGTTACATTTTGTGTTAGAAAATAAATTCAGAACTTAAAAAAAAAAAACTCTGATTTCCTAATAATGAAGATATCTATGCCTCTGAAATTCCACTTAAAATACAAAAATAAAAATTATTTCCAGGTCACTATCAGATTTCTGGTAAGTAAAATGCTTTCCGACCTCTGTCTCAGATTATTTTTCTTCATTATAGTTAATCTTCCAAGTAGAAATTTAGAAGTGATACGCTAATTGGATCAGGACTTCCCTCCCCAAATTTGTCCTCTAATGATTTTGACACTCCCTAAAAAACAATTATTTGTTTCTATAACTGTAAAGACCTTCTTCATAATTTTAATTAGAGTTTATTGTTATTACTTATATTGACAACATAGAACTTAATGTAATGCAATTATATTAAAACTTTTGTTTACAAATTGAAATTTTATGAGTGTAATTAACATCAGTCATATGAAAGCAGTACAATAAATAATCTTTCTTAGTATTATATATTCAAAATTTTGATCAAGTTATTAAAAATACAAGAGTTGCTGAAAGATTAAATGTATGGTTATAATTGTGCTTCCCATTTGTGCAGTATCTTATTAATACCATGACTCTTAACATCCAAGTTGATGACTATTTGTTTTTTAACCTGTCTAATGATGTACTTTTTCTTTAAGAATCATTGTTCTGAAGACACATTTTCTTCTTTTTATATTTTAGACATAGCTACTCAGAAAGGAATTCAAAAACTCCTGATATTTTCTACAAATACATAATCAAGGTGATTTGAAGTCATTTTTTTTACAAAATGATGCAATAGTGAAACAATCACAGACTTTGAGAGGCACATTATTTTCCTAGTTGTGTGACAATAGACAGATTTTGGAGGTTTTTGAGTCTTAACATCATTATTTATTAAATAAATATTAAGGTACATATCACAAAAATTTAAATAGCTTTTAATCTAATAATTCTCATGTAAATTATTTATTACATTATTAAACACTTAGGAGGCATATGATCTACAACTTTATGAATGTATTCATTCATTCAAAAATAATCATTGAGCATTTACTATGTGCCAGTTACTTCTCTGTGTACTAAAATCATGCAACATGAACAAAACCAACAATGCCTAATCTTCACAGTTGGATTTCACACTTTATATGTATAGACATAATGCAACTAAAAACTGAATGACATTTTAATAGAAAAATTATTTAGAGCATACTGCAAGCTGAATTAGAATTTAGTCATGTAATAAGTTGAAGTCATCCAAGATCCATGCCATTATATCCACATGTCTTTGATATGAATAAAGATGGCTCTGCAGCCCTCACAAAATGAAATGTTCTTTAGTATTTAATTCCTAGTGTATATTAAGATCAAAACACATTCTTTTTTGAGTATAACACCACTAAGCACTAAGTTAAATCTTCCAAAGAGTACATTCTAAGGCTATAAGCGCATAATGCCACTTAATTATTCAAATACTAACCACAAAAGTAATTTTCATATATGATTTTCTTAGACTGCTTCTCCAAATCATGTGTGTCTGAGTAAAATAATACTAAAATGACCTTAAGTGCAAGAGAGCTGATAGTTCTGTGGCTAGAAACTAATGACAGGTGGATTACAGTCCTCCTCAAACAAGTGTGTGTTTGTCCTACTTAATGAGTTTGGCATTAACCTCCCAAAATTATCTCTACACTGGCTTTAAACTGATACTCATATTTCTAACTTAATACCAGAAACTGAAAGTTGACAGCATTTAGCTTCATTCCCACCTGGCAAGCAGGCACTGCTGTTCAATAACTACAACCTCTTCAGTGGAGGCTCAAGTTCTCCAGTCTCATGGCTCTGCACCCTGCCTTTCCTTGCTCTTATTTCTTGTCTGAACCTAGCAGGAACTAAAGTTTTCTCACTTTAAGGAAAATGTTAGTATTTTAAAACATAGATTTGATCTCATATTTTTATAAAATTTGTTTTTTGTGATCATTTGACTAACATGAGGCAGCATGAATATTAGGGTTATTTTTTCAGTCAAATACATTATCCATATGACCCAAGTAATTCAAATGGATTCATGATCAGATGATCTCATTTTGAATTTGTATCATTCTCTGAAATTGGAATTCATTTGCATTGACTCAAGGCCAATTGGTATTTTAAGGAAGAATGACCACGACAGGACATTAGTATAGACATTAAAGATGTAAAAGTTTATATCTTTATGTAGTTTACCTTTTGGTAACATGTCTAAAAGTCAATAAATTGAATAAATACATTTTCTTCTGAATTAAGTGAATGGATACCATTTTAAAAATTAAAGTTAGGAACTTATGAAATGGTAGGACATGAGAGATGTATGCTGTGGACCACATGATATGGAAATTCCTCTTACCTAGAGGTGATAGGGTCTTGAAAAATATTTTCATAGCTCTTTAACTTAATAATTATTAGCCAAAGAAGTAGGACTGATCTTTGGAAGGGGGGGGGGCAGTGTGCTTTGTGTGAAGGATGCTGAGTATTGCAACGTAATATTCTGATAAACTAAACAGGCCTTATATTGAAATTCCTTCAATATTTCTCTAATCCCAGTACAGATTATAGGAACAAAAAGATTGTAAATATCTCCCTTATATTATCATTAATGTCCATTTCACAAATGAGAGAAAACATATAATATGAACATAATTTGTTCTGTTCAACTTTCACAGCCTAAAACACAAATTAGTATCAATAAAATATTATATAATTGGTAATTTAGGTTTTTTTTTTTTTTTTTTTTTTTTTTGTGGTACCGGGGATTGAACTCAGGGGCACTTGACCACTGGGTCACATCCCCAGCCCTTTTTTGTATTTTATTTAGAGACAGGGTCTCACTGAGTTGCTAAGTGCCTCGCCATTGCTGAGGCTGGCTTTGAACTTGCGATCCTCCTGCCTCAGCCTCCCAAAGTGCTGGGATTACAGGTGTGCGCCACCGCGCCCGGCTGTAATTAGTTTTTATGTAATAGAAAAATACAGTAGTGTGATACTGTAATTTAGTTTTTATGTAATAGAAAAATACAGTAGTGTGAAACGTGTATTTAGCCCTCTTATTTTAAAGTCAGCCATCATAAATAAATAATAATTAGTAGGAATAATGTATTGCATATATAGCTTCAGGCATGCAATATGAAATCAGTTATAGAATCTTTGTTCAAAACAATGCAGAACTTAGCTGCAGATTAATATAAAATTCTAGATGATCCATGTAGTCAAGATAATTTCTAAAAGATATTGTAAGAAAAACCTATAGCTACAATGAAGAAGACAGGTTTGTAAAATCTTTAGCATATTTTATAATTTTCAGTTTTAAAGTATGTTGTAATATAATTTTGTTTTTATGTACCAGTGTTATCAAAGATCTTATTTGTTAGATTTTATTTCAATATAATTTCTTAAAATCAAATGAACTATATATTTAATAGCATAATCTATAATACAATAATCTATTTTTAGATCATTTCTAAGAAAACTGCCATAAAATTAAAAGTTGACTATTTACATATATCAATCATTAACTGATAAGTGCCTGATTTAACTTATCATTTCTTTATTCTAATTACATGTGTAAAGACCTCAAAAAGCATCACCATTCTATACTATAGTGATAAATGACTGGCCTTACCTTATTAATAAGCATATTCAAATTTGCCCCAACATTATAGATTATTATATAATCTATGGTATTTTTAGGGCTTCAACATTTTTGATAAAGTACTATAAGATGTTGATTTTTCTCTTTGACAGCAAAAACTGTCTTAATTTTGCATGGCATATTAAGCTAGAGTTACTCTGCTTAATTTAGCTTTTCTGAATTTTCTGTTTACTTTTTTTCTGAATAACACAATTAGAATGGATACCATTTTAAAAATTAAAGTTAGGAACTTATGAAATGGTGGGACATGAGAGATGTATGTTGTAGACCACATGATATGGAAACTCCTCTTACCCAGAGGTGATAGGGTCTTAAAAAATATTTTGATAGCTCTTTAAGTTAATAATTATTAGGGTTAATTTGTCTGTAAAAACATAATAAATAACCAACAGTTGCACATATAAAACAAGATTGCTGATTAGTAACAGTTCTAAACTGGTCCCCTTCTCAAAAAGTAAAATCTGTCTCCCTTTTTCTTCTAAAAAACCTTACCATGTATGAGCCTCATAAATAATAAAAGAGAATGAGACATATTTTTTTCTGATAGCAATATTAATCTAATCTTGAAAAGGTACCCTAAGTTCGGAAGAATACCAAGTTCCTATTTGTAACCTTATTTCTTATTTAAATAAATGTCTTGATAGTTTTTTTATTTTCAAAGCATCATTTAATATAAAAATATATGTTATCATTTCATAAATGAGAATTAAATACTCCTCACCTCACACAAATAATACATTTTAATTTTCATAAACTTTTCATTGTACAATAGTTTTAATTCACATAAAAGTCACAAAGACAATATATAGTTCCCATACACCTTGCACCCTAAACACATATGTCATTGTTGACATTTTAACTTGATATATTAGTCATGATTAATGAACAATCGCAAATGGTTTATTGTAATAAAAGTTCATATTTTATGCTATTGTCTTTGTTTTTAACTGATATTCTTTCTTCTTTTTTTTTTCTCCTATTCCAGGATCCTATCCAAGTTACCACATTATATTTACCTATTACATGTCCTTAGACTTCTCCATGCCTGGTTCTCAGGTTTTCTTTGCTTTTGTTGATCTTGCAGTTTTGAAGACTACATATCTGATATTTTGTTGGGCTATCAACAAATTTAGTTTTACATGAAAATTTTATCATGGTGAGGCTGGGATTATGGATTTAGGGACAAAGACCATAGAGGTAAGGTAAAATAAATAAATAATTACACACACACATCTAAACATTTACATAAAGATCAGAAAAGAAGAAATGAGAGTACAGTATTTTATCATTTGTATAAACTAGTTAAAGTTGTATTTCTATGAAATCTAGAATTAGATCAGCTAAAGCATTCACTACAATAAAACAAAAAGATATAACTAAATATAACAGAATGAAAAGTGGATAAAAAATAACATGCAGCTAATATAAAAGATGGTACTGAAAGAGGATAAGGTAAATAAAATAACAAGTAAATACAATGGCTTGACAAAAGACATAAGCCTGATTATATCAATAACATATTATATTTATGGTCTAAACATTTTAGTTAATAGCAGATTTTTAAAAATTGCATTGAAAAGCAAGCTTTAATTATATGTTGCCTATAAAAATAAAAACTGTAAATATAAAACCACAAGTAGACTAAAAGTAAAGTTATTGAAAAAGTTAACCACATAAATACTAGTTAAAAGAAGATGGAATGATGCTATTAATATCAAACAAAATGAAATACAGAGAAGAGAATATTATTGCTCATAAAGACATTAATTTTTATTAAAGGTTCAATTTAGCAAGAGGACACATCTTTCAATTACAAGAAATAAAATTAAGATCATAAAAATCTCCAATTATCATTAGAAATTAAATTTCTCTTCTTCTGACTATTGCAAGAACAAATAGATATAAAATTTATTAGGATGCAGAAGACTCAGAAACCTCTATCAACCAATTTGACCTAATTAACAATTATAGAAGACTCCAACCATTAAGACCAACAAATATTTTCCATGTGTTAAGAACATATTCACATGTTCTTATAGGTATGCTCAAAACATTTAGTATATTGGACCATAAACCAATCTCAACAAATTAAAGATGACTGTACCCATAAGAAGTATTCCATCTGATTATAAGGAGTTCACATACATGTAAATAGCAGAAAGAGCTACAAAAATCCCCAGTATGTGGAAAGAAAATAGCACATTTCTAAATGATCCCTATGTAAGGAATAGAAAAAGTGAAATTAGGAAGTATTTTGAACAGCATTAAAATAAGAAAATAAGAGCAGAGCATATCAGAATTTGTATAATGCTTTTTCTTTGGAAAAAAGTCACATCACTAATAAAGAAAAATCTCAAATCAGTGCTCTTAATTTTTACCACAAAATAAGAAAATAATGAGATGAAATCCCAAAATAAAGCAATGAAAAGGAGAAAATAGTGATCAGAACAGCAAGCAAGTAAATAAAAACACAAAATCAATGGAGAAAAAAAAATTCATGAGAAAAATCAACAAAACTGACAAATCTAAAATCTCTAGCCAAACTTCTCAGGAAAAAAAGACAGGATTTACAAATCATCAATATGAGGAATCAGAAAGGAAAAATAAAAATAAAAACAAAAACCTCCAGTTGGTTAGAGATACTTAAGAAATAATATGAGCAACTTTAATAAGCACATTCAATAACTTAAGTTCAAAATGTCAATCTTTTGAATGATTCACACTATTAAATTTTATTCAAGTAGAAAGAAACTGGGCAGGGTGGTGTGTGCCTGTAATCCCAGTGGCTCAGGAGGCTGAGGCAGGAGGATCTCTAGTTCAAAACCAGCCTCAGCAACTTAATGAGGCAATAAACAACTTAGGGAGACTCTGTCTCAGAATAAAACATGAAGGGGTTGGAGATGTGGCCCAGTGTTTAATCCGCTGGGTTCAATCTCTGATTAAAAAAAAAAAAAGTGGAAAGAGATTGAATGTTGGATAATAATTAAAAGCACTAGAATTTTACTTTTTTTTTCCCAAAAAGAAAACTCTACTGTTAATTTGTCCACTTGATAAGTATACCATATACCATATATTTAAAAGAAAAAAACACAGCAATTCAAAATTCAAAGAGAATGGAACAATCGTTCTATGAGAACATTTCCTTAACAATAAAATCACATAGAAAATTGTACAGTACAATTGTACAATTGTAGTTCTTTTTTTTTCCAGAATATATCAAACTCATTTGAATATTTATTTGGAATCTATGAATAACCAAACTCAGAAGGTCAAGGGTCCTGTGTTTTTTTTTCTCATATGTGGAAGTTAAAGAGGAAAAAGAAAAGAAAGGTGGTGGACAGGATCTCATGAAAATCAAAGGGAGATTATGTATAACTAATAAGAACAAATTTTTAAAAATCAAAGGAGATTGGTAGAATAGAGGAAAAAGACCTAGGGATAGGAAGAGGGGAGAGAGGGAAGTACAGGGGAGTGGTGGCATTGGTTAAATTGTATTGCTGTATTGTGTGCATGTACATGTATGGATATGTAACAGCAAATTCCACCATTATGTACAACTATAATACACCAATAAAAATATGGAAAAAACAAACAAACAAACAGAATAGAAGAGTAGAGTTGGATGTTAAAGGATGTTAAAGACTTCCAAAGAATTATCTCCCTTCAGAGATAACATTTGCATTTCAATTGGAGAGGAAACCTACAGGTCTGTTACTGAATATGTGCTTGGATCTTCAAAAGATAGTAGAGATCTCCTCTTCCTAGGGCATATTTGTTTACAACAGGGAAGTAAGCACTCTCTCTGCGTCTCTTTTTCAGTGAAGATATAAACCTGGACTACATTCATAAAAGAAAAGGAATTATAATAGAGATCAATGTATATAAATTTTAATCAATGCATAAAGTATGGTTAATAAGATCAATAAGATGAATATGGTGATAAGATGAGTTTCAGAGGCAAACATAAGTTATGAACACTACCAAATAAGAGGGGACATGGGGGAAATTTCATCATGTCTTCTATGGAGAGTACTGTCTATGTTTCTGCATTTTGGAATGAGGGGATCAGTGAAATGAAAAAAGTATATGCTATTGAACATGTTTAAAGTGGAAGTAAGCACTTGTCTTTTCATGAAATATAAACCTGGACTACATTCATAAAAGAAAAAATTATAATAGACATCAATGCATAAAAATAAGATCAATAAGATGAATATGGTGATAAGATGAGTTTCAGAGGCAAACATAAATGAAACCAAATAAGAGGGGACAAATTTCATCATGTCTTCTATGGAGAGTACTGTCTATGTTTCTGCATTTTGGAATGAGGGGCATCAGAAAAAAAATGCTATTGAACATGTTTAAAGTGAAGTGTTGTCTACATAATAAGACAATCAAAAAAAATAAACACACACCAAAAACAAACAAACAAAAAAAAAAAAACACACTATATGCAATAGAAACTAACATGAAGAGTGAAATAAAATTGTTAGAAACAGAAATTCAAGAATGGTCCTTCTGTTAAATACAGATATGTCTTTCCTCCTCAACAAAAGAAAGCAGCTATGTGCTAATGACAATGGATGATTAGAGAGGGAAATGGTTAACATAAAAATAAAAAAAGAAAATGAAAGAAATAGAATTGGCAGCAATAGCGTAATTTAATGGGCAAATATCACAAACATGCAAAATGAAACAAGATGAGTGATGTGCCCTCTATAAGATTCCCAAATTAGAACAGGGACTCTAAATGACAGTGATGAAACAGCAAACTAATAAAATGATCTATGCAGTGTACTTATGACCTGCTTGTGTATTTTATTTCCCAGAATATTATAAAAGCAACTAGGGCTATTATTGCATTAGACTAATTTTGAAAAACAATGATGAATTCTCTGGTAGAAATAAAATGAAAATGAAAGTACAAAACCCTGAAATTAGTGACCTTTGAGAGAAAAGAAAATTAGTATTATTTGAGCATGTATCTTAGACCAGATAAAATACAACTATGAAATCAATGTGCATGTTTTTAAAGAATCATAAAAATATTTTAAAGATTCCAAACTTTGAAGATAAAATAGGAGATTTTTACAGAGAATAACAATATTTATTTGGGGATAGCATTATATCCCAATGAAAAGAGCAAAACACTGTAATGAGTATTGTATGCCATAATAAACTACAGGCATATTCAAAGAAGTAGGGGCAAGGAGAAGTTTTTAAAGATTAAAAATGAGAAAGTGCACTTCAGATATTTCAAAATGATAATCTTTGGTCATAATGATTAATATCAACAGTGGTATCAGAGAAGATAGAGGCTGTGCAGATGTCCTTCTGGAAGTAATTTTTTTAATAGAAGGTTGTGGTGACTCCTGTGCAAGGAGTCATCCTGCAGAGCCTCCTATGATAATTACTGCTAGGCAATCATAAACAAGAACTTTTCCTTCATACCCTGCCAACTCTATTTACTTTTTTTCTTTTGGTTAGTGTTAACACAAGTCACTCCATTTTGACTCTGACACGTTTCACGTTTCTTTCAAAAAGATCATTTATAATTTTTCTCTGTAAACATCGTTTTAAAGAGGTCAATTAAGAATGAAATGTGAAATGATTTAATGATAGTAACATATATCTCCTACACTGGTCCACAACTGACATGACTAAAGGTTTAGAGAAATGAACAGATATTTCATAACTAAAAAAATATACATAGGTCAGAAGTCTATAAAATTAATGTAAGGAGACTGTGATGCTAATTTTGTATGTCACTTGGGGTCACAACATACCTGTATAATTGCTTATACAGGTTTTCTTCTGTGGAGACAGTTCAGGATGATACTAACATTTAAATCAGACTAAGCAAAGAAGATTACCATCCCCAATGTGGGTGGCTTTCATAAAAAGTTTAAGATCTGAATAGGATAAAAGTGCTGGCCCTCCTGGGATAAGAAGAAATCCATCCTTCCCCACTGTCTTCAAGCTGAGACATCATTGTTTGCTCCCCTTGCACTGGAACTGAAAAATCAGATCTTCTTCTTGAGACTGCTGGCCTTTGGATTGAAAAAATTATGTTATTTATTCTCCTGGGTGTCCAACTTACTGGCTTCCACTGCAGATCTTGGGACTTATCTGCCTCTATAATGGTTTGAGTCAATTCCTTCTAATAAATCTCTTCCTTTCTCTCTATCTGCCCTCCCTTTCCTCCTCTCGAATTCTATACACACATTCACATGTATGCACATACACATAGCCAATTGGTTCTGTTTCTATGGGTAACCCTGTGAAATATAGAGACCTAAACTTTAGAATACAATTACTACTTACAAAAGTGCAGAGGAGAGGAACAGAATATCTTGGCTATATCTGAAGGAGAAAATGAAGAGAGGCCATAGGTCTAATGCTTAGAAGAGATGGTCAAAAATCCAATGGAAACATAATAAGATAAAGTCTTCAATTGTTGTTTAGTTTCTGTTTTCTTTGAAATTTAGGAAGGAGATTAAAGCCAGTTGGTAAGAAAAAAATTGATTAACACAATAAATCAAATGTATTGAGAAAAATTGTAGGAGTGCAACCAGCTTACTAAATGCATTTAAGACTTTTGGCTCAGACAAATTATATCTCAAGGCACTGAATGAACTTCAAGATGAGTTCATTAAACTTATGTCAAATATATGTGAGAAATGATGGGAAGCCAAGTAAAAATGGAAAAAACGTAGACTAAACGTTTAAGAGAGGAAGAAGGTTAAGTCCAGACTCCAGACTAGACAGAGGTTGATATTGATCATGTCCCAGACTGCAGGGCTCAGCGTCACCTACTTGAATCCTGGGCTCCCAGGAAAAAAAAAGTAATGAAAATTCTGAGTGCTCAAAAGTTGAAATCATTTAGAAAGGGAATGTTTTGAGCTTAGTAGATTGCAGTGTATGGGTCAACAGACATACAGATATACTATATTCTATGCTAGGAGAAAAATACTGATACATCAGCACAAATCACCTCTAAAATCAGAAGAATAATGATGAGAATAATTAAATATAGATAGTTCAAGAAATTGGGAGTTGGCATGGAAAACGGTTAATAAGGAGAAACTATGTTTAAGAGCAATAAATGCATGTGCATATTTGAAAAGATTACATTTTGGACAAGGACTTAAGTGTATCCTCTATACTTATGAGGACCAACCAAACAACTGACCAGAAGTTACACCCCCCAAAAAACTTGACATTGATTATCCTCTCTTCCCTGAAAAATGAGATTTCTCTCCTTGTGATATTATCTGTTTTAAACATGTCAGTGATGAGGCTGGATTATCATTTTCTGGAGGTGTTTCATGAAAGATGCAAGAGATGTGGAAGAGGGAATACCGCTGGCTTTAAAGCTCTAAGGCTTTCTTACAAATCTGATGCTATGAGACTGATTAATTTTATATCAGTAGACAAAATATTGGGCTCAACTGTGCAATTTTGAGGGAAGAAAATACAATTTGCATGCTTCTATAACATTATTTGTTTAAGATTATCATCATTAAAATATTTCCTCTGACTATAGAGCCACTTATGAAGAACAGTGTCTTATGCCATTTAAAACTGGAAAGGTCTGAAAATATAGAATATACCCTTCATGAAAATAATATAGAATATACCCTTCATGTAAAGGTGATGACTCAGATGACCTAATAAGGTTCACCTACCTGCAATTTCTTCAGCATAATAGAAAAATATCTGATATGATTAAAATATGCAGTGCATTTCTCTAAATATCTATTATATTCATTACATTGTCAAATGCAATAATACTCTCCCATTTAATCTGCAATTTCGAAAAATAACATCATATTCATTATAAAAGCTATCTGATGTATCATCCAATTCACAAGATTAAATAGAACTGACCAAAGTCATGCTTTACCTGTCTATAGAAGAAAACAGAACATTGCACATTTTTACTTATAAAACATTTTCTCTCAGTAATTAGACCAAAATGTTTATATTAATTTAATTAACATGTTACTCATTTGGAAAGAAGATATTAGTCAATAAATAATTAATCAAATGTTATAATTTTATAAGTTAGACTCACCATTCCTCTATACCAATGTAAGCATTTTATAATATAAATATTAGAAAGATACTAGCTAAAAGAAAAAATAAAACATATCAAACATCTAGGACCAGATAAATAAAAAACACAAAGTAATAAGTGCGCTCAAATATTCAGAAATTGGCAGGAAAAAATTTAAAAAAAGACAACTAAGTCTCTTTGGGGGCTGTAAGAACTAAAAGGATTTTCTGACACACAAGACCTTGATGATTTCTTTGAAATCAAGTCATGAGGTGGGTTTCCACACTGAGAGGAGACTGAAAAAAAAGCAATGATGCATATTCTGTTTGATGTTATGACTTAAATTTGAAATTCAGTGAATTGGAATGATGAAGGTACAGCCATGTAGCCACTCTTTTTGGTTAGTCTCTATGTCACTTTCTCCAAAGGGCAGAAACTCTGAGCCAATGATATAAAATCTTTCTGGTTTTCTTTGGGAGAAATATAATTAGATGAGTGTGAGGACATAGCTAGAAGATATTTATACAAATAAAGTAGAGTTCTTACTAGACACCATATCTGCTGGTATTTTGATTTTACACTTTCTTCTTTCTTTCTTTTTTTTTTTTTTTTTTTTTATACTGGGGATTGAACTCAGGGACACTCAGACCACTGGGCCACATCCCCCAGACCTTTTTTGTATTTTATATTAGAGACAGGGTCTCACTGAGTTGCTAAGTGCTTTACCATTGCTGAGGCTGGCTTTGAACTCGCTATCCTCCTGCCTCAGCCTCCCAAGTGCTGGGATTACAGGCATGCACCACAATGCCCAGCTGATTTTACACTTTCTAGTACTCAGAATGTGAGATATAACTTTCTTTTGTTTACAAGCTACCTATTTTATTGTATTTTGTTACAGCAACCTGAATGGACTAAGATATTCCTTTGTTATTCTCACTTAATCCAATGTATATTCATCACCTAATCAATTTAGCTTGCTATCATTCTAAATACTAACATGAATTTCCAAATTCTGTTTAAAAGTTCAGATTCAGTGGTGGTTTTTATTTTTATTTTTTTTAATCTTTTTTTCTTTTCATTTGCATGATCATCCTTTTTTATAATGTGGGCTTTTCTGTCATAACTGAGTACCAGGAATGATAAATGCAAATAAAAATACAATGAGAATCTTTGGAGTAAAAAGAAGACCCATTAATAATTAAAAGAAAATTTATAATAACTGTAGGATAAAAGTAAAAAAAAATCAAGAAAAGAAATAATTATATTGGCAGATTGGCAGTTCGTAGTGATAATCTAACCTCATTGCTCACATTTAAACATAATATCACAGGAGAAAACTCCCATTCTTCAGGGAAGAGAGGATAAACCATGGCAAGCTTACTATAGTTACAATCCATTAATCCATTCAAATTATTAACCCTTCAAATGGATTAGTTTTCTCATTATGATACAGCAAACATACTCTAATCATCTCACTTCTGAACATTCCTTAATTATCTCACACATGAGATTTTTAAGGATACCTCAGTTTCATGTCCAAATGAATAACTTTAAAGAAACAAAGGTGTCAGTTTCACTTGTAGCAGGTAACAGGGGCAGTTCAAAGAAATGGTTGTAGAGTGACTGTCTTAAAGAAGCAAAGGAAAAATATATTGCACAAGAAGTAGAACAACTACATGGTCAGAAACACAAAGGGAGAGATGTTCTGACCTATGTGTGGTATTTCAGTTCAGTGCTTTAACTGTGGCCACTGTTAACATAGTTTTTATTCTGACATACAAATAATAAGAGACTTGCCAACAGATTTATGTTTTGAAAGTGGTAAGATTGGACTTTTTCAAGAACTAGGTGACCTAGATTGTTCATAAAATTATGAATCATATGATTTCAGATATAGCAGAAGATTTGAGTTGGAGGGAGTATGTTAGTCAGATTTTCATCTCTGTTGGAAGGTAGGTATGTCTGAAAGAAGTAGGTCACTGAGTGCATGCCCTTGGGAATTATATTATTCTTGACTCCTTGCACTCAAACTTATACTCTAATTTTTAACTTATATAGCTAAGTCAGTGTTTTATAATTAGTTTCTCTAGCTTCTGGTTGTTAAAGACAAAGACTTTAACAAATTTTAACCATTTACGAAGCCATCACCCTCTCAGATTGTACTTATTCTTTCCAGAAAGTAATTCTTAATGTTTAATGATGAACAGTGGTCAGCACTACTGTTTTCACTCATAATGGTTGGATTACTAAATATATGTTGTTCTCTTTGTGTTATATGTTTTTAAGGCTTCACTCTATTGTTATAGGTTAACTTTTTAACAAAACCTATCATGTAGTGTGTTTTAAAGTGAAAGGTGTGTTATTTGCAAGTTCTCTTCACAGTTTTATATTTGAAATGTCTTTTTTTTTTTTTCCATTCTATTATGAGGAATGGGATACTCTGAAGGAGAATTCTTTGTTTGCAGTAATATGTCAACATAAATTTAAAAATTTTATTCTACTGAATTGGTTATATTTTGGTGATTAAACTTGGCAAAAACTTGGCTACGTTTTTCCAGTGTTCTAAGATGTTGTGTGAGGCTGAATTTAAAATTGATGGATTATTTAATCTGGTGGAGGAAATGTCAAGACAACACAGCATTCAGGTGGTGGCGTAGATATTGGCAGAGACATTTAGCTGTGTTTACTGTGATAATCAGGAGCAGAAAAATAGAGTGGAAAGATTTGAAAAATTTGCAATTTGGCCAAAAAAAAAAGGGCATGTAAAACTGAGGCCAAGGAAGATGTAATTGTTGAAGAGATTTCAACCACTGAGGAGATGCTAAGTAATTTATTTACACAGAGACAATAGGAAAGATGGCTTGAGGTCATGTCAGGAATTGGCAAGACTACACCCACCACAATATCATGGGTATAAAAGTAAATTCCTTTGAGAAGACACCATGGGGGAACACCTCATGCAGTTTTTTACACTGTGCTCAGATGCTCAGGCACTCAGAAGCCACTGCTGCCTCCCAGGAAACCTGACTACTCCTCAAGATAGTGATTACCCTTGACATCATCCACATGGTGCTGATTCTGCTGGATTGTAGGATGCCAGAGTAATGGCATCATAGAGGCTTTCACTGAATTTTTAAAGGAAGACCTGGGAGACAAGGCAAAATATTACAGGGTTAAAATCCATGCAGGTAGTTCCCGAGAGAGAGCAAAGATGTGAGGAGGAAGCTGAAGCTTCAGTAAAGACACTTGGGATCAAGAGATTCTGTAGTGTGGAATGTCTACCAAGGAAATCAGCAGAAATCAAGCAGAAACAAGTCAGGAGAGAGGCCATGTGGGCTGCAACCAGAAAGGCATAGGGGAAGAGATACATAGCCTTTTGGAGAGAATATCATGAGGTAATATTCCTCAGATGCTGATGTGGAGCCAAGGACTTGTTTACTTAACTGGATTTCAGTCTTGCTTTATTTTCATCCCTTCTTTCTGTGTCCCTATTTCTCCCTTTTGGAATAGAAATGTTTACTCTGTGTCATTTTATATATTATGTATACATAATATATATGTTTATATTCTGTATTTTATCAGATCTAAAACTTGGGCTCACAGCCAAGAGTTTGCCTTGAGTCTCAGATGAGACTTTGGACTTAAGAATTTTAGATAATGCTGAAACTGTTAAGACTATAAAAATTCTTGAAAATTGACTAACCATATATTTTTGCCTTGTGAGATGGACATCAACTTTTGGGGCCAGGGAAAGAATGTTACATTTGGGATGTAAGCTGTCCTCCAAAAGCTCATGTGTAACATAATCCAGGAATGTACAAAGGTGAAATCATTAGATTATGTGAGATGCAACCTAATCAGTGGATTAATTCATTAGATGGGTTAATGTTGTGAATGGAATAATGGGTGGTAATTGTAGCCCTGTGGGGCATGGCTAGAGGAAGTAAGTCATTTGGGGTTGTGCCCTTGGGGATGATATCATCCTTAGCTCATTTTCCTGAAATTCTTTTCTTCCCAGCTGTCATGAACTGAGGAATTTCATCCTACCATGTCCTCATATCATGATATTCTGTTTTGTCTTGGGACCAGATCTACGGAGGTGGTCAATCATGAATTGAACTTTTGAAATCATGAGCCAAAATAAACTTTTCTTCCTCTAGCTTGGTCTTGTCATATCTATTGGTCTCAGTAATGAAAAGCTGACTAAGAAACTCAGGTTACCTGTATCAGTGAGCTCCTTTATGTTCTGGTGGTCTAGTTAGGCTAAGTCTATGAGGTACCCTGATTCAAAGGAAAAATAAAAATAAAAAAAGTAAAAAAAAAAACAAAAAGAAGAAGAAAGAGTAGGTCACAGTATCTCTAACGGTTTGAACGTATGTACCCCATCACCAAATTGATATAATGGAAACCAAGTTCCAATGTGATATTACTAAGTGACAAGTATTTAAGAAGAGATTAAATCATGAGAAGAGAGCTTACATGAATGGAATTAATTACCTCCATGTAGAGATTGAAAAGAATTATCTCAACTTTTCGCCCTTCCATCTCTTTGTCCACATGAGGACATACAGTTCATTCCCTCCAATGGGGGCAGTATCCAATGCACCATCTTAGTAGCTGAGACTGATCTCATAAAAGATACTGATTGTGCCAGCACTTTGATTTGGACTTCCCCGCCTATGGAACTGTAAGAAACAAATTTCTGTTTTTCATAAAGGACCCAGTCACAAGTATTTTATTTTAGCAGCAGATGGATACAATATTCATCTCTGTGCTTTCTTCTCTGTTTGGTTACTATAACTTTGCCATGTACTTAATTGAATGTTATTGCTTGTCTCATAGTAGCCCCGTTTCTATAATTTTCCTTTATCAGTTATGATCATTGCTTTCTCTTCTTTTCTGTTTGTTGTTTAACAACTGCTTCACGGTTATTAAGCCCGGATATCTCAAATAATTTTGTATCTTCTTTAGTACTTTGTATTTCAAATTGCAAATAATATCAAAAGAGTTCACTTCAAAAACAATATTTATTAATTTGTTTTAATATTATTAGGGTTCAGTCTACAAAATTCTGTAAAATCTGAAACCATCTTTTCCTTGAAACAAAGTTCTGCTCTTAAAACAAAGTACTTTATATATTTTAAATTATTTGTCAGTATTTACTTTTGGTCCCAAATTCTATAGACTCCCAATATATGGCATCACTCTAACACTGACTCAATTTTATCTCCTTCTCAACACTATAATTCCATTAGATAGTTTTTTTCAAGGATAAGAGTTTAGACTTGAGAGGGTTCATAGACACAATAAATGTAAAGTAGAAATAGAGTAACTGTTATTAAGTGAATTTTGGTTAAAGTATTTTTATCTCTACTATAGCTTCACTAATTTTGTCTTCTTTTCTTCCAATCACTGTGAAAGATATGCTGTTATTCACTAAGATTATGAACTTATCAATATCTCCTTATATTCTTATCTTTTTAAAATATATTTATTTATTTACTTACTTGTTTATTTTTATATGGTGCTGAGGACCAAACTCAGTGCCTTACACATGTTAGGCAAGCACTCTACATTTAAGCCACAACCCCAGCCCCTCCTTGTATTCTTATCTTTATTTTTCATGTTTTTTTTTTTTTTTCAATTATTGTGTTATTTTTTGCTGGGTATATTGTTTACCAATATGGCACACAGTACATAGCTTCACCATCACCCTCACCCACCCGTGCAACTGTCAGATACAATTATTAATGTGATAGATTCAACATCAGAAAACCTTGAACTGCCAATAATATAACATTTAAAAGTGAACTGAATTTTTCTTATTTGTATAGAGGGAAGAAATTTCCTTTCCACCAAAGCCAACTGAAAAGACACCCCTCAATGATTCACTTGCCAGGGTAGATATACATATTTTCTATATCTATACATATATTCTCATATATCTATTACTGTATCTACTTTGTCTATATGAGATAGCTTCCTCAAATTCCAAAATAAAATTCTGATATGTATGTATTTTAGTTTTTTTTTTCTTTTAGGTTAAATTTTACTTGGCTTCTACTATAACAAGTGAATGAGTAGTTTTTATTGACTTCTTCCAGGTTGGTGTTCATGCAAACACCAAATAAATTATAGATGTTGAAATTCTTGTCCCACAGTCTGCTTCTGGGAGAAGCCAACAGAAATGCCACATTTTCAAATATCTGACTCCCTGGAATTGTCAGGACCTTACACTGTCTGCCAAGGGGGTGGAAAAGCTCTGGTTTTCTTGCTGCTTGCCACATTACCACTCCCTGTTACCTGACCTAGGCTAAGCAGGGGGCGTGGCTGTGAGAACCAGAACCGCCCTGCTGGTCACTGATTGGCTATGGCCCATTATAAAGCATTGTCCACCTTTTCAATAAACGAGCTCCTGCACCCACTGACTGGACTCCCCAGTATGTTCCTGGGCCTTCTAAAGGCGGGGGAGGAAATATCGGCGGCCTTCGCTTTCCCAATCTAGCCTCTTCATTGGGGTAGGCCTCTCTGGCCTCTTTTGCTGGACAAAAGAGGTCCATCCCAGGTACAGGAAGGCTAAAGACACCAATCCCTTATAACTTCGAGACATGGAATTACTACAGGGAGCATTAAAAAAAGACAATACTACTTCTAGAATCATATTTTAAATAATTTGCTCAAAAGACCCAATATATCGGTACAATTGTCAATTTCTGAGGAATATCTTATGCTCATGAATGTGCTTTAATTATTCAAGGGCTGAAGTGTGGAAATATTTATTTTGCAAATTTTAACATGGAATAAATTTTAAAAATCTAAGTATTACTATAACAACAGTAACTGTCATTTATCAAGTACATACTTCAATGAAATTATAGGGCTCAAAACATTCTACACATTTCCTCCTTTGGTCTCCACCATAGATCTCGTTAGATACACTGTTATCTCTATTTCACAGATGAGGAATCTGAAGTTTTGATAAGTTCAGAAAGTTGGCTGCACAATAGAAAGTGCCCAAGTTATTCTGATCTGCATGACCAAATACAAGGAAAATTTAAGCCTATTGAAATAGAATGAAGTTGAAACTATTTTCCTGAGGCAAAAAGTACAAAAAAATTGAAGTTCTTAATTTCTAATTTTGAAGTGTTCCACAGTTTATTGCTCTATATCATATGCTGTAGTAAAAATACCATAATTTAAAAAAGAATCTGCCATCTACGTTTTTGAACAGTGTTATAAAATTCTAAAGAGATAGTTTTCATTGCTTCACAAACATCCCTCTTAATCTAGACTGTAGATGGGATTGTGTGTGTGTGTGTGTGTGTGTGTGTGTGTGTGTGTTTCATACATATGCTGAAAATTTATTCTATTTCTTAATGGAATCTTTATGATTAAAACCTATAATTTTTTGTAATGTTACCAATATTTGTTAACTCCTTATTTTATTTGAATAAAATTCTACAATACACAGTGGAAGTCTTATAAAATATAAGCAAATATTTTTAAAAATTTAAAAGGCATAATGTTTCAGGGCAAAGAACACTAGATGTACCCATCAAATCCACATAATATTTCTTAAGTCTTTGATCTAGACATTTTTAACATCTCAAGATCCCTTTTTTTCCTCATGAGCATTTCACTGTCTCCAGATACTTCATATAGTTGTTGGAAGGGTCAAATGATAACAGCATAAAATGCTTTAGAAACTGTCAGCTGTTCTACAAAGAAAAAATAATTATGGTATTATTATTAATAAAGTAACCACTTACAGGAATTTTGCATTTATATTATCTACTAATATTTTTTTGGAGGAATGTTGTTCCTTAGCCACTTAAACTTTGTCTACCAAAGATAACCTTTACCATCTGGACTGTTTTTGATGCCATATGATAAGATGCCCAATCATCATCTTGTTGAATTTATAGGAAAATAGTCATTATACTGACCCTAATTTATTTCTCAGATATTTGATGTATAAAGCTATTTCACTTTTTAGATTTTCTTTCCCATAGGATACATGTTGCAATTTTTGATGATTTTAATATTAACTTGAAAGATTCTTTCAGTACCCTAATCCTAGAAATTGTGAAAATGCTTCAACTTAATTAAGATTTTCCTTTACCTATTTTCTTGTGGTTGTCCCCTGATTCTTATTATTTCCAGCAACCACATTATTTTCTTAATACTAACTTGAATATTTTTAAATATTCATTTCTTTATTTATGTTTTTATTTTTTGTTATCAGGAACTAAACCCAGTGGCTCTTAACCATGGAACCATATCCCTTACCCTGTTTATATTTTTTATTTTGAAACAGGGTTTCACTAGGATGCTTACAGCCTCACTATGTTATGAGGCTGGCTTTGTTAACTTGAATCTTCACACTGTCGCACCTCATCTTTTCAATCATTACCTCACAGCTCCACAAACATTACTTTCTCCCTGAAACTCCTCCAATCCATTGACCTATCACTCTTTTTCAGTTCAATAATGTCTTTATTCTCCTTATCACCTGATAGAGTTTCCATCATCATCATCATAATCACTGTTTTGCATGAACTTGCAATTCCTTTCTTACTTTCCATTCTGAATACAGCTACTTTGGGAAAACACATTGTTAATTAAGTTTAATTCACTACCTTTACTATTCCTGTACCAGAGCAACTGAGATTAGCTGAAGAAAAACATACACCCCCATACAGTTTGATTTTGTTGTACCAAAAATGTTGTACCCAGCATAATGCCAATTAAAACTCCAAGCCATGTCACACTTGAGCCAATAAAAAGCCTTTATTAAGCTTATCAGCGGCCACCATCCTCACACATCACACAGTGTGACAAGATGGCGCGCCAGCAGTGATTTTTCAAGGGTTTATAAAGAGAAAAATCACAGAGGGTGTAATATTCAATTGCAGTGTTTCAGCCAATGAAAGCAAGCCACAGTACAGAAGCTGAATCTAGGCAGTTAGCAAGACAAAGCAATGGGTGCAATAATATTTCCCACGGGACTTTCCAGGTTGGTATAGCAATGATCAAGAGGAAAGGAATGGGGTCAAGATGACCCTAGTTGAGTACATGTTAGAGAATGGTTACTAATATCTAAACAATCAATCTCTGACAAGGTATGTTGCTCAGGAAAAATGGAAACCAAAGAGAACAATTTTACATTGTATAGGAATTGCTGTTTTTATGCTGTCAAGCATATTATGCTAGGTAACGATTAATGGGTACAAAGGCAGGACTTTCCATGTTCTATTATTTCTGAGCAACAGAACTATTTCTCAGAACTTCTAAGATGGCTGCTGAAAAACAAGATGGAGTCCCTTTAGTTCTCTTATCACAATTTCACTTGTAATGATGACAAATAACAGTGATTTACTACCTCCTCTGAGATCCTATTACATGTTCCTTGTCTTTTTACTTCAGTTCTAATCTCAAGGACTGTATCTGAGTAATTTTTGCTCAAGCATCATTTTTTTTTTTAAGTTAGAAAACATAATGAGTCCAAAGTAGGATAAAATAAATACAGAAAGACCTGTCTTCCAATGTGCATTTCTACTTACACTCTATTTTCCCACCTGATATAAAGATTGTTTTTTGTGCATTACATTCTGGGGTGAAGAGTAAATTCTACATTTGTACAAAGTAATTGTCTCCTTTCAAACTATTTTGTTGTAGCTTTTTTTTTTTTTTTTTTTTTTTTGTATATTCTTACCATGTGAATTTATTATCAGTTCAAAATATTCAAATACATAATGTAATTATTTTTTTCACTAAATATTTACTCTACTATCATATATTATGTTTACTCCCTCCATGGTTTAGAATAAAATTCTCTCAATAATTGTCAATAACTAAATGCAATTTTTCTCCTCCCACTCTCTCTTGAGCTCAGTCCTGTCAGGTAACAAAACAATTACAGTTAAAGTTCTCAGTGAGATTTGGTTGTTGAATCTACTGGACAATTATATGCTCTCATCATATATAGTTTAGCAGATGCAAGTTTAAATCACTTCTATAGACCCACCTCCTCCTAATTCTAGAACCTCATCTTTCTCTCATTTTGGCTCTTCAAACTTCTACATTTGTTATTCACAGAGCTCAGTCTTGAGCTCTCTTCTTTTCTCTAAACTATAATCATTTTCTTGATGAACATATCTAGGGTCATAGCTTTAAAAATTATTCAAGTTTGAAAACTATTATTGCCATCCATATAGGTCACTCTTGTCAGAACTATACCTACTCAAAACATTCCGATTTGTGCCTCTGGGTCATCTCATACTTTGTGTATTTGGATCTGTTTTTCACTATCACCTGAAGTTTCATTTATTTGTGCCTATTTTAGTTTAAAAAATTCATTTTTTCTGTAGATCATAACAAAACTTTGGAGTCTTCCTGGACCAATGTACATTTTTATTTTAATTTTTCTTTTTCATAGTTGTAGATGTACAGCATGCCTTTATTTTATTTTTATGTGGTGCTGAGGATCGAATCCAGTGCCTCCTACATGCAAGACAAGCACTCTGCCACTCAGCTACAGCCCCAGCCCCCAATGTATATCTTTCTTATCCCATATTATTAGCAAAAGCTAAGAGTGTTAAACACTGTTTTATCTGGAGTGCATACACACACACACACACACACACACACACACACACACCAGGAATTTTCACAATTCTAAGAAAGTAAAACTTCATCCATTCTTTGTAGATGAATTATAATAGAACTTTGATGTGGTACCTGAAAATACAGCAAGAGGCAGGTGATTTGTAGATTTAAGCCAAAATAGTCTAGTTCCTGATTACATACTCTTAACTATTACACTTTGAAAATGGAGTCCAAATTCAATAAATTCTCAGAGGCTTCACAGTTACTGATTTGCTGAAGTCACATTTTCTCTTACCTGCAATTGTATTGCAGATGCTCTGTCCTTGCCTCAGGCCTTTCAAAAATACCTGCCCTTTCTACCCCTTCCTTACTTTCAGGTCTGCTCAAAGTCTCCTTGGTAAAGAAGCTGTCCCTAATCACCCTGCAGAATATAACATCAATCTTTTTTCCCTCTTACATAATCTATAGTCCTCATAGCTTAATGTGCTGTTAGGTCAGTGTACATTTCCCTCCTCCTCTATTGCTTTAAGAGCAACTAGTATTGATTGTGTTAGTTAGCTTTGTATCATTGTGATCAAATTTCCTGACAAGTAAACTTAAGAGAAGGAAATATTTATTTTTGTTTATGGTTTCAGATATTTAGTCCATGATGAGCTGATTCCATTACTCTGGGTTCAAAGTGAGGCAGGACATCAATCATAATGGAAGGTTTATGATAAAGGAGTTCGGCTGAACTTATAACAGCCAGGAAGTGGAGATGTGGGGAGCTATTAAACATAAACCCTTCCAGGGCATGTGCTAATGACCTACTTCCTATAGCCACACCTTACCTGCTATGGTTAGTCCATTCACACTAGGATAGAATGATTAGGTTACAGTTTTCATAATTCAATTATGTTACTTGAAAATATTCTTGCATTAACACAGGTGCTTTGGGAGGACACTTCATATCCAAACCATAACATTCTTCCCCTGAGCACCCAAAGCTCAATCTATCTCACAATGTAAAATTCATTTAGTTCATCTCTGAGAGTTCCCATATTCTTAACAGTTGCAGCATTACTACAAAATCTAAGTTCAAAGTCTCATCTGAGATTCAAGGCAAACAATTGATTATGAGCCCCTATAAAAAGAAAGAGCACATATCATATATCTTATATAAAATAGCACAAAATAAATATCCCCAGTATAAAATGGAGAAATCGAGGCATAGAAAGAAGGGACAGAAACAAAGCCTTCCATATCCAGAATGTTGTGCTCTCTTGAAATTTTATCTGCCAGATTAATTAGTATATCACCTTTAAATTTAACTTCATACAGTGTTTCAGGACATGAGAAAGATGTAGCCAAGTTTTTGCAGAACACAAAATTAGTGGCTTCTAGTCAAATCCCCAATATGATCCTTATTCCCCTCTGGAATCTTGTGAGCACAGACTTTGCTATCTACATTCAGGTCTTTTGAGTTTCTACAAGAATAACTCATTAAGCTTTAATTAAAACATTCTAAAGCATCTATAGCCAACATCTCAAACTTTTCCAAACCCTTCACCCAAATCCACTCTAAAGGCTTCTGAATCACATAGTTAAGTTAGTCACAGTGATGAACCCACTCCTGGTCCCAAATGCTGCGTTAGTTTTGTATCTCTGTGACAAAAATACCTGATAAGAATAACTTAGAGGAGGAAAAGTTTATTTTGACACATGGTTTCAGACATTTCATATATGGTCAGCTGACTCCATTACTCTAGGCTCAAGGTGAAGCGAACATTATAACTTGGTGGAGGATTGCTGCTCTGCTCTTGGTGGCCAGAAATCAAAAAGAGAAGGTACAGTTCTGCAGAAGATGAATCCTTCCAGGGCACATCCCCAGTGACCACCTCCTCTAGCCACATCTCACCTGCCTTCAGTTATTACTGTGTTCATCTGAAAAAAATAGGATGGGCTGATTAGGTTATAGTTCTTGTAATTCAGTTGTTTTACCTCTAAGTATTCCTGAATTAACATAAAGGTTTTTGAGGGACACCTCATATCCAAACCAGAACATTAGTTAATAATTAGTAAATGGTTATTGAACAACTGAATAGCTCATGCATATACTAAGAGCATTATTAGTTGTCTGGATGGTTTGTAATTAACCTTAAGCTAAATGAAGCCAAAATTGTGTTGTGCATTTTCTTCTTTACAAAACAAATTGACAAAATTATTCTGCTTATTTGAGTAATAAATATTATCATCCAATATTATTTAATTTGATTATGATGATATCTGGAAACTTTTGCCATATTCTACCCACTGGTAGAGGGAGAAGATAATAAGTAAGTATTTCACATCTAACACAAATCTGGACATAGAAAACTTCCACATTGGCAAAAGGTGACTTATTAGCTAAATTGCTGAGACAGGTTTGAAGACTTCAGATACCAACCCAAAGTCTTCACCTATACTCATGATTGGCTATGGTAGATTTGTCTTCTGCAATTGAGATATATATGTATAAAGAAAATCCATTGTGGTGTAATAAGGAAAACATTATAAGACAATATTAAAACATAAATACCGATGTTCTCACTACATCTTATTGACAGAGGGGGATTATTCCATTTCATGTAAAACTTTGCTTGAGTTCAAAGAAAATAAGTATCAATCATACTTATTTCTTTCTCTCCTAACAAGTTCTCATGAATTTAAATACATCCTTCTAGGATCAGTGGATTTCTGGATAACATCTCATTTAATCAAAACTAAGTTTTATAAAATGGACAAGCAGCTGAAAAATATACCTTCAAAGAACAACAGATTTACTATATTTACAAGAAAATGTAATTGACAGAAACTAAACTTTATTAGTCAGTGACTACCCAATGAAAATATGCCAGAATAAAAAGATTTGAAAAGAAGATCACAAAATTTGAAGTGATCAGGTATGAAATGTAAACACATTAATTTTCACCTAAAAGTGTATTTTGCCTTGAGATGCTGGTTAATAATAGTATTATACAATCATGGCTCACAAAACTGATGAAAACTAAGTATTAAGAAGTTTCAATAATTATTTGAAAGTAATAAGTAGCAATAATTATGCTATTAGGAGTATGTTGTCACTATGACACAAAATAATATATATCAAATCATTGTTTTATCTTTTATATTTGTTTCTATTTTTTGGGTATTTTTATATTACTTATAGATTTCAGTACAGAAGCTAGAAAGAAATAATATTGGAAGTACATGCTCAAAATTTTAATAAGTCATGTGAATGATTAAAGTGGGTTGGCAAGTTAGAGGATGCAGCTCAATTGGTCAAGTGTTTGCCTTGCATGTGTGAATTCTGGGTCTCCATCTCCAACACTGCAAATAGAATAGAATAAAGAAAAATAAAATAAAATAAGCACACTAGTAACAAGTGTCAAGTATAACAATGGTTCATAATCTATATATGATATTCACACAAATGACAAATAACTAATGAAATTTATTTATTTAAGCTATTGGCTAATTTGATAAATAATTTAAAACTATCAAACAGACTGATATCATGCAGGAAGGGAATGACTACATTGATGCAAAAGAAGCTGATATCGAAAACATGATAATTTTGAAAATGTTTTAGCTAGGTTTTTGTACAACATGTGGTGTAATTAGACTAATTTGTCATATTACACGAACATGAGAATATGCCTCTAAAAGAAAAACAAAACCACAAATGGAAAACACACATTATTTTGAATATCTGTTTAAAAATCATGCTCAAGCATGAATGAACTTATATTAATTTTCTACTCAGAATGCTTATTTTCTCTAAAATAAATTGGTATATGTAACAAAAAATATTATATCATCAAAACTATACATAATTAAACATTAAATATTTTGTGCACAAATGCTTACATCAATGTGGGTTACAATGGTTCCTGATTAGTAAAAATTGTAAAATTTTTTTTACAGATGCATTGTTTGTAGTTAAAAATATTGTACATGTATTTAAGATATGTGCAAATGCTAAATAATCACCTTTGTGGTTTTCTTTTTTGTAATATTTATTTATTTATTTGCTTTAGTTGTATACAATGCATTTATTTGTACGTGGTACTGAGGATCGAACCCGGGCCGCGCACGTGCCAGGCGAGCACTCTACCACTGAGCCACAATCCCAGCCCCACCTTTGTGGTTTTCAATGTGAAATTCTTTTTTAAGATATAAAAGTCAGCTAAATTTTGTGGTTTTAGAAAGTTCTGTATTGAAAACTAAAGATGTGTTTTTGAAAACAAATTTGTTCCTATATCTTTATTAAAAGTGATTGTACATTGAAAGAAATTTTAAAAACTGCCATAAAAACTGCAAATTATGCTTATCAAGTATTATAAGTTGTATTCACCATGACAAAGCCTTAAACTTCCCAATTACACTTAGTTATTTTTCATTGAAAGAAAATTATTTTTGAATTTGAAAAAAAAATTTTTAATTTCATTTTCAAAATCAGGGTAATGAAACAACTGAGATTATGCTTTAGAAATAGCGAATATTTCAGAAATATTAGAATAATTCTTATGACATTCTAACATATATTGTATTCAAAATATTATTTTTAAGTTTTCATAAAATAGCAACTTACATTTTGTTTGGAGTGAGACTTGATTTTGGTATATGAAGTTGTATGGATGGAAAGAAAACTTTAAAGGAAAAGAGGTTTCATATGTATTTGGGCAATTTCATCAAATCCACGGCTTTTCCACGTTTGATAGAAAATAAAAAGTAAAAGAAAAGAATGAAAAGAAAAAAAGAAACTATCAAACTAAAAAATGTTTGAAATAGAAGTACACAACATATCTACTTCCCACTTCCAGGCTCAATTGGTATTTCAATTAAATATGAGGTAGTCAAGTAGGTTAGTCAAATAAATGTAAGATAATGAAAAGATGAAGAGCTCTTAATATAATCATCCTCAATTTAGAGTGCAGATAATAAAGTGAGCTAACTCATGGCAAACCCAAATGCAAAGCAGTCCCAGCATTAATATTTATCACATTCAAGGGAAGTTCAACAATTGAACTAACACAAAGTAAAATGAAAAATTTTAATACCTTAGAGGCACAAATTGCTTTTCTGTACAAAATGTTTGCATTATCTAGTAATCAGGAGAGATTAGACTTCACATAGTTGTAAGTATTTGACCCTTAAATGAAGCTTCTAAGCACAAAGACCATGCTGAGTTGGGTATTGGAACTTGGCACTTCCACATGTCATGAGTCAGCTCAACCAATCAATTTCACCTCTAAATTATCTGTATCCATAATGTTGCCTTTATAGTCAGCCATACACTATAGTTCTATTTAGGTCAAATGATAGTACCCCAATTTCTCTATTAAAATAGCCCCATTATTATTATAATTTTTAAATTTTTGTTTATTATTTTTTAGTAGTGATTTTTAAATTTTTGTTTATTATTTTTTGGTAGTGCTAAGAATGGAACTCAGGGCCTTGCACATGCTAGGCAAATGTTCTGCTATTGAGTAACATGCCCAGCCCCAATATGATATCTCTCACATTTTTTATTTTAGTTTCACCCCAGCTACCACATCACTGACTCAAAAAAAAAAAAAAAAAAAAAAAAAAAGGAAAGAAAGAGATCAATGAAAACCAGTAAGGGCCAACAAGCAACCTTAATTAACCTCTGGTTGCTACTTATTATATCTTAGAATTTTTGTGTATGTCATGCTATCTTTTTGTCTTTTCTTACAATGCACTGCCCAACCTTCCTCCAGCCTACAAAGTTTAACCTCCATTTTAGATCATCAAAAGTTCCTAGTACTATAAACTATTTGATTGTCTCTGCAGAACATTAATCTGTCTAGAAATCTGTATGAATTAAAAAGCTAAAGAAGGAGACATGTAATAGGGGTTTTATTATAGAATTAAAATACTTTCATTAAAATTTGTATTTATATTACCATTGTGTATTTATGTTCTCAAATGTGTTGTTCCTCTTCCCTTAAGAGTTTATTGGTATGTGTAGGAAGCTTTAATGTATTTATAAAGCATACAGTCAGTCAGACTTTGAACTTTCTAGTTTTCTAAAAATATCCTTTTTAATCTGAATAACTTTAGATTTTTTTATAATTAAAAACATAAAATTCTAAACTAGTTATTAAGATACTCAAAAGTTTTCAAAAACATTCTTAATTAGTGATCTATTTAAGGGTTTATTAATTTTAATTTTTAATTTTAATTAATTTATTTTTTTGGTAATAAGATAAAGCTAAAGCAATGTGCTGACCTCCACCTTCCCCAAATTAAATCATTCCCTAAGGAGAGGATATTGACTTTAAAAGGGCACAGCTACATTGTTTACAATTACTTTTCAGAGCAAATCTCTGAAATCAAGTTAAGAAACTGTTGCAAATTTGTTTAAATCACAAAGCCATGATGAAAGATCCTAATTCCTCACCTCCCTATGTAACCAGTCAGCACAGACAGATGCTAATGGAGACCAAAAGAAAGTCCTGTGGGAACCTTCCAAACGTGGTGAGCTATATAGTAGCTTATTAGTGGTATATTTTAAAGAGGCTTTTTTCCCCACTTATATCTGGAAATAAAATTACTGCTTTATAAAGTCCATTTCCTTTTATGTAATTCTCCGTGGACATGGAAAACTGCATTTCCCTCCTAATTACTCTATCTATGACTCATTTCTATAATCAGATCATCCTTGTCCTTCCTTTCTCTAAGCTAAACAAATCTAATTCGTTTAATATATCTATTTGCCAGAAGGTTAATTATCTCCGTTTCTCTTCTCTGACCATCTCCTGTTCTGTCATTTCTTTTTTTAAGGTCAGTGTCTAAAACTAGACACAATTATAAAAACCTGATTGATGTAGAACATCAGAAAGATTGGTCTCCATTTATTTCATAATTATGATATTTAATACTTCTCAGTGTCTTATTGGATTATATTTCATCATGGCATTTCAATGTAGATTTCACCATAGCAATAAATCTCATGTTCAGGAATTTTTTGACCTTATATGTTTAGCATTTCACATAGAAGGTATTTTATGAGTTTATTCATCCATCAACATTCTGTGACTCTGATGCTAACATTTACCAGGGTCCTTCTCCTCTCCAAGTTCACTATTTCCCACCATCATACTTATCTTCCAGAATTAGCATCACTTACTACCATACCATGAGAACTCAGTTCCTATTAATGGGCACATCAAGTCACAGCTCTTATGACTCCTTGCAGGTTGTTCTTATTCTATCCCTGAACACTAGAGTGAGATGTCTACAGATAAAGCACTCTCATAAAAGAGGGAAGGGTAAATATTGCCCTGCAAGGACAACATAACATAGGTCTAAGTCCTGTGAAAAGAAACTGTTTACTAAGAAAGGGAGAGGAGGAAGAGAAGAAGTCAAATTTGAGATTCTGAACCCTCATCTATGTTATAACTTCATAGGAAAAAGGGCCACAAAACTACAAATTGTCCCCAGTAAAGGAGAAAATTGCATGCAGCAGGAGTTTTAATTACTTTTTAATTAGGGATTCTGGACCACCCACCTTGGAGGTAGTTGTTCATGTACATAAGTTTAGAAGAGGAGGAATACTGTTAGGTTTGTACAGACTCAAAAAATAGCTTGACAATATTCCTCCTGCAGTCACATTAAGTCTTGAGTGCTGTCCAGAGACAGTGTATAGCCAGCAAATCTGTGGGTGGGTTTTCACCCCATTACAAAAACTACGGCTTAAAATGTGGAGTGCTAGCACTGAACAAAGGACATATGATGAATACTGCAGATTAAATAATACCAAGAGCTGTTGTGGGGATGGATCCACTGGGAGCCTAGAAAACTCCCACTATGACATGAGCTCAGATGAGCTTGTTCCACTATAACTGGCAGCTAGCTCACAGGAGACACCTGGTACTAAGGAACATTAATGAGGAAGGCCCAGAGGAGAGCACAAGGATGATAGAATTCAGAGCTGAGGTCCATCTTCTCGTCACTATATGGATTCATAAGTAATCCATTTCATATCAGCCATAATGAGGAGCAGGAAACTGCCTGGAAGACTGAGTATTTTCCCAAAGGAGACTATTTTAAAATGAAAACAAAATGCATTGCTTTTCATCATAATTTTTTGAAGTTACATTGCCCTCAGCAGAGATGGAAACTTATGAGCCCAGTGAGAATATTCATAAAGACTTAATATTAACATGTTTTCTAGTATACCAAAGGGATGATTACTTTTAAATTCAGCCACAAGTAAATGAAAGAACCAGGTTATGTGTTGTCACTGGAGGGAATACATAAGAGTGTTTGTCCCTTCACCAACTTTGTCGGTATAAAAACTGCATTTAGAATGTAAAACCTTTCCATAAAATCCAGATCAAATGTCCTTCTCCACCCTCTCACATGCTTGGCCTTAATACCTACATGCTTCTTAAAAATTTGTCTATAGTCACATTGATCTTTTCACTGTGTGGCAGTTTTCCATCTTTGCATCTTTTTTTTTTTTTTTTTTTTTTTTCAAAATTTCCTCTTCTTTCTCTTCATTTTTTATAATCCCACCCTAACTGATCTTTAAGACCCAAGTCAGCATGGATGTGCCGGGGTCCAGCCCCAGCAGGGTCGGGGGTCTTCCTGGTCCAGGGGTTGTGACGGGGTAGACAAGCGTCGGCGATGGGATGGACAGCAACCACACAGACTCAAAAGCCAGTGCAGAATGCTGACAGGTTTATTGAGTTCACACACAGTTTTTATACATTTTTTAAAGTATAACATGCCAAGAATGTAGTTAACATAAAACCCATAGAATTCCTGGTACAGAACAGGCTTACTGGAAAAAGTGATTGTATGAGACAATAACATCCCCTACTATTGTTCTGATTTAATATCTAAGCTATGAACGTAATCAGCAAAGTTGATTTTAAGTTTCTATATCATCATAAATGCTCTTGACATAGTGCTTAGCTGTGGTAAACAAGCTAGACTCTTAACTCTATTAGCCTAAGTTAAACTTTAAGTTCGGACTAGCAAGAGGGCAGTGATCTCAGTGGTTACCATGGCAAATTTCCTTGTAGATAATTGCCATATTGTTTAGTAAAGTAAATCTTACTAAAGCAGGATCACAGGCACCAGAATCTAACATTTAACTTATGCCTATGAATACTTTTACCCCTCCACCATATAACATTTCCTGATTCTGGATCTAACTAACCCATGGGACACAAGAGAGGGTCTCTGTAGTAGGAAGCACTATAATTTTATTCTGCTTCTGATTACTAACAGTGAGACTATGTACTTTTTGCAAACTCATGACTGGAGAAACAGGTGGCTCTGTGACTGTTCTCACATATAACAATAGATGTTTATAACAATCACTCCAGGAAAAAGACACATCACACGGTGGCAGAAAATTATTTACTGTTTGTGGTAGGGAAGGGGTCATGATTTCCTATATTTTATTAATATTCTCAGAAAATGCTGTAGTATTCCCCTCACCCCCAGCAATCACCACTAGAAAATAGTATGAATATTATATTATTAGGAAAATAGTGCAAAAAAGGCACCAGAGCCCAGAGGCATACATCTGGCATTATCTCGAGATGATGAGTCCTTGCAAACATCATTCTCCCAGTGGATCCTTGTCAAACACTGGTTGGGTTGCCAGGTGCCCCCCGCATGGATGGAAGAAAAAAAAAAAAAAAAAAACAGGTTGGGAAACTTTACTATAAATTAAGTAAACCGAACTTAATATTTGGTGTGTCCTTTTTGAGTATAGTTACAAGCTATCATCCCCTCTTCTCAAAATAATGCCCTAAGTATCAAAACACATAGCCTAGACTCAGCAGATTTCTAGATCCCTAGATCAGAAATTCTGTCCAAAGTGTAAAATAGGAAACCTTTTTGTTTTTACCCCAGTAGCTTAATTTATATAAACAGTTAATAATTCATTCAAATATTGTACTTAGATACTCAGTGAAGGGTCAATGGTAGAATGCTAGCCTAGCTCAATAGCTAACACTCAAAAACATAATTACAGTTGATTTTGCCATCAATAATCTCTAAAGCAAATTTATGAAAGTCAAAAGAGGTCTTTTCTTGAGTAGTCTTACACTGTTGCTTTTAAGGGTTAATTATAATTATTCCCATCTTCTGTAATACCTCAAGGAATTATTATTATTTATTAGTAGTATTATTACTTTAGCTCAATAACAATTATTAAATAATTTTGAAATACTGAAAGAAGCAGTAAAAAATAATACCAACAAAAAATACAGAAATAAAACAAAAATCACTTTGATATACTTTTCAATTTGTTCTTTAGAACAAAGAAAATGATGGAGTTTTGATATTTTTAAAATTTTTCTTAGTTTTAAGGAAAGACTTTTCCAGTGGTCTTCTCACTCTCTTTCATGTTATATTCTATATTATTTGGACAGGAAAGGATGATATTCAGAAATGCAAGATGTGGACTAAGAAATTCAAAGCTTAATTGTTAGAGGTAGTAACATCACTAACTTTTATTAGTGAGCAGTATAGGTTTCATGAAGAGCTAAATTGTATGGTTCTGAGATTCTTTCTCCTTTCTGGAATGTTCAGTCTAGGAGCATGGAAGTTTGTTCAGCAAAGTGGTTTAGTACACTGCAGCTATCATAACCCTCTGGACCTGGGCACTTCCTGAACAGCATTCCCTCCCTGCTTGTTACCCTTGCCGGGCTCTGAGCTCCCTACTGGGACTTAGATATTGTGGGATCCTTGCCCACATGCCCCTGCCCAGCTGAAGAGCACACTATTACATTGCCAGACTAGCAGCCTAAAAGGTGAGCTAGTCGTTGGAGGCCTCCTTGTTCTTTTAGAAATTGATTTTAGTTATCACAGGGATTTGTTGGCCATGAAGCCTTCCTGGCTTATTGGAAGCTGAGGTTATTCTGAAGTATACCTGTTCATCTAGATGGCTGGCCCCCAGTGGCATCTGAGACTTGCATCTGCTACAGAATAAACTTTCACATGCATCAGCAAAGCTCACTGCCCAGGGATGACAGTACACAATGATGCTTATCTTCAAAAAATCTTAAGTTGAACCATCAAATGTCAGGGTCATTTTGCATTTAGAAATGATTTCTAAACAATTTAAATTTTAATGGTATGATATATCTTCTATTATTTTTAACATATAAGTGGTCTGTAATGTTGATTTCTCATCTTATTTGAATAAAATATAATTCAACTTCTAAGCACCTATATTAGTATGGCAAGTCAAATAATATTTTTAAACAAATTATTATTATTATTATTATTGTTATTAATATTATTATTATTATTCCAGAAATGGAACCCATGGGCACTTAACCAGTGAGCCATATCCCCAGCACTCCCCTCTGTTTATTAATTTTACTTTTTAAATTTCGAATCAAGGCCTCACTAAGTTGCTGAGGCTCACCTTAAACTTGTGATCCTCCTGCCTCAGCCTCCTGAGCCAGTGAGATTATAGCGCCACCAAGATCATAGTGCCACCTTTCCCAGATTAAACAATTATTATGACAGGCAAGTTTGGTAGGTAGGTGATAAATATTTATTTCACTTACACAGATAAGTCAGTTTATCTTATTCACTTCCTTGCTGTCTCCAAATTTGGGGATTTAATTTTAATATTTCTGTATGTTTTTCCTTTGAAATAAAATAGTTGAAGATGAGGAAGAAAAAGATGTTACAAGGTATTGGATAATAACAGTGAGAGCAAAGTCAAGTTTAAATAGCATGGAGTACAACTGTGTAAGACACAGATGTGAATGACATAAAGTAATAATGAAGAGCCAGGTAAATAATGACTGACTTCTGTTTGAAAACTGAAATGGTGTGTGTACACAGATATGTGCTAATATGCACATCTGTGTTCATGCACACACATATTTCAGTTTCTTCTGTTTATTATAAGCAAGATATACTCTTTATATCAATATATACTCAACTGTGCTTAAATTACTTGCTCAGAGAGATCATTCACTGTCTGGTTTTCATGACCTGGTCTATTATTTTTTTTAATGAAAATAAGTTACTTTATGCTTTTCATAGAACTCAAAAAGTAAAAAAAAAATCATTATTAAGAGCAATTGCGAAGTGTAAGTATCATTTTTATCTTGCTATTATATCTCAGATCAATATGAAAGTAGCCAGAAAACATACGAGGTGCTCTATTAACTAATAAATTTAAGTGAAATTCTGTGATTTATTATGGTATTAGAATTTAATGTGCACATAAATATTTCAATTTGCTCATTTCAAATATATTCAGAAACATACTGAGAAATATTTGGATTACACCAAAAGTCATGAGATCTGAGTTTTCAGAATTGGATTATTATGCTAAATGGGGCTAACCAGTGGCAATGGGTTATTTGCTTGTAAAGTTTCATGGTCCATATTTTATTCATTTTTTACTCATGGACTTTTCCTAAGTGTGTTCTTTCTTTTCCTCTCAACTAGCCCAAATTCTCAAATTTAGAATAAAGACCTCTCTGTTCTTATAAATTCCCATTGCATTTTATTTTTATCTCTTTCATCTTATACCACATCCTAAATTATAATCATGTACTTGCATATCTAGTTTTCCATATTATAGTCCCACAAAGGTACTTGAGGATCTATTTCTCAAGTTTTTGCTTTTGTTTCTACAGAACCTTGTATAGTACCTTAATAGAGGAGGCCAAATTGATAGATATTACATTGCCAAGTAGTTTATGACATATAACTCCAGGCAGACATTTTACAAGAAGTAGTTCAGAATCAGTTAACAGATTTGCCTATATCTGATACAGGCAAGGGTCAGGTGTGTCAGGCTCCATTGGAAAAACTCAATATTTGTCACTTATAGTTGGATATTCATAGCACTGATGTCTGACCCATGCCTAACAAAGATAAGGATAGGCATGTGAACAGAGCGGGTAGTAGTAGCTATGAAGTGGAGGGAGAAGATGAAGAAAACTCCTGATTTACATGCAGAGAGCTGTAGTTAAATGAGTCCAACATGGGATACATGCCACAGATGATGAAAGGACAAGGAAACTTCAGAATAATACTTGTTCATTGAAGCATTTTTTGTTTCACTTTTTCTCCTGCACTCTCAGAACAATCCTGGTAGGGCCAGAAACATAATGGCAGAAGAAAAATATCCAAAAATATGAGGGAAAGGGCCTATATTCTACTTACAAAACTGCTAGTGTTTACCTGGAGCAGGTCCCAATAGGAGGTAAGACAACAGTTATTTTTTTTCTTTATGTGAAGTTGTTGTATATATGACAGTAGCATGCATTGCAATTCATAATACACATATAGAGTAACTTTTTACCTAACACTGTTTGTATACAAAGTATAGACAATGGTTTTTTTTTTAAAAAAAGATCTCTCTTAACGTATAATTGACACACCGTAAACTGCACAAATTTAAAGTGTAAAATTTAAATAATTTTGACACATGCATACATCTTTGAAAATATCACCACAATCAAGATAATAACATGTCATCACCCTTCAAATCCCTCCTGCTCCTGTGCAAACCTTCCTCTCACCCATGCCCAAACCACTGTCTGCTTTCCATCACTTTGTATTAATTTGCATTTATGCTGGAATAATATAGTTTGTTATTGGAGGGACTCTGGCTTCTTTTACTCAGCATAAGTATTTAAAATATTTATCACCAATGATGCTGGATTGATCAATAAATAGTTCATCCATTTTTTAATTGACAATAGTGCATTTGTTAAGAACACTAGAATGGACTTATTTATCCTTAATGAATATTTTCGTTGGTTTGAACAATTACGAATATCACCGGTACAAAAATTTATATGTAGTATATGAATATACATTTCTTTTTTATTTTCCTTTGGGTAAATATGTATGAGTAAAATGATTGTACCATATTGTTTAAATATGCTTCACAATGACCTGTGACAACAGCTATAACAATACACCAACCATTTTTCTTAGAGTGGTTGATTTCCTTTTATACTCACACCAGCTGTGCCTTAGACTTCCAGTTCCACCTAAACTACACAATGCTTTTTAATACTAGCCATTTTAATAAGGATAAAATTGGCATCTCTTTGTGATTTTAATTTGTATTTAATTGATGATGTTGAGTTTCTTTGGATGTAGGTATTGACAATTTGCCTAAGACTAAACATTTTAAATTGGAAGATTTTTTTAAGGTTCTCAAAACTTCAAATGACTAAATGTCTGTCTGTCCATTGCTTATACAACATAACAGCTATAACTGAAAGAATTTTTTTAGTTCACTATTTTAACAAGGATATTCTGAGTCAACATCTTAGGAAATCAATAACATGTATTTAATTAGTTAAAAGTTCTATAGAGTGATTAATGTGGCAGATTCCTAATTAAAGAAAATTACTTTTTAGGAAACAATAATTATTTTTTTACTGTCATAGCACCAGCAAAAGATATTTGTGAGAAATTAAGCATATTGAAAAAAAATTGGCAAGGTGGGGAATGAGGTGAGGTCTGCTGGATATTTTTAAAATGTTTTCAACACAGTTTTAAAACAATTGCATCAGACTGGAGGTGCTACAGTTAAAGGCACTACGTTAAATATCATTTAACTTCTAAATGAAAATTAAGTATAAAATAAATTACTATAGTTTTAACTTCAAATTACTCAGTTCATATTAAATATCAATGATATATCTAACAAACTGAGATACAGAATAAGTGTCAATCTGTAATACATGTTTTAAGCAATATTAAATTTTTGTCATATATTTATTTCCACACTAATAGAATTGAACCCAGGGCTTCTACATGCTAAGCAAGTGATCTAACACTGAACTACATCATCCCCAATCTATATTTATTCAACTGCTTTTTTGAAGGGTGTGCTGGGGATTGAACACAGTGTCTTGTGCATGCTAAGCCCACTCCCTACCACTATGCTATACTCCCAGTCTCTGTCTGTGCAATTATTAATGTAGCACTGGAAAGGACTAATGTTACATAATCTTGTGTTCACTATGTTCTTTTTTTTTTTCCTAGTTGCCAATTACTCATACATTTCTACAGTTATGTTCTAACTTAGCTCATAAAATTTCCTATCGGTATTCATTGATTTAATAAGCATCCTTCAGTAATTTTTTAAAAGGGTGGGGTAACCCTGTGAATCACCGCAAGATATTTCCAGTTTGATAAATGCAAGTCATTTGACATTACATTAGACCTTTTGCATTATTGATTTAATGAGGAAGAGTAATATAAGAATGGTGATTTAATATTAACCCTCAAAACTAAAGTTCCAACAGCATCCTATGTTGTCAAAGTACCAGCATGATTATAAGTTGAGAAGAAATTAACCCTAACAGTTTATATCATTGTGAAAAATAAAATGATAACACAAAGTTTATTTATTTATTTATTTATTTATTTATTTATTTTTATTTTTACTGTACTAGGGACTGAACTCAGGGGCACTCAAACACTGAGTCACATTCCCAGCCCTATTTTGTATTTTATTTAGAGACAGGGTCTCACTGAGCTATTTAGCACTTCAATTTTGCTGAGGCTGGCTTTGAACACTCAATCCTCCTCCCTTAGCCTCCCAATCCACTGGAATTTGTTTTTGTTTTGTTTTTTTCTTTTTTGCAAAAGCACACATAGCTTTATAAAGCTTAATTAGTTGTTGATAACAACTTTTAATTTAATAAGTTATTACTTCAGAAAATAGAAATATTGAAAATGAAAAAAAATGATTGCTAACAGTTGTATGTTCAGAAACTTGATCAATATCTATTATCAGCAGTGTTAAAAAATGAGGCTAACATGACTTACTATATGTCGGGTAGAAATCAAGAAACATTGTTCTCTAATTAGATGTAATGTCTTCTGAAAAGAATGCTTAGTCTGTCAATTCTGTGACCATATCAATCTTCAAAATGCCTTATAGCAATCTTCATTGAAAATCTTCATTTGAATAAGTTTTAAAAAGCGATATTGAACAGCCGGGCGCGGTGGCACATGCCTGTAATCCCAGCACTTGGGAGGCTGAGGCAGGAGGATCTCGAGTTCAAAGCCAGCCTCAGCAATGGTGAGGCACTTAGCAACTCAGTGAGACCCCTTTTTGTCTTTTTGTCTCTAATATAAATACAAAAAAAGGGCTGGGGATTTGGCCCAGTGGTCCAGTGCCCCTGAGTTCAATCCCTGGTACCAAAAAGAAGAAAAAAAAAGTGATATTGAACAATTAAATTCAAAGGGAAGAAATACAAAAGCAGGAAAAATGTGTGTATGAATGTTTCCTAGTATTTTAGTAAATATCCACTGAGGGATTTTATGATGTACTTGGAGGTCCAAGTAAAACCAACCATATGTGTGAAAGAAACATTGAATTATTCATGATATTTGTGAGGAGAAGTATTTAGGGAAGTAGGATAGGTAGTGGAAGCACATATATAATGTGTTCAGAAACTTTTGCATATGTGCATGTATTTATGCACATATGTATATTCTACCTATCAATGCCAATATTTCCCATTCAGTTCTGTACTCTATTCTATTCCTTAACCCCTTTCCATTTGGATCCTCCCTTTCCCAACAGTGAAATATTGTGCTACTATCGTCCCATAATATATATTATCCATTGTCAGTGTTAGATTACATAAAAAGCAGTTTTGAAATTATTAATCTATACCAATACAAAACTCTTGGGTTGTTTTTAGTAGTGGTAGAAAAGTTTGTTTTGGTTGCTTGGAATAATAATAAGTGCTATTATTTATCATGTGCTTATAACATATTTAATCTCATGCCAAGTATATTACATGAAATAACAATCTTTATTTCTCACAAAACTCCCCTTTTTCCAATAAATAAAATTGAGGTTTAATGATTAAAAATCGCCCCTAAATCTCAAAGGTAGCTATTGGTGAGATCAGGTGTTATCACTTAGTGTTCAATCAGGGAACCATAACTACATAGAGATTTGACTTCATATAATAATTGCAGATGTTTGGCCTTATGCAGAACTAGCTACATAGCCTCTGTTCATTCTGTTTTCTTTTCATCTGATGCTGGATCTTGAAGTACAAAATGCACAGGCATCAGGGAAGCAAGGAATAATGTCAGGTGCGTTAGCGCTAACCCAAGAGTGGTGTTTAGAACCCCCAAGTACAGGGTCAAAGCTAGATCAGTGGAGTTGAGCTTTCTGCAGAAGCCTTGTCTTTCATCATATACCTGACATATATCAGACATAGAAAATGAAGATAGAGCAATTGCAGGCCTGGCCACTGCTTCACATTGAGGACACAAGTTAGCAAATCATTCAAATATGTCTGAGAGCAACAAAATGGCTGATACTTTACTTTCAACCTTCAAATCTCTCACACTAATTTCTCCTGTAGTCCACCCAGCTGGAAACATATACACAGTAAATGAAAAAATTGAAAATGCATTTCAGTGTAGCTAAACTGACATGTTACAAAGGATTCAATACCAGAGTTTTCTATTGTTAAAATCCAGCTTCCCAATTCCCCCATGGGGTTACCTACCCTTGGCAGATTGGAGAGCTCTCCATAGTTTCCGAGGGTAGTAAAATAGAGGCTTCCCAGGCCCAAGCAATGGAGGACAATGCATTCTCAAATAAATGACACCTAACAAGAATTAGCAAGACCTAGCACTGTGCTTTGCCAAATGTAAGAACTTAAATTTATAGACAAATTTGAGGCGTTCATAAATCTATGCGTCTGAATATTCATGCAAAAAAAGAAATATTAATTAAATATATATCCAATGGACACTCAGATTGAGGAGGGTGGAAAAGAGGAGAAAAGCAAGTCATAATAAGTGTGAAAGCAGGACACAGGGTACCAGGAGTGATTGGGCCTGAGGAACCAAAAGGATACTTGGACACCAGATCTTCTAAAATCATAGCCTAAACCCTGGTGACTCACCCTCTGGGTATCCACACACTATCTGAGATCTAATGCACAGAATTTCTATTTCGGTTTTTTTTTAACTTTGATTGTAAACCTTTACATTAAAAAACAGCATTTACAAAGTGGTCTGCGGATTTAGTATTTTCTGTAATATGGGTTAGAAAATGAGGGCTTTCATTTTCTATCATCACTAACAAGCACAGATTTATGATCTACTCAGATTTGTCCATAAATTAAAATACTTACAATTGGTAAACAGAATATGCCCCAATGTCTTTCTTTAGAGCTCTTGTTTAATAGAAAATTAAATTTTCTGAGGAAATTTCAGTGAATTATTAAAACCATATTTCTTCAAAACAAATTTTTTATAAATGGGAAAATTATTACAGTTTACTTAGGGAAACTGTTAACTACAAATTAAACTGGTAATTATTAAAGTTTTATTTTTAAAATTAGTTTATTATAATAACTTAATGGATGTAATCATAGATAATTAATTATTCTAACAAAAAAGAGCATGAAATATTACTTTGTCCAGGATTTTAGTCTTGATAAAGCATAGAATGACCTATATAATATGGTTATTTTAAAAACAAATGGTTGTAAGTGATGGGTGAAAAGTGGAAATCTACTTTTTTTTTAATCAGTAGAGATGATATTGCAACTAGACTATATGGTTGGGAGATAGCATGTCTCATTTAGAGTTTGTGTGAGTAAAAGGTGTAGTTTAGCTTTGGGGGAAAAAAAAATCATAAGATAAAGAAATAAAACCCAGCCGTGCATGGTGGCACACGCCTATGATCCCAGCACTTTGGGAGGCTGAGGACGGAGGATCAGGAGTTTAAAGCCAGCCTCAGCAAATGCGAGGCACTTAGCAACTCAGTGAGACCCTGTCTCTAATAAAATACAAAAAAAGGACTGGGGATGAGGTTCAGTGATCGAGTTCCCCTGAGTTCAATCCCTGGTACCAAAAAAAAAAATTTAAAATAAAAAAAAAAAATAAAATAAAACCCAGTCATTTTTATCTTAAATATGATAGAGTATTTTCTATTCATTAGCCTTTGAAGTTTCCTGTTTTTCCATTGATTATTCAGTGTAATTATAACCATGTATTACAACAAGGTCATGTAGGACAAAACTGAATATAGTGAGCTTGAGCTTTAGTTTAGGAGCTTCACTCCAAAATGGAAATGAATGTGGTTACTTAGAAAAATAATTCTCAAACCAATTAACATATTCCCATTCTTTCTTTATGATGCAAATTGCTATTAAAGAGCTGTGCAAGATTTTATTGCACATGACTTAATGAAATGGAAAATTCATATGTGGAAATTAAAAATGTGGAAGCATTACCATTATAAATATTTCCAGCATTCTGAATTTTATCTTAAACTTTTGCCAGTGAGGAAAAACTCCTAAACCAGTTCTAACTGACAAGGCACCCTACTGTATTTAACCTAAATATTCCATAAGCTGGAACAATGGCAAAAGCATCCATAAGCACACACATGTGCACACACAATATGATATCACCAGTTGTCAACTTTTTGTTCCCCTTCATTCACAGAGAATGTAGACACTGACTATGAGGACAGTTTTATTCCAACTATTGTCATTATTCTGGCTTATATGAAACTTCCTGTGGGCTATCTGTTCAGTATTGAAACCTCAATTTTATATCATCAATTCAACCCCCTTACTCAGCTAAAATTTGATTATCACCTGAAATATTCTGAGTTCTAAAAATCTCATTTGCTTCTTTCACAGCCTAAGCCATGTATTCAACTGGCCATAAGACCAGCACTATCACTCATTATCCAGATCGCTTCCTTTCTACTCTCTGCTTCCTAAACAACCCCTATTGCTATGGTTTGGATGTGGGATGCCTCCCTTCAAGTTCATACATTGGAAACTTGGTCATCAGAGTGGCAATATTGTGATAGTGTGTTACCTTAAGAGGTGGGGCCACATGAGTGAGTGATCCTCAGGTCAGTGGACCTGGGTTGCCCTCCTAAGGAAATACTGTCCTCTTGGGACGGTTCTCTCTCAATAATGAGTTGTTATGGAGTTGTTATGAATCACTTTCTTTGACTTCCATTTCAACCTCTGATGGCTCTCACCTGTGTGCCCACAGTGATGTGCAGTTAGGCCCTCCTCAGAGCCTGAACCAAGGTGGCCTGCCCAATCTTGGACTTTCAATTTTCAGACCTATGAGAATTATAAATCTCTTCTCTTCATAAACAGTTTACCTTAGGTGATTTGTTGCAGTAATGCAAAACAGACCAATACACTCATCTTTTGTTCCCATGTTTCTTTATCCTGTATGAGATGTTAGATTTTGCTGGAGGAAAAAATAATATCATACAATAAAAATATCCCACTACTCTGTCTATAAATGTAGATGAGCATCATCATCTCTTTCTAAGGTTTTCTCTAATTGCCAGCTCCATCCTTCTTAAGTTACTTCATTTATTTTTATAGTTTCAAATGCAATGTTATTTGTGTGTGTGTGTGTTCCTGGTGGAAGGAGATATTGTCCCCATTTATTTACTGACTCTCCTATATGAGGATTATGGCCCTCCCAGACAACTTTAGCCAAGGAAAGGGGACAAGAAATTATATACTCTACATCAGAGTGGTCCAAATAGAAGTTTGCTGGGCATCATGTGTTTTTCTACTTTCTTTTTATTTTTTTCTCATTAGCCGTGAGAATGTTATCTCTCAGAAATGTTTCTTTAAACTACATTTGAAACTAAGGAAGACAGGTGGCAAAATCACAGTGGACATCCACCTGATACATAATTTGGTAAGAAATGAGATTTTGCATTTGCATACTACCATACAAATTTGACTAAGAATTTTCCAGAGAAATTGTTCACACTTAGAGTAAAGCTACCTAATTTTCCTTAAAACAACAACAACAAAGTACTACATCATTTGGTTGTTGCATAATTAGCTAATTACTTTGATTATTCTTGTCACTGTTTTCTTCCTGGGTCTGTATACCACCTATTTTCTCTGCTTGGAATGATCTGCCTTGCTGTTTTCATATATCTAATTTCTTTCTTTCTTTAGGTCTTGGATTAAATAACCTCTGAGGTAGATTGCTATCTCCCTCAACCACCCAAAAGCATTGATTCCCCCTTGTTGTGCTTTGGTAGTGCCTTCCCATGCTGGCTCTGGGCTTGGCCAAATGACTTGTTTTGGCCAGTGAGACAATAGCAAATGGGATCCAAAAAGAGGTTTTCAGCTATTCATTGCAACTCACTCTCTTGTAGTCATTAGAACTAGTCCACTCAAGTGTAAACAAGATCAGTCTAACTTATGGGATAATGAGACGCATGTGGCTCTGATTTCTTGACCAATATCCTGCCAATTTCCAAATATATGAGAGAAATCATCCAAGGTCACCCATTTCCCAGACAACACATGGGAAATTCCAGACAAAAATCAGATAAACATTCCATGTTGTTCAAAAATAAAGAGATGATTATTGTTTTAATACACTGAGTTTTGGAGTATATTATTATGTGCCAAAAGCTACTAATCACATTAGAGAGAGTCATTAGCTTGTTATGCAAACTAGAGAATCTTTTCCATCACTTCTTAACATAGCATTGGATTTTAAGCTATCTGCATAGCACTTGTGACTGTAGGTGAGTTTCTTTTCTGTCTCTGTTGCCTGTACTGCTCTAAAAGAACATGTTCTTACTTGACTTCTCACTTATCGTATCTTCCCAGAGACTAGAAAAGTTTTTGACTAGGAGTAGGGATTCAATAAATAGTTTATGAAAGAATGAAGAGGTAAATGAAGCATGTATTTGTAATCATAAATGTACTGTCAATACCATTCTTTAATATGCTCACTATTTTTTATGGATTCTCTCAGAAATATGTTTGAATCTTTGCCAGACACAATTTCAGTTGTTCAATAAACATTATTTTCTTCACTATTTTACATGGTTTATTTTTGTTTTGAATACAAACTCCACAAAGTTGTAAAACCTACATTTTTATCAATTTATAATATCTCAAAATTCTGTGTTGTGAATAAGACTAAAGAAACTTAAGCGAGAGATCCAAGATGGCGGATTAGAGGAAGCCGCACTTCAGGAGAGCTCCGTGGAAAGAATCCAACAAAGCAGATAAATTGCCTTTCATTTATATATATATGGACTGAAAATACCGATATCCTGGATGGTTTGATTACCACTACCAGAGAAAGAGACAAGCTGTCTGCAGCGGCTGGAGCCGCGAGGCTCCTGCAAAACCGCCTGGGCGGTGCACAGGCCCTGCGAAACAAGGTCAGTGTGAGGAGACCGCGCTACTGCTGCAACCCCAGCCAAACTCACTGCACACTAGCGTGAAACCGGCGATAAAAACCAGCGATAACAGCCGGCGGGATTGGTGCTGGGGAGCCACAGGAGACCGCGGGTCCACACACCAGTTCGAATCCACACTCCGCCTGACGCGACCCTCGGTGTGGCTTCCCGGTGCGATCGGCAAGGATACGGGAGTCTGGGAGTCTGCTGAGCTGCTGTTGACTGGAAGGAGAGCGCCGCCATCTTTGAAAGCTGCAGGGGCTGGTCCTGACAAAGGGGAGGAGACGGAGAGCGACTGCTGCATCCAACCAGGGACTCTCCAGCTCTCTGAAGACAACGCACAATTGGGTGAGACTTAGTTGGTCAGCAGGGGAAGGCGTTTCTGAGGCTGGCACAGCGGCCACAGGGGGCTGCAACTGTGGGTGGGCTTGGGGAGGGGGTGCCTTCTGGAAGATCCCCCTTCCCGGCGCCATTCATCTGCTGACACACACAGTCCCCCTGGGCCACTCCTTCACTGAACCGTGCAGCCGCTGGCCTAGGATGCAGCCTTGATTTCACTGACAGGATCACAGACTGTGATCCAATAGCAATTGGTTTGAACTGGAAAGGAAAAAAGAGGGGGGCTTCCCAGGGCCCGTTTTGTCTGAGACTTGGGGTTTGACTTTTTTTTTTTTTTTTTTTTTTTTTTCCTTTCTTTTTTTGGTCTGCTTGATTTTCTGGATTGCAGGGAGGGGTTTTTTTTTGTTGTTGTTGTTGTTGTTTGTATGTTTGTTTGTTTATTTTTTCTTTTTCTTTTTTTGGCTTTGTTTTGTTCTGCTTTTTTTTTTTTTTTCCTTCCGCATTGATTGGCATTGATTGTTAGTGTGTTTATCTGCTTCCGCTCCCTTTTTTCTTTCATTCTTTTACTCCTTCTCACCCTTGTATCTTTTCTTCCTCCTTCATCTTTCATGTTTACATCCTGCCAGTGCATACTAAACAGAGCCAAAAACAAGTTATATGCAAAACTTGGGATTTCTAGAACTGGCGCAATTGAACTGGGTAGCAAAGTGGTGTTATATATAGTTTACTCTCTATTTCCTTGATTCTCTCTCTCCTCTCTCTTACACCAATTCCTACTCTTTATCATTTTTTTTCTTTTCCAACTTACTATATATATAAATTGATCGTTTTACCTAATAGTCAACCCCATTCTCTTTCTTCCATCGTCTACTGATACTAAACCACTTCCACTAAACCATTTCAATAGATATCTCTTTTCATACTTTCCAAGAAAGAACAATTCAAGACACTTCCTTCTTCCTAAACATAACACCTCTGTATCCAATACTTGAAGCTATAAAATCCTATCAGAAACGTACAGAGTAAATTGGAAATAATATCTGGGATAACAAAATCTGTACATTGTGACCAAACTTGGATTTTCTGAATAGAAAGTGTTAGGTTTTAAAAGTATAAAGGAATTATAAGGTGATCTGATAGCATTGTACTACAGGAACAACATAAGGCTTTAAGGTAAAATCGAAACAGTCAAGGTCCCACAGTGCAGGAAGAATAGATACACAAGCAACATGAAAAAACAAGGAAAGAAAATGACACAAACAAATCAAGATACCTCATCGGCAGATGTCATGGCAAGCACAGTTGGTCAAATGCCAGAGATGGAATTTAGAAATTACATATGCCAAATGTTTATGGAACTTAAGAGTGAACTCAAAAATGAGATGAGGGAGCAGGTACAGGAGGCAAAAGATCATTTTGACAAAGAACTCCAAAAACAAATACAGGAAGTAAAAGATTACTTCAATAGGGAAATAGAGGCTCTAAAGAGAATCCAAACAGAAATTCCAGAAATGAAAGAAGCAATAAACCAAAATAAAAGCTCAATTGAAAACATCTCCAACAGAATAGACCATCTGGAAGATAGAACCTCAGACAATGAAGACAAAATATATGTCTTAGAGAAGAATTTAAACCATACAGCAAAACTTGTTAATAATCATGAACTTAACATCCAGGAATTATGGGACAGCATAAAAAGACCAAACTTAAGAGTGATTGGCGTAGAGGAAGGGGCAGAGCTTCAAGCCAAAGCAATGAGTAATCTATTTAATGAAATAATTACAGAAAATTTTCCAAGCTTGAGGAATGAAATGGAAAACCAAGTTCAAGAGGCATACCGAACACCAAACAAACAAAATCTCAACAGATCCACACCTAGACACATTATAATGAAAATGCCTAATACACTGAGCAAGGAGAGAATACTAAAAGCCACAAGAGAAAGGAAGCAAATTACATATAGGGGGAAACCAATCAGATTATGTTCAGATTTTTCAACCCAGACCTTAAAAGCAAGAAGATCCTGGAATAGCATATTTCAAGCTCTGAAAGAAAAGGGATGTCAACCAAGAATCTTATATCCAGCAAAATTGAGCTTTAGATTCGAAGATGAAATAAAAACCTTCCACAACAAGCAAAAGTTAAAAGATTTCACAACTCGAAAGCCAGCACTTCTGAACATCCTGGGCAACATTTTTCATGAAGAAGAAGAGAAAGATGATAACGAAAATCAACAAAGGGAGATATTAAACTAAAGGAAATACCAACCAGAAGAGAAACCAAATCAAGCTAAAGACCATAAGTCAAATAAAAATGGATGGGAATAAAAATCACATCTCAATAATAACCCTGAACGTTAATGGCCTAAACTCGCCAATCAAAAGACACAGATTATCAGAATGGATTAAAAGAAATGACCCAACAATTTGCTGTCTCCAAGAAACACACCTCATAGAAAAAGATATCAACAGACTGAAAGTGAAAGGCTGGGAAAAGTCTTATCACTCACATGGCCGGCGGAAGCAAGCAGGGTTTCCATTCTCATATCAAATAAGGTAGACTTCAAACCAAAATTAATCAAGAGGGACAAAGATGGATATTTCTTATTACTTAAGGGAACCATCCATCAACAGGATATAACAATCATAAATCTGTATGCCCCCAAATAATGGAGCACCTACATTCATCAAACAAACGCTTCTTAAGTTCAAGAGTAAAATAGACCACAACACAGTTATTCTAGGGGACTTCAACACACCCTCTCTCACCAATGGATAGATCATCCAAACAAAAGCTAAACAAAGAAACTTTAAGCCTCTTCAAAACAATTAACAATTTAGACCTAACGGACATATATAGAATATTTCATCCCTCAGTAAAACGAATACACATTTTTCTCAGCAGCACATGGCTCCTTCTCCAAAATAGACCATATATTATGTCACAAGGCAACTCTCAGCAAATATAAAAAAATAGAGATACTACCCTGCATGCTATCGGACCATAAAGGGATGAAATTGGAAATCAACGACAAAACAAGGAATAAGAAAAACTACTCCATCAACTGGAAGCTAAACAACATGCTACTGAATGAACAAGGCGTTGAAGAAGACATCAAAGAGGAGATCAAAAAATTCCTAGAGGTAAATGAGAACACAGATACATCATATAGAAATCTCTGGGACACTATGAAGGCAGTAGTAAGAGGAAAATGCATTGCACTGAGTTCATTCCTTAAGAGGAAAAAAAACCAACAAATAAATGACTTAACATCACACCTCAAAGCATTAGAAAAAGAAGAACAGACCAACACCAAGAGTAGTAGAAGACAGGAAAAATAATTAAAATCAGAGCAGAAATTAATGAAATTGAGACTAAGGAAACCATTCAAAGAATTGACAAAACTAAAAGTTGGTTCTTTGAAAAAATAAACAAAATTGACAGACCCTTAGCAATGCTAACGAAAAGAAGAGAGAAAAAACTCAAATTACTAACATTCGTGATGAAAAAGGGAATATCACAACAAACACCTCAGATATACAGAATATAATTAGAAATTACTTTGAAAACTTGTACTCTAATAAAATAGAAAAATACTGAATGCATTGACAGATTTCTAGAGTCATATGATTTGCCTAAACTGGATGTGGAGGCTATACATAATTTAAATAGATCAATTACAAGCGAAGAAATAGAAGATGTCATCAAAAAGCTACCAACAAGGAAAAGTCCAGGACCTGATGGGTTTACAGCCGAGTTCTATAAGACTTTCAAAGAAGAACTAATACCAATGCTCTTCAAACTATTTCAAGAAATAGAAAAAGAGGGAGCTCTTCCAGACTCTTTCTATGAGGCCAATATTACATTAATTCCAAAGCCAGGCAAAGACACATCCAAAAAAGAAAACTTCAGGCCCATATCTTTAATGAACATAGATGCAAAAATCCTCAACAAAATCCTGGCAAATCGGATACAAAAACATATCAAAAAGATAGTGCACCACGATCAAGTGGGGTTTATCCCAGGGATGCAAGGCTGGTTCAATATTCGGAAATCAATAAACATAATACATCACATCAATAGACTTAAAGACAAAAATCATATGATCATCTCAATTGACGCAGAAAAAGCATTTGACAAAATACAACACCCCTTTATGTTCAAAACACTAGAAAAACTAGGAATATCAGGAACATATCTTAACATAATAAAAGCTATTTATGCAAGGCCCCGAGCTAACATTATCTTAAATGGAGAAAAATTGAAAGCATTCCCTCTAAAAACTGGAACAAGACAGGGATGTCCCCTTTCACCACTGCTATTTAACATAGTACTGGAAACTCTGGCCAGAGCAATTAGACAGACGAAAGAAATTAAAGGGATCAAGATAGGAAAAGAAGAGCTCAAATTAGCACTATTCGCTGATGATATGATAATCTACCTAGAAGACCCAAAAAACTCTACCAGAAAACTTTTACAACTAGTAAACGAATTTGGCAAAGTTGCAGGATACAAAATCAATACACATAAGTCAAAGGCATTTGTGTACATCAGCGACAAAGACTCTGAAAGGGAAATGATGAAAAATACCCCATTTGCAATAGCATCAAAAAAAAAAAAAATACCTGGGAATCAACCTAATGAAAGAGGTGAAAGACCTGTATAACGAAAATTATAGAACACTAAAGAAAGAAATTATAGATGAACTCAGAAGATGGAAAGACCTACCTTGCTCTTGGATAGGTAGAATTAATATTGTCAAAATGTCCATACTACCAAAAGCATTATACAGATTTAATGCAATTCCTATCAAAATCCCAATGTCATTCTTCAAAGAAATAGAAATAGCAGTCATGAAATTCATCTGGAAAAATAAGAGACCCAGAATAGCCAAAGCAATCCTGAGCAAGAAAAGTGAAGCAGGGGGCATCACCATACCAGACTTTAAATTATACTATAGAGCAATAGTAACAAAAACAACATGGTATTGGCACCAAAACAGACTGGTGGACCAATGGTACAGAATTGAGGATACAGAAACTAATACATTTAATTACAGCTATCTTATATTAGACAAAGGTGCCAAAAATGTACAGTGGAGAAAGGATAGCCTCTTCAACAAATGGTGCTGGGAAAACTGGAAATCCATATGCAACAAAATGAAATTAAACCTTTATCTCTCACCATGCACAAAACTCAATTCAAAGTGGATCAAAGACCTAGGAATTAGATCAGAGACAATACACCTAATAGAAGAAAAAGTAAGCTCCAATTTCCAACATGTTGGATTAGGCCCCAAGTTCCTCAATAAGAATCCTGTAGCGCAAGAATTACTACCAAGAATTAATGAATGGGATAGATTTAAACTAAAAAGCTTCTTTTCAGCAAAAGAAACAATCAGTGAGGTGAATAGAGAGCCAACTAATTGGGAACAAATATTTAATACATGCACATCAGATAGAGCACTAATCTCTAGAATATATAAAGAACTCAAAAAACTTTACACTAAAAAAACAAATAACCCAATCAATAAATGGGCTAAGGAATTGAGAAGACACCTCTCAGAAGAAGATACACGATTAATCAACAAATACATGAAAAAATGTTCAACATCGCTGGCAATTAGAGAAATGCAAATCAAAACTACTCTAAGATTTCACTTCACTCCAGTCAGAATGGCAGCCATCAAGAACACAAGCAACAATAAATGTTGGAGAGGATGTGGAGAAAAAGGCACACTCATACATTGCTGGTGGGACTGCAAAATGGTGCAACCATTATGGAAAGCAGTATGGAGATTTCTTGGAAAATTGGGAATGGAACCATCCTATGACCCAGCCATCCCACTCTTGGGTCTATTCCCAAAGGACTTAAAAACAGCATATTACAGTGACACAGCTATCTCAATGTTTGTAGCTGCACAATTCACAATAGCTAGGTTGTGGAATCAACCTAGATGTCCCTCAGTAAATGAGTGGATTAAGAAAATGTGGTATATACGCACAATGGAATTTTTTACTCAGCAATAAAAGAAAATAAATTAATGGCATTTGCAGGTAAATGGATGAAGTTGGAAGACATAATGCTAAGTGAAGTTAGTCAGTCTCAAAAATCCAAGTACCAAATGTTCTCTCTTATATAAGGAGGCTATTTCAAAGTATTGTTGGATGGGGTACATAGGAGGATTAGAGGAACACTAGAATGGTCAAGGGAAGGGAGGGTAAGGGAGGGAGCAAGAGGGGAGGGAGGGGGGGGGGAAAAAAAGGTGGTAGAATGAGACAGATATCATTTTCCTTAATGCATGATTGAAGACCTAAATTGTACGAATATACTTTGTATACAAACAGTTGTATGTAAAAAGATACTAAATATATGCACTATGAGTTGTACATATTAAAAATTATAAAAAAAAAAAAAAAGAATAGAAGTGCTGCAGACTCTCAGACAATTCAAAGTATGTGCTCTTTATATGTAATATGAAATGAAATGTACTCTGCAAACATGTATAACAAATTAGAATAATAAAAAATTAAAACAACAACAACAAAACAAACAACCCAATCAATAAATGGGCTAAGGAGCTGAAGAGACATTTCTCAGAAGAAGATATACAATTGATCAACAAATATATGAAAAAATGTTCAACATCTCTACTAATTAGAGAAATGCAAATCAAAACTACTCTAAGATTTCATCTCACACAGTCAAAATGGCAGTTATCAAGAATACAAACAACCACAAGTGTTGGCGAGGATTTGGGGGAAAAGGCACACTCATACCTTGCTGGTGGTACTGCAAATTGGTGCAGCCAATCTGGAAAGTAGTATGGAGAGTCCTTATAAAATTTGGAATGGAACCACCATTTGACCCAGCTATCCCACTCCCTGATCTATACCCAAAAGACTTAAAATCAGCATACCAAAGTAACACAGCCACATCAATGTTTATAGCAGCTCAATTCACAGTAGCTAAACAGTGGAAGCAAACTAGATGCCCTTCTATAGATGAAAAGATAAAGAAACTATGGCATATATACACAATGGAATATTACCCAGCATTAAAAGAGAATAAAATTATGGCATTTGCAGGTAAATGGATGGAATTGGAGAATATTATACTAAGCAAATTAAGCCAATCTCCAAAATCCAAAGGCGGAATGTTATCTCTGGTGAGTGGATACTGATCTATAATGGGGGAGGGCATGGGAAAAATGAAGGAACTTTGATTGGGCAAAGGTGGGGAGGGGAAGGGATATGGAGACAGAAAAGATGGTGGACTGTGATGGACATTATTAACTAGGTACATGTATGACTGCACATATGAGGCTACATTGTGTATAATCAGAGAAATGAAAAGTTGTGCTGCAATTGTGTACAATGAATCAAAATGCATCCTGCTGTCATATATATACCTAATTAAAATAAATAAATTTAAATTTAAAAAAAGAAAAAAAAAAAAAAAAAAGAAACTTAAGCAATACAAAGTATGAAGGTGGTATTTTTCTCCCAGTTTTTCATTACTTAATTTTTTTTTTTTCCAGCATCTTTTGAGAAGTTTTGTTTTCATCAGATCATTGGGTATATGTCAGTGTGCCATTCTTGAGAACCTCTTTAAGTTCTGCAATTGAAACTATGCTTCATTCCAGTTGTGAGACATTCTAGGGCCACAGCAAATTCAGAGGGGTTATCTTGGTCTCACACCCACTCTATCTTACGTTTAATCCTCATAAGGCAACATAGTGCAGAAATTATGTGAAATTACCAAAGATCCTCCTACTTTATAAAGACCCATAACAATTTTCTATCTAGTCATCTGAGTTATGTTTCTGCAAGCAGAATTGTTACAGGATCATACCACAGTCCTGGGCCAGATCAATTTTGTTTAAATTCTGATGTTCTGGAATTGTCTTCCAAATTCAGCCTCATAGGTAAGCCTTTAGCATCAAATTTCCTTGGGTAACGCTTTAATTTCTACTATAACAGTTGTTTTTTCTCCTCTAGTCCAGGGGCAAGACGTTTTTCTCATCTCCTAAGGCTTTGCAAACATGCACAATTTGATTCAATCAACAATTATGCTTATTATTAACCTATATGTACATATCAAATATGTCACTTAAGGTCAAGTCAAACAACTTTTGTCAATAAACTAATTCTAAATCAATTTAACCACTCCAAGTTTTGGTGCATGTTTATCTCAGCATATTAAACATTCTAACTAAATGTCCTTCAACACCAAGTTTTCTGGGGACTTATCATTAGACTTTGGTGTGTTGGAAAACAGAAATACTATGAGTGTTTCTGAGAAGACGAAATAAAAGAAGATAGGAAGGAAGGAAGGAAGGAAGGAAGGAAGGAAGGAAGGAAGGAGAGAGAGAAAACAAAAAGGAAACTAAGTAATCAGCAACAGAATCAATTGGATGCTTGCTGAGAGCTGAGACTATAAACTCCTGATTCACATTCAGATCTAGTTAGCAAAAATCACATATTAAGAAAAAAATCCACTTGAAAAATGAATTTAGAAAATAACAATGTAAAATGTACATAACAAAAAAGGCTTAAGTAGGTTTACATGATACAACCAAGCTGCTAAAATTATACTTGAACTTCCTATTTTTATGTTGAACAAATAATCCAATTCTATCTCTTCTCCAAGGTGAACCAATCACCTGGGCTAACAAAGAAGCTCTCCAGTGTCAAGATACAAAGATCAGAGAGAACAAAGCTGTCATCATCCTCCGGAAGTGAACCAGACATTTCAACATAATATTATATTGTAATTGTTCCAAGAAATTTGGAAATTTTAGACAATATTGATTACATCTGAATAATTCAGCTCAGCTAATATGAGAGCTATGATTAGCCTACTTGGTTAGCTGCAAGACCCTGACCTTGGCTTACTTCCCAAGACTTCATATTATAGAGAGAGATTTAATTCATAAACTTGTTCGGAACAAACAAGTGTCTGAAGTAACCCCTATGTAGTTAAACAAGTATTCACTTTTTCTTAATTAAGTTAATTGATCTATAGAGATTACTAAATGTTCAATATTTTAAAATGCATTTTTACATAATTTCTAGACAAGCATGGACTTTAAACATCTAAAACACTAAGAAAAAAAAATTTTCAGTTAATCTCAGTTTTAATATTTTATGCTTGTTTAAGCCAAGACATCTTTCAAGAATGCTGTGGCGCACTCCTGTAATCCCAGCACTTTGGGAGGCTGAGGCAAGGATCATAGCCTCAGCAATGGTTTAAACCAGTGAGACCCTGTCTAAATAAAATACAAAAAAGGTCTGGGGATGTGACCCAGTTGCCCCTGAGAATGCGGTACCACAAAAAAAAAAAAAAAAAAAAAAAAAAAAAAAAGAATGCTGCTAATTGAAATACACTGATAGTACAAATACTAACATTTGTAACAATTGAGAATAGATATGTGCATTCAAAAATCTCTGAATAATTAGCATTAAACACGGTTTTTTTTCTGGAATTGTCTTAACATGTGAAACTCAGACAAAAGGTCTTGAGAAAACTAGACATTAGGGCCATTTTGAGAATGCTTATTGAACCTTAAAAATAAAAATGACTAACCTCTATTACAGTTTCTAGTCTAAGACCAAAGGTCACATACAATTATCAATGAGTTCTGAAACCCAGTTTGAGGATGAAATAAGTTATTTGTGTAAGAAGTTATTTATTTTTTGTTACTAGAGGATGTACCTAGATGAAAAATATTCAAAAGGTGGAGTTTAGTTTCCATTATCAAGAGGCAGCACATTATAATAAAAACTATGGAAAGGAACCATTAAATCTCAACAAATTTATTAACTACACTAAAGGAAGAGAATTGTCATATCAGGTAACAAGAAGGAAAAATATGACATTGTACAGTGAATTTGTGTAAAATATCGTGGTGCGTATTATAATATGAGTATGATAATTTTTAAGAGTTAACAATGTAGACTTCTAATTTTGTAACCTGTGACTTAACATAAAAAGAATTCTATTTTTCATTTTCCTCAGGCTATTCCACCTAACTTCTTCTTCTAATTTACCAGCCAAATTGGTTTCCCAAATTTTAATATCAGTCTATGTAATAGAATCTATGGAGTAATATAATTACCTAATCCATTCATTACATGGGATAAAGATAGCACAGTTAAAATGTCAAATAGAATCAAAGCTGTCTGAATGAGAAATATTTTCATTGTAATTTTTTTCTTTCCCAAAGGGACATGAAGATATAATTTCCTGTATATTTGAAATGTTTAATATTAAGCTTCTAAAAATAAAAGTCTCAAGAATCATCTCAAAGTACAAAGTACCTCAGATTTGTGACTTTGAACAAATTTTGTAATTTTCAGTTTCCTCATGCCTAAATTGAGAATTAGGAGCCAAACCACATCCTCATTATTATAATAACCAAGGGACTTATAGATCCAGAAAGCAATCAATTATTTTAAGTAAGAAAAGCATTCAGTGAGATTTAGAAATTTAATGGGACTGTAGCAATTATGTTAGATTGACATTGAAACCTAAAATCTTAATTGAAAGGAGATTTATAGGAAAAAAGTAAAAACTGCAATTCAGTAAACTGATATTTAATCCACACATGCTTCCAGTAATTCTTTAGTCTATCTCAGAAACTACGTATTCCTGGGAAAGAATGAGAATCAGAAGTAAAGTAAGGGAGAAATATATATAGAAAGAACCTGTCCAGAGGCAGGAGAAAGGGAATAAGAGAGAAAGAGAAAAAAAAAATTCACCCCCTTTTCTGCAACACACAGAGAACACATATAGGATAATGATGTAGTCTTTGTATTGTCAGAAGATGCAAGGCAAAACATTTCTTGGAAATGATTTATACAGAGAATCTGAAGATAAGAACCTAAATTTTCAAGACCACGTCATGCACACTTTCTCAAGTAATACATTTGACTGTCTAATGTGTTAGATATTTGAGTTGTATCAATGGGGGGAAAAAGATTTCAGCTCTTGTAAGGACATACATTTTACTTAATAGGAGAAATATTAGATAAATGATATGTTAAAGCAAATAAATTATTTGGGAATTACAAAAGGAAAAAAAAGATGGGTAGATAAGGGGATATATTTATTTTGCAAACTGCTTTCCATTCATGTTAAGCTACATGTAGTACAAACATGAGATAGTCAGAGAAGTGAATTTAACTAGGTTTTGCAAACAAATAGAGGAAATGCAGATTTAAGAGTATAAGCAATGGAACAATAATTGTGATTGACTACAATATTAAACAGTAAATGAGAAAATATATAAAAGTGGTGAAGAACAGTTGAAAAAAATAATGTGCAAGATTAATTAAATATGTTTTTAGTAGACCAAGCAATGGCTTAAATGAGGGAATACATTCATTTTATACTTGCATCTTTACATAGACATGAATGGGTTGCACGAAATAGTAAGTATGGACAGGTTGCAAATATTGATGATACACAAAGTAATCAAGATTGTTTCTTTCTCCACGAAAAATTAAAATTATTGGCTTTTCTATAAAGCAATAATTAAACCATCTCTATGTTGTCAAACTGAATGAAGAAAATGATGTAGACATTTTATATTTTATTTGAAATTTAATACCCATCACTGAGATGACACTGGAAGCTTGCATTTGTTTCCCCTCCTTATATTGTCTCACTTGCTTGTCATGGGATAACTGCCAAGTAAATAGCTTGGTCTGTATTTTGCAGATAAGGAAACAAAGGGCAGAGAAATGAAGTGGTTTACTGGTAGACAGAAGTTCTAGGTCCCAGACAAAAAGATTCACTCTCAACAGTATGTTCCAGTAAAAAGCGCACATTCTCCCTGTGAGACATGTTCACCCCATTTCTGTATCATTCTCTGAGTAGAGCAACAGACAGGAAAATATCATTAGTAATGTCAAATGAGAGGAATTTTCCTATATTGATTATTCAAATTATTATTTACAATATTATATTATATAACATTATGTTAATGATATGTAATATTTAGTGACATAAAAATAAACAGGCCAAGTGTGAAGGTATATGCCTATAATCCCACTGGCTCAGAAGGCTGAGGCAGGAGGATGGCAAGTTCAAACCCAGCCTCAGCAATTTAGCAAGGCCCTAAACAACTTAGCTAGACCCTGTCTTAAAATAAAAAATAAAAAGTGCTCAGAATGTGACTCAGTGGTTAACTGACCCTGGGTTCAATCTCCCCTGCAAAAAATATACAAGCAGTTGTATGTAAAAAGATACTAAAGTTGTGCATGATGAATAAGTAAATAAATAATAAAAAAAAAAAAAAAAAAAATAAATAAATAAATAAACAAACAAACAATACTTAGAAAATTGACAATTCAAGAGGATAAAATTCAGAATATCCTTTGCTTTGTTATTTTGTAAGTAGGAGCAGATACTTCCAAAGACCTTGAAACTGACCTTTGATTAATTGCACTTTTGTCTATCTCCATAGTAATAAGTGCAATTTTTCTTATGAAAAAGATGTCAATGATTGTTTTGCTAACAGATGCAATGGTGTCCAACTTCATGCAATTCCAACACCTTCTCCAAATGTAACACAATATATCATTTTGCAGTTTTATTACAATGAATATCCTTCAATGTCACTTTTTCTCTTTGTGATATACTAAATAAAAGTGAAACTATTTTATTTTCTACTCTATACTGAATTTTCATTTGAAAGTATAAAATTAATATTAGACCTTTGGAATGAAATGCAATTTAACCTTAGTGTCATATTTTGAAACATACTAAATCTTCAGCTAGAAATGATACAACTAAATATTTTTATTCAACCCAATAATTTTTAAAGGAACAAAAACCACAGTCTTTTTTAGTACATCTCAAAAAAATACTAAAATCATCAGTGACAAGGTTAACATTCCAGGGCATTCAATCCGTCTTTTGAATATGCATTGTCAGACAAACCCTAGATACCACCAAAATATGTTTCCCTAACAGTAAATCACCATCATGATTGCCATTATTGATCTGTAGAGTCAGTAACTGAATCTATCCATGGGATTCAACACCATCTATCTTTATATTATATAGCCCCATCCTCCTGCCTAAGCCCATTAAACTGTCATCTATGGGTTTACATCATTTTTATTTGAGGTACCTAGTGAAACTTTGCACTTTACTTGTTTCCTAAAACACTTCTAAGACCCAACTATCTCATCAGGAAAATTCCATTGTTTCCTGTTAGCATCTGTTGTCTCCTGTCACAAAGAATGGAGACCAAAGTAACTTTAGACTGGAGAATAACCATTGACATTTAAAATGGTTTGTCATGTGGTCTGTGGATGTTTATTTTTATGGCTACACATATATGAATGTAAAATATGATAATATCTATCAGAACATAAAAATATTATGTAACAATGTCTACCTTGCCATACATGCAGAACCAATTAGTAATTTCTGAATACTACTTAAATGCTCTTATCTATCTCCCTCCAATTAGAAATTAATAAAGAAATGATATAACTTATGAAGTAGTTACGGTCATTTTCCTGAAGTTAAGCTGAAGACAGTTTAGAATATCAAATCAGGATCTTTCCTTATGTTATTTCCAAAGACTTCCAGGAATTTATTAATGGATTTCAATGTGTACATGGATTCCTTGACAGTAAATGGCAAAGACTACATCTGCTTAATTTCTGCTAATTTGCTAAGAAAAGATCAGCAACTTTCAATGGTTTTTCAGGATAGTCCAAGATTCATCAATTATTAAAATATACTAAGGGTAACTAGAAAACATCTTTTTTAACTTAAAGAATAGTTTCAAGAATCAATTTGGCTTTAAAGGAAATTTTATGCTCTTGACTATAATTTATGTATTTGTGGTTATAAATTACATTTTGTATTTACAAAAGTCTAATAATTGCTATTATAATAAAGTTAATTAGTCTATTGTTGTTCATATGTGGTGGAACTTTGAATTTTTAAAATGTAGAATATGTGGGGAATTGAACTTACTCTGATCTCTATTTTAATTGCAGAACAAAATAATGATAAGAACAATAATAATAAAGTACAGTTCATTGTGAATAATCACTCCTATTTTGTTCCCACATCAATACCTTAGGAAAAAGTTTAAATACAGGCAAAATAAAGCAATTTGCCTTTACTTGATAGAAACCATTTTGTTCAAAATGAGGGAAAACAATCTCTCTTGCCCATGGTTACAAAGCTGCACTGATGTTTCTGAAAACCCTGAGAATCAGAGTATAGTTTTAACTAATTAAGCAAATATTTTTTCCCTTCTCTTGGAAGATGTTATGCTGTACATTATGGTAAGTTTTTTCAGAATTGGTGTAAGTACTAACAACAGGTATACTTAAAGAAATTTATCCCCCCCCATAAACAATTTCCTTTTCATATTGAATACTCTGTTTTCTTAGACAATTCATGTAATACAGATTACTTACCATACATTTTCTAATGTGTTCAACAGTCAAAGGACAAATATATTTGTGCCAGATTCACATCGGTGATGGAAAATATTTGTTCATTATCTCTACTTTCAAGGGGCTCAGTCTGATGAATATATAATTATAATGCTATCATGCATCACTGGATGGGCTTATATTCTGGTGAGTCCATTGTTAGGTGATTTCATCATTGTGTTAACTCTGTGGAGTTCTTCAACTATGATGGTTATCATCACTAAGAGAAGGGACCTCCAATGTGTATGTGGTCCATCCTTGACCAAAACGTCATCATATGGTTCATGATTACACAAATATAACACAACAAGAAAACTTCAGGTATGAAGATATACCCAGAGCAGTTCTAATGTGTGCCAAATTTGTTTTTTGAAGAAAGTGGCTATAGGACTACTTATGTCTCAACTCCATTATTCTGTGAATATTGTGACGGACCTGCTGCACTGAACACAACACATAGCACATAATAGAAGTACATTTCACACGTGGAGTCTTATAAATACTGCACGGTGAATGCAATTTAAGTTACCTATTCATCAATGTATTATCATTCTACAAAAATTAAGCACAACCCATTTTTCCTAAACTTCAGTTCACTGAAACAGGTTTTGAGGACAGAAGTAGAACATTAAAGAGAAAATACTTAATTTTCTTAGTGTATTAGAGTTACACATAATCATGGGGTTCGTTTTGGCATATTCATAAATGCGTATAGCAGTGTGTTTCAGTTCAGTCCTCATCCCTTTCTTCTAATCTATTTCTCTTCTTTCTATTCATTTATTTTTTTTTTTTAAATTGGTGCATCATGGTTTTGCCTAACAATGGACTTCATGGTGATGTATCCACACATACACTTAATGTAGTTTGGACAATTTCATTCAGTAGTTCCTTCCTTTCCCATCGCTTCTCCTGGTCCCTCAATCCTTTTCCTCTATCTACTCTTCCCCTTCCATTTTTTGAAAAAGCTCCATTTTGAGGATTTCTAAAATATTGTGCATTGAAACAGTTCTACATTTAAAGAATTCTGCAGTGGCAAGCATAATTCTAAGCATGAAAGTACTCTTTCTCTTTATATATGTTTTATGATATTAAGGTAATTTTCCAGAATTTTTATATATATATATACACACAATTTTATAGATGAATATACATATACATACATATTCATATAATTTTAAAAGATTGTATTATGAAGAATTTTAAACATATTCAAAGAAATAGAACGTATGTATAATGGATCACCATGAATCTCTTAGACAGCTTTAAAAATCATAAAAACATTGTTAATCTTGTTTCACTTATTCTTTTACATACATATGTCCTACAGGTTTTCTCAAACAAATCTCATGTGATATGCCATTTCATCTTTAAATGGTTTACATGTCACTCAAAAACATAAGGAATATTTTTTTGAGAAACAAATCTTTAATATACCTATAAATAGCCGGGCACGGTGGTGCACCCCTGTAATCTCAGCACTTGGGAGGTTGAAGCAGGAGGATCGCGAGTTCAAAGCCAGCCTCAGCAATGGCAAGGCACTTAGCAACTCAGTGAGACCCTGTCTGTAATAAAATACAAAAAAGGGCTGGGGATGTGGCCCAGTGGTCAAGTGCCCCTGAGTTTAATCCCCAGTACCAAAATATATATATATATATATATATATATATATATATATATATGGAGAAAGTGATGAGGAAATAAGAAATAAAAATATGTGAGCAACACAGAGTATTGAAAGGGATCTTATTATTTACTGTAACCAAAATATAGTAAATAACCTTTTCAAGTCTATTGCAATGAGTCTTACATATTTAAAACATTTCCTATGACATTTTTGAAGAGTTACTGATTTTCATATTTAAATTATAGTCTAAAATTTTCATAATAAATCTAAATGTGTTTTGCCATAAAAGAATCACATTTCATATATTTGTTTAAAAAAAAAGAATTTGCTGTGACTTGGATATGATTTGAGTGTGAACACCAAGGTTTCATGTGTTACAAGCTTTGTTACCAGAGTGGTGATGTGGAAGCTGAAGGGATCTCTAAGAAGTAGAACCTAGAGGGAGGTCCTTCTGTCATGGGCTTTGGGGTCCTCAGAAGGGATTAAGTCAGCTTTTATGGGATCTATCAAGAGTCCTTGCCAGAGCAGGTGTTTTTAAGAGTGAGGCTGAGTCCCGAATTGCTGTCTAGCTTCCTATTTTGACATGTTATCTCTTTCTCCAAGTGCCCCATGAAAATGATGCAATCCACCATGAGGTCTTTGCCAGAGCCAAGCTAACATTGACATCTTGCACTCAGCTCTCCAGAAGCGCGAACTAAATAAACCTCTATTCCTGAGGAAAAAGCTCAGCTTCAAATATTTTGATACAACAGTGAAAAAAAGACGCAATATATTGAACATGTGGTGGACACATTCTTCACAACAGAGATTAAAGAGAATAAGAAATGGCCCTAAATCTGTGGTCTCAGAAAAATAAATTCTGCATGGTATATGTCATCATATTCTCAGATGAACAAGTATTTTTTTTTCTGAGTATTAAATTTAAGAAGTAATTATCTCAGCCACATCACAAAATTACTGAGCTTCTTAGTAAAAAACAACAACAACAAAAGTGAACCAACCAACATGTGCAAGGGCTCATAAGTATGAACAAACAAGTCAGAGGGAAGGGTTGTGCTTGGGGTGACAGGGGGAAAGTGGGGATATCAGATAAAGAGGTGAGAATGGGGATTTGTGCATTGAAACAGTTCTATACTTAAAGAATTCTGTGGTGGCAAGCATAATTCTAAGCATGAAAGTACTCTTTCTCAGGGATGGGGAATTGTGCATGAGGTTAAGAGATTCAAAGTCTTATGCTGTAGGAGAGTGACTGTAAGATTTGTGAACAGATTTATTTTTTCTAAAGTCTGAGGTCAGTATAAACAAGAAGTGGATTCCAAACAGAAAGCAGCAAGATTCATTCAAGGTCTAATGAAAGAGCTACTAACCCTTATAATTCAATTGTTACAATTTCCCAGAGTAAAACCAAATAAAGGTTAATGTACCCTCATTCAGTAATAATTCAAGATTGGGGTAGTGGGGACATTCTACTCTAGGTACAGGCAAAAAAGGGGGGGGGGGGGATTTGTCTATGGATACATTTAAAACAATAATAAGAAATCTTATTCTACCCTTTTATTTTAATCACCACGAACTCATACAGCTAAACAAAAAATCAGAAGACATCCTTGTTCCTCTAAGTTCTAAACAATTGCTGCAGTTAATGTCTAGTTTCAGTAATACATTTACAAGCTACAACTTGTTACATTGGTATCAGTGAACTTTTAAGGAACATTAACTCCTGTTTAGGAGTTAAAACAGAAAATTCCTGTTTATTTGGTCAGTGTCCAAGCCACTGAGACTTACTTACACATGTGTATCTTGAGAGGAAGCTGGTAAGAATATATAATTCATTGACCTTCTTTCAGCACTTTTTGCTTTTAATTTTAAAACATCACATAATTCTGTATGCAAAGGCTGTATACAATTTGCTTTTATGAGTTATTTTCTCCCTAATGTGAACTTTTAAATGAGGTTAATCAGAAGCAAAATATATTTGCAAACAGCCAAAATTAGCCTTGAACAATGTAAAGTGAAATGCTCAGCTTTCAAATTATTCTTTGAAAATCAGTGCATAGAAATCTTAGAGTAGGCCATTAATTATGCAACCACCACAGCAAGGAAATAGATCCTTTTAAAGAAAAGTAGAATCAAATTTCAAATAAGAAGTCCTGCAGAGCTGACAGAAGATGCTCCTATTATACTGCCAAAGACATCAAAAGTCAAATAGTTTATTGCATTTTTTATCAAGAACTGGATATTTATTTTAAATTAATAAATCACTAATGTCAATGGTTTTTATTCAGCCATTTTCTACAAATTTTATAGAACAAAAACTTTAGGTTTTAATAAATATAATTGTCATTCATGCTATATTTTATTGAAGACAAGTTAAAGAAAATTTGTGAGAACAGGAAGAAAATACTATAATTAGATCTCCAAACAGGATGTATATGCATCTCAAAAATTTATCCTTCTGCTAAAATTTTTATTGATGATAAAATATATATTTTCTTCATGTGGAATTTTTCAAAATGAAAATTAAAAATAAGTATTTTAATACTTATTTAATGCTAATCTCCATTAGGATGGAGATTAGATTAATAAATCTGCCTTTAATAGCTATTGGACATAAAGGGTAGATAAATTTTGGCCAAGTCAAAAATTTTTGACAATTTTATGTAAGTTAATGCTCAAAAAAAAAAAAAAGTTGTAATATTGGTTAATGCCCATAGCATTATATAGGCATATATTTTTGTTTATTTTCAAAAATTATATATAATGAAAGTAAATAGTATTAATTCATTATTTTATAATTACTTTTTAGTTTTTCTTCAATTATTTTACATATGTGAAGTTTAGTAAAATAAAATTCTTACTGAATTTCTCTGGACATTATTAGCACTTGTTTCAACGTAATATTTTTCTTCATCATAATAGTATCACACAGTCAAGGTTGGTCCTTAAAAATGATCCACCCTTTCTGTCAAAAGAAGCCAGGTATGGGGCTGGGGTTGTGGCTCAGTGGTAGAGTTCTCACCTAGCATGTGTGGGACACTGGGTTTGATTCTCAGAACCACAGAAAAATAAAATAAAGGTATTGTATCCAACTACACCTAAAACAAAACAAAACAAAAAATCCAGGCATGCCACATTCTCATTAAACCTTCTAAAACCTTGATTTATATCACATTGTGCTAAAATCTAAAAAAAAAAAAAAAAAAAAAAAAAAAAAAAATTTATCAAAAGCTCACTGTAGAAATTGGATATTAAGCAAATATTATATTTTTTTAGGAATTACAATGTCATTGAAATTACAATGAAACATGACTAAGTTTCTTAGTCATATTATGAAAGACAAAGAAGTCTGAGATTTGCTTTGAAGTATTTCATCACCAAAAAATAGATAAAATTGTGGGAACAAGAAAGACATGGAAAAATATGAACAAGTTCAAGAAAATGTTGGCCATTTTTTATTTGAATGATTAATATTTAATAGTTTATTATTGTATTCTTCCCTTTTGGTGGATGACTGAAGTTTTTCTAATTAAAAATAATCAGGAAGGTGTTTCTCTTGACCTGTGGACCTGGATTGATACATACCTCATTATATTTTTGCAGGTGAACACCAATAGTTCTGGAAAAAAAAAAAAAAAACTTTCTTATAATTGTCTCAAGGAACCAGAGTTAATCAAAACTGTATATTTATTCTTCCACAAGACATTTTTGTAAGAAAGATATAATACTCTGGTCAGTCTATGTGTCTTCATCCTCTGTCTCTTTTACTCCCTTACCTCTCATCAATCCATTTCTTTCATTCAGAAATTACAACTTGAGAAATAAGCAGATATGGTAGTAAAACCAAAGTGAAAATAAAAGATGGAGAAAACTCTGTTACAAGGCTTATGAAAAAAAGATTCAAGCAAATAGCCTAAAGAAATGAAGATGGAAAAAAGCACAAAAATGTTTGCCCTAAGAATAAAATCATTAGCAGTGAGTTTGGCTGAAGTCTAATAAAACACCTGAGGGACCTGCAGGGATGAAGCTGATCCCAAGCTCCTGACCTGTCCCTGGAAGATCAGGAAACACCAGGCTGTGTGGGGACAGCTAACCCCAAATAAAATACACATGGAGTTATGGTTAATGAAGCAATCAGGTAAAGTATTACAATGACAACCACCACAGGAAAGGGAGCAAAAAAGGTGGGAGTATTTAATTTTCTATAATTACTCAAGAACTGATCAGTTTCTATAAAGGTAGAAGGAATAAGAAAAGACCAGCTCTGCAGAGGCAGGAGTAGAATCTATAATCAGGAAGACTGAAGGAGGGAGAGTTAGGAATGTTCCCAGGTAAGGACAAGTGAAAATTGAACCTGACAACGTTAAAAAGATAGGGAAGTCTTTATTCTACACTATTTGTAACAGGAAAGAGAAAATAGGAAGCAGTTTTCAGGAAAATAGAAGCAGTTTTTAAGAGCTGCTGTGGACAATAGTACTAGGCCACTCACGTTGGCAGAGCAGCCTTCCCCATGGGAACATAAACTTTCTTCTTCATAAGGAAAGGGATTCACATTGGCATCAGGCTCCTAGGCTTAGGCAGAGACAGGGATATTGACACTGCATCTTCATTAATGATTCTATTTCAAAAGGGGGGGTCTCCTAGGTCTTTGAGGAAGGAAGTTCAAGCCTATAACTTCAGCAAGAGGCTTTTACAAGAGATCCCCATCTCAAAGGAGAAAAGAGAGAATTTGCAATTGCCCATTCCCCAGACTGTATTCCCTAGAAAAAAGGAATTTGGGGACATAAAGGTAGGTAGAAGCCTGTCTAAGGTATTGTCAAGCTTAAGGGAATACTGAGACCATCTTCATGAGCAGTTTGTTATTAAAATGGAGGATAGAAGAACAGAATTTTTATCTACTAATTAAGCTCCCGTTGAATTTCTTGAAAATAAACTCTCTCTCTCTCTCTTTAACTTTTCTAATTGTAAAGATTGGCTTTAATTACCATGAAAGGATACCTTTCATTTTGATGCTTCTTTTGCAATGCCACATTATCTTATGATATTTAGGTGAAGGTATCATATGGGCCTTTACCAAGGACTTCAATAAACCTCGAAGATTTTTCTTAACTCAGAGGAAATGAAAGTGTAAGGAGCAGACGTATGCATGTGATTAGTAATGACAGAACATCTCATCAGTTGAAGAAAATTCTTCAGGTTCCTCTTTCATATTTCCAATCTGTAATTAACCAATAAGACCAACTAATATGATACAAATGGAGGAAAGCTAAAAGAAATGTCTTAGTCCATTTTATGCTGCTATAATAGAATAACACAAATGGAAGTCTGTTTGGCTCATAGAGGTTAGAAAGTACAAGAGCATGGAGGTGCTTCTGGTAAGAACTACATGATGCATCATAACATGGTAGAAAGATATTTCAAGCAAATATTGGCTTTAAGTGGAAGACATTCTCAATAAGTATGGCTTGGACTCGGAAAAAAAAAAAAAAAAAGAGAGAGAGGGACCTGCAGTGAGGAAACTGAATCCAATCCACTAATTCAAGGACACAGGGCAAAGAGAGAGGCAATGGGAGTGAATTCATTGTACAGGGAACCCACTACTGGAAAAACAATCTCCCTCCTGCAATAATAGTGAACAAGAAAAGAGAGCCCTCATAATCTAATCCCTTCCTGAAGTTCATACTTCTTAATATTTTTGTGATGGTGTTTAAATTTTACCATGTGTTTTGAAAGGGGCATTATTTGGTCATAAGGCAGAATGTAAAACAATGAAAGAGATGTACTAGACCAGAGTCCACTAATGTGGGAAGGTAATGAGCTAATAATGAAAAGATAATGGTGAAAGGCAGTGAAGAGTCTATGAAAGACTCACCAAATTGTGCTTTTATCCCTAGACATAAAGCTAAACTATCCCCACTTTCTCTACCACCCCCATCTTTTAGAATGATGATATCATGGGATCAAATTATGGTAGAAAGTTGGTGGGCAGAAATGATACATCTCTCTTCCAGGTGTCTTACTTTTTTTCTTTTCTTTTTAAATTCTGTCCAGATGACTTGGTGGGGAACTCCATGTTCCTAGTAGATGCTAGAAGACATTGGAACTGCTTGATGGAAAAATTCTGTATTCTGTATCTCAGTTCATCGACAAATGCCATCCAAGGAAGCTGCAAGTTTGAGAAATTTACTTTGTACTTAGAGGAACAAGATACATACATTTATTGTGTTAATCCATGGAAATCTTCCATTACTTATTTTGTCAGTTTACTGGATAATAATAAGCTAAGTTAAAAATAAACAAGATTGGGAATATAAATATGGAATATCACAACAAAAGTGGAAATGAATTAAGTATTTAGGGAAAAGAAACTTGGATGTTCAAACATAGAAGCTTGGGAATACCTAAATAAAGGGGAAGGGGATAAGTAGCAATAAATGTAGACATAATATTATTATTATTATTATTATTTTTTTTTTTTTGTGGTACCGGAGATTGAACTCAGGGGCACTTGACCACTGGGCCACATCCCCAGCCCTTTTTTGTATTTTTTTTTTTTTTAGAGACAGGGTCTCATTGAGTTGCTAAGTGCCTCGTCATTGCTGAGGCTGGCTCTGAACTCGCGATCCTCCTGCCTCAGCCTCCCAAAGTGCTGGGATTACAGGCGTGCGCCACCGCGCCCGGCTAAATGTAGACATAATATTATTATAGAAAAATTTTAATAACATAATGCCATTTAAAATGAAGGAGTATTTTTTTTTTTCTAAATGAGGAGCCATACTGATTAAATATGATTTAGGACAACAGTTATTAAATATTTACATGAGAGAGATTTTGAAATTTAATTTTAATTTATCATAAAACTTGCAGATAGCAGAGGACATTTTACTCAAAGTTTTCAATTTAGGAGAAAAGACAAATTAACATAGGAAGATTAAATGATTAAAGTCACTTTATTTAACTCTTAAAAATGCAATGAAATTTTAATTAAGGTAAACTGTCATGAACACTTGAGCAACAGATATTTTTGGAAGATTTTTTGTTTGTTGTTTTATGTGAAGCTTTTTGTCAGATACAAAGGAAACCAATGTAAGCAAAATAAGTGTGTATATATCTCCCTTTTTGTAACAAGGAAAGTTTTTAACACCTTGGAGAATTCTTCATGTAAGCAGGAATTTTGTTTGTATGATTATCATATAAAGAGACATTCTCAAAAATAATTTCCAATAATAACATCATAGAAATAAAAAAGGAGAATCTAGAATGTCATGCAATTATAGACTCTGAGTTTGAAATTATTTACCTAATAATATTCTTTGGAAAATATTCATGAGTGAGCTGTAAGGAGTTATTTAATTCCTGAAATTAAAAGTAAAACACTAAGTGGGAGTAATTTTTCTGGAGAGAGGAGATATAACTTTCTTCAAATTTTCAAAAGTTCTGACTCATAAAGATCAAAAGCCACTGTTACAGTTCAGCTTTATTCTTTTTCAAATGAGGTATATGAATTTAGACCAGTGAAATGTCTTATACAGTCATATAGGTTGTTAGGTACAGAATTACAACCAGAACACACATTTTCTTATCTATCATACAGTTCTTTTTTATATATTTTCTACTATATCTTTATGATTCTCTGATAAATTCTAGAGAAAAAAAAAAACTTGCCATCTAATGATTTATTTATGGTTACACTGAGAGACCATGGATGTTTTTCCTGTTCTTTAAGCTTTTACAGTTGTTATACTCTGTTGCATCCTCTGTAAAATGCCTGGAACTAGTCTAATAAGCATAACCTTTTATACGCTTAGGGATAGTTATTAAATCTGTCTAAGCCTTTCAGGCAAGATATTCTCAGTTCTCCTCCTCTTTCTTTACATATCATATTTTTTATCACCCTTGCATTTGTTCTTTAATGAAAGGTCTCCAAGCCATTCCAATGCATTTTTATGTTAGATAGCTACAAATAGAAGACATGGTAAGTACTAGAGTAATACATGCATTTCCAGAAGCATTTTTTATATTTATTCTTTACTCCACCAAATTTTTCACTTATGTAATTACTTTGGTCCCTGCAAAATTGAAGGAACATGACAAGTATTCCTATAACTGAATTAGATAATTGAGAATATTTTAAAAGAAAATTTTTGAAATTTCATGAAATTTAAAAACAATGTAGTATAAAGTGATAGACTATTTATACAGTGCTTTGAGATTCTCTCTCTAAAAATTAATTGTGTAATATTGGACATGCTATTTTACTTCTATCAGTTCCCATTTTATTCTTAAGTTGAGGTATTAATAGAAACTAAAGGTTTAAAAATATATACATATATACATATCTATATCTATATAGATAGATAGATAGATAGATAGATAGATAGATAGATGTAGATATATATTAGGGCATCAGAAAGAATGAATCTAAACTTGTGGCCCGTTCCCAGAAAAATTGTAGTTCTTCTTTAAAACTTAATATATCATTAAAATATATGTTAGCATCCTCATTTCCAGTTATTAATTTGTGCCAAATGGAAAAGCAATACTATAATTAGATTCCTTTTAACATTTATATGCATTCTACATTGATTTTTTTCCAATTTATATGATGTTTTTGTTGAATTCCACAAATAATTTTGTGTTTCTCACTCTAATTTAGCTATGAAACATTTGGTTCAAGGGGCATCATTGATGACCAAAAGGAAAAACAAATAAATCTCAATCCTGCTCTCATCTCACCATGATTTGATCATTTGGCATCTCATCCTCTTACTCACACACCGCCACTCCTCATCAACATTGTAATCCTCCCAAGAGTTTACAAAAATGGTATGTTAGAGAGGTATTAATTAGAAAACTGCAGATTTTATTTTCTATAATATTTTAACATTTTAAAGATCCATTGTATGTATGACAGTATATGCCTAAACTGCATTCCTCTCAACCTCACCATTGTGGAATGATGGTATTAATCTCTAAAAAAAAAAAAAAAAAAAAAAAAAATCCTTAGCCAGGCACAGAGGCACATGCCTTTAATCCCAATGGATTGGGAAGCTGAGGTAGGAGGATTGCAAGTTCAAGGCCATCCTCAGCAATTTAACAAGCTTCTAAGCAATTTAAGGAGACCTTGTCTCAAAATAAAAAACAAAAAGGGCTGGGGATATAGCTTAGTGGTAAATTGCCCTGGGTTAAATACTCAGTACCAAAAAATAAACAAAGTAATTAAAATAAAATTATTTTTAGTTCCTATGGTCCCTTGTTTTCCCATTATATTTCCTAATACTTTAAGAAATACATTTTTTTTTTCAGAGTTAAAGGACTGTGACACTACTATGCAGTTGGGGATTTAAAAAACATATTCTCATGCCCTCTAATCTCAGTAGCTTGAAGTTCTTTGTTTATTTTATTTATTTATTTTTATAGTTTGATTTAAAATGTTTACTAGTATATTAAAAAGAATCTCAATAAATAATTAATACTACTCTGAAAACAGATATATTTTGTATTCTGAAATATGCATGTTGCAGCTTTTGGAGGAAATGAGAAAAGCATCTTTTCTAGATAAAGAATAGCAATCACATAAGTTAAGGTATGAACTGCAGCATGATATAGCACAAGGTAGTGTAATATGTCACGGTAACAACACTGGGTACAAGGCACCTCTGTGCTATGAACTTTGAAGTGTTTTATTGATGGCCTGGCAATGCAAGCATGAGTATCTGGTTGTAATTTAACATGAACATTGTTTCTGCAGGCATTTTAACAGTGGAAAATTTTATTGTTAGTCAAATCTAGTTTCACGCAAGGCAGGTAAACATAAAACAACCATGACATATCACTCCATTGTTCAGTGACCAATATATCCTAAAAATACATTTTTTCACAAATGGAAATAACTTTTCTATTTGTTATGCTAAAAGACAAATATTTGTCCATATTGAGTTTAGCGAATATTGTGTATTTTATGTGATTTTTTTTACTATTCTGTAACTCCATAGATTTGGTCAAAGGTAATTCCGTATGCTTAAAAGATATATAATTTATTTTGACAACACTAAATTAATCAAAGGAAATGTGTCATGGCTTTTGGAGGCTTGTGTGAGGTTAATGTATAAAATACCTAGCACAGTACCTGATACTCAGTAGACACTTGTTTCATTCACTTTCCTTCTTTATTAATATTAAATTTATGAATTTCTGAATAATCAAAAATTTCATTTACTGTCAATACATAAATTGCCAATATACATCAAAATTGTCCCCTTCATATTAAAGGGTAAAATAAATCCACATTCTTTAATAATCTCATTCAATTGTCATTTCTAAGCAAATAACTCTCAATTTTTAAGTATATTTTATCTTCATTTATTGATCTAGATACAAACATGTTGAATATATATTTCATTCTGAGCACTATGCTGGGCATGGAGAAGGCAGTGGCAACAAGAAACATATTCTCCCTGTCCTCATAGGCCTTATATTCTAATGAGGGAATAAAAAATAGAAATGAATTAATCGACAATGTAAGTCAGAGAGTACCATGTGCTTCGAAAACCCAAAGAAGACCTACTGGTGAATGTATGACAAGAGGCAAAGCTGCTTTGAAAGGGCATTGAGGGAAAAACCCTTTGATAGTGATGTGTCCTTATCTTGATAAGTTGTAGGAGAGTCTGAGGGAAAGACAGTCCAAGTAAAAGAAACTGTAAGGATAATGTCTTGAGGTGGAGAAAAGTTTGATTCTGCTAAGAAGTCTGCATGCTTCATTCTACATTGTAGGAAGAGCTTTCTAGCTATTTCTGATTTAATCACCCTATGTTCAGTATGCCAAACAGCAGTGTTAGTTTAAAAACCTCACTAGATACTTCACTTGGCTAGTGAAGGTAAAAATATTAAATAAGCTATAAAGGCTTTCCATAGTCTGCAAAGCAAGCCATGCTCCTTCCTATCTCTCTGACATGATCTACCATCAGTATTTTCCACACTGTACAAGCTCTAATCATACCTACTTTAAAGTGAAGGGTAGAATGTGAAAACACATGTCAATTTATCTCTTGTAATTGATAAAGTTTGAGGGCCAAGATAAAGGCATCAGGACATACCCTATATTTGTAAAATCATGATACTTGATATTCTGTAAAGTTATTGTAATAGAGAAAGAAAAATCAAGGACATTCCCAAGGTTTTTGATCTGAGAAACTAGAGAAGAAGAACATAACCAGATATACTACATCAATGCTAAATTTATTATTGCTCCTCTAACACCACCCAATCTCACACTTCTGCTTCATTACCAGGGAAATCCTTCATTTGGAGACTGATTTTTTTTTCTTTTTCTTCAGACTCTGTTATCTTCACTACTTCTATCAAATCATTTCTCAGATCCACTTGATTATGTGCCCTTAATATTTGTGTCTAATTTCTCTACTAGTCGTCTGTGATAATAACACCAACAACATTTTCACTGATCTTCCTGTTTCTAATAAACTTTCTTGAAAAGTTCTTTCTAAAATGCTAATGAAACCATGTTCTGCCCTGCTGAAAGTCTTTAGGGATCATTTTTTTATCTTCAAAATCAAATCTAAACTTAGCAGAATAGGAGAATATGTGCTTCTCTTATAACGTTTTTACTTCCAACTTCAACCTCATGTTTTACTATGTCCTGTAGTAATAGTAATACCTGTTACAGCTATTCTAAAGAGTTATGGCACCTCAATAGGAAAATTTCATGATTTTCTCTGTGCTTTTTTTCCTTGAATATTCTCTTCCACTATTAGGTGTGTTCACATTTGAAGACTTATTTCAATGACATTATCTTGATGATTTTCAGTTGCCTGTCCCTTATTGATCATTTAATGCTCTTGTGTTTTTTGTTTGTTTGTTCTTCAACACTTTTGAAGGCAAAAGAATTGTAGTCAATGGGTGACAGAAATGAGGGTTGCCACCCATACGTATGGTTCAGTAGAGAAGAGTTAGTTCTCAATGTTGTTTAAAAATAAATTTCACAGAGATATAGCCATCATGGAGATTAACTCTAGCCTAGTTCTATGTACAATGTAGCCATGGAAAACTTGACACATAATCTATGTTTATTTATTTCCTTGCTTGGTATGAAACATTCACTTGGCATGAACTGTTCACATTCTGAAGCTCTCTCACTATCCCTCAACTTGCGCCCAGCTTCCATTTTTTTTTTTTTTTTTTCGCCAAGTTCCTTGTAACTCTGACATACATAAAACTCAATATGTTCTTCTGTTCCAGTGATTCTTGTACAACTGGAAAATGATACAGTTTTTCGTTGGAATAGAGCTAATCCTGATATATTTTCTTCACCAACAGGAAAAAAATGGCCTATAGTAGCTTCTCTCACCTAACACAATCAAATAACCTTACAGAAACTTTTATAATACACTCAAAGGAAAAATTTTTATATACTCTCAGCTCAAATTTCTATGAAAGAAAAGTGTGCTTAGGTATTATCACCTTTTAAGCCCATTTTACAGACTGCAAGTGCCTATGAATGGAATGATTTGGTGGTGTATCAAATTCCTGATTGAATTGCCAAGATCATGAAATAAAGAGCCTAGGTAGTGTGACCTTTGACCACTGAACTAAGCAGGGACAGGAAGTTACCATTAGCAAAGCATTTGGGAAAACATTCGGCAATTTTTTGGGGTGGGGGGAATTGGCTAACTTCACTTAGCATTATATTCTCCAACTCCATCCATTTACCTGCATCTGCCATGATTTTATTCTCTTTAATGCTGAGTAATATTCCATGTGTATATATACCACATTTTCTTTATCCATTCATCTACTGAAGGTCATCTAGTTTAGTTCCACTGTTTAGCTATTGTGAATTGTGCTGCTATAAACATTGAAGTGGCTGTATCACTGTAATATGCTCATTTTAAATCCTTTGGATATAGACCGAGGAGTGGGATAGCTGGGTCATAAGGTGGTTCCATTCCCAGCTTTCCAAGGAATCTCCATACTGTTTTCCAAATTGTCTGCACCAATTTGCAGTCCCACCAGCAATGTATGAGTGTGCCTTTTTCCCCACATCTGCAACAACACTTAAACATGTATGAATACACTAATGGTGTGAGTATACTTTATATACAACCAGAGATATAAAAAATTGTGCTCTATATGTGTAATATGAATTGTAATGCATTCTGCTGTCATATATAACAAATTAGAATAAAAAAAGAAAGCATTTGGGAGAGGCTGAATAAAGTGTAAAATATCCAGAATGAAAAACTGAATTTTTGTTCTCAATACCTGGTTTCTTAAGACATGGTATCATTTTTTTCATTCAGGTTAAATGCTTAATTCATATTCTATAATTGATGGTATCATAAGATAACATTCCTCTGATGCTATATGCATTAATAAATCACAGATAAAGGAACGAATGAGTTATATTCTTTGGCATGATCATTGCAACATTGAAAAATTATTGCAAAGAGAGTTCATATTGACTCATTTACAATAATATGAAAGCATGCTGTATGTGATGAAAAGTCAAGACAATTTTCAAGCTTTGAGCCAGATACTTTCTACCCAACAGAAAATAAATGGCCTGTGAAGCAATTTGCTTTAATGGATAGTTAATTATTTAAATCTATTCTATTCACTATATTATCAGGAGATATACGTGCTCTAATCTAGCTATTAAAGGGCAATATTTCAAACTTAATACCTAATCAGGAGCCAGATACAATACCTTTTACTTCTGAGAGAGGGCGTATACAGCTTTAACTCAGTTATAGTTTTGCAGACATGGTAATTAATTTTAGCAATACAATGTTTCTACCAATGAAAACCATTAATGAGTGTTAGGATCATCCCATTCTAGTTCTAACTGCAGTCCATCTCAAAATCTGACAGAGCACTGGCATCTCTTGTACACCTTTCTCATTGTAAAGTAGCATATTGTGCATTTACAGCTATAGCACATATACCCTTGTTGCCAGCTGTGCATAGCAATGTGTTCATTGTCCCAAAATTAATTCTTTTCTGGAAGACTTGGGAAGGTGGAAACACTGCAGCAAGTTTGAGATTGACCAGTTAAGCTTAATGGAGAAAATCACAATGTATGGTGTCAGTCTATATCTTGCTTGAATGTTCATATTTTAAGGGAAATCCATAAACAATTCACCATAGGAATAACTATTCACCAATAAGATAGTTTCCATCTCAGTATTTTCAGGCACTGGAAAATATTTGTAACAGTATGCACATGCATGTACACACACTTATGTATAAAATGAAGCTGTGTAACTATTTCTAATATTTTAAAGATGATACCTGCTATCGTCCGGTTGAAAATCATTCCACTGACAGTTACTCCTGTGCTTAGGTTACATAAAATGGCAAATATGAGGGGATATCTCTTAAAATTATACGACAAAAATCTCTGTTTTAGCAGTATGAATAGAGTAATGCTCCCTTTCCGTATTTGGAAACAAACTGCCATTTCTGAGAGGACTTATGTAAGGGATATGTGGAAAGAAGATGCTGGTAGTCTCTAGGAACCTGGAGTGGCCCCCAGGTGGGGGTCATAGAGAAAATGTGAATCTAATCCCTGGACACATGAGAAAATCAATGCTTCCAATACCTAAGATAGCTTGGAAGGGACCATTATCCTAGTAGAAGCTCTGATGAGACTGGATTGTGGCCTATCAGACCCAGATACAGAGAACCTAATTAAGCTGTAGCTGTATTTCTGACATACAGAAACTGAGATACTAAATATATATTGTTTTTAAGATGCTAAGTTTGTGGTAATTTATTATGCAGCATAGAAATTAATATACTCATGCATTAATATGCCTGCAGCCAAAGTAGAGCACCTCAATATATCTGAACCTTATAAAACGAGCCATAATTAAAAAAAAAAAAAAACTTTCATCTTTAATAAGCATTTAACATTTTATGGAGAGATATTTAATGAAGAAATTATTTCATTTCTGCATTTTGTGCCCTGAATCTATTAGGATGAGCATCAAACTAAACAAAGAAAGCAAGCTATTCTTCTCCCATGATTTACAGTCCTTAAATATTATGGTTCTTAGCAGCATTGTAATTCAGAATCATCTGCGAATGTTATTAAAAAGCCATGAAAATAATTAAAAATAACCCTCAACTCTCAATATTTGGCATTTCTAAATAAGAATCTCCATTTTCTCTAATTCTAGACAACCTTGGGATTGCTATGTTCTGAGTATGCCCTCCCCCTCCATATATGTGTATTGGAATGCAATGCTCATTGTGGTAGTATTACCAAGACCTGGGGCCCTTGGAAGGTGATTAAAATGGTGAAGACAGTGCCTCCTGAATGAGATTAGGACCTTTAAGTGGTTTCTTCTGGTATTAATAGTACTTGGCCCTTTTATTTTCCTTCCTCCTTCTACCACATTAGATACAGTATTCATCCCCCTGCAAGAACAAGGCATTTCTTGGAGCAAGAGGGCACTGTCTTGGATGCTGATAACAGCCCTCACCAGACACCAGAGCTGCTGGTGCCTTAATCTTGGACTTCCCAGACTTCAGAACTGTGAGAATAAATTTCTACTATTTATAAATTTACCCAGTCTAAAATTGTTTATTATAATAGCAAAAACTAAGTTAAGGAGAGAATAAATAAGAATGGAATGTCTTTCTGCAAATGGAAGTAGTCACTATTAAAGACTGCAAAGGCAAGGTTGGATCTTTCCTTATAAATGCTAGTGCTTTGATGCCCTCTGGTTCCTGTAAGTCAAAATGTGCTGTGACATACAATACAACCCCACTTACCTTCTTAATATCCAGCTCTGCATTCAACATATATGACAATGGTCAGTTCTCTAAACAGGCAATGAGATTTAATGCTTTTATGATCTGGCAGTAATGTCCCTTCTTACTTTGTTCACTAGCCACTTCTTCATTACCTCAAAGCATGACTCCCCAGGCATGTGTCTGTGGTTATTCCTTTCATGCTTCAACCATGTTATTATAATATCTCACTCCTTTTAACAAATCATTGTTGTGCTGTGATTATTTGTAAATATATCTTTTAGTTAGAATGCAGTTGTTAAAGTCAGTGACAGTGTGCCTATCATCTTTACATGACTAGAGCTTAGTAAAATGCAGAAATTAGCACACAGTAAACAAACAGGAGGTGAGTTCAGCACATGGACACACATGCACACACACATGTAGACATAGTAAATGTTACATAGCATATTGTAAGTATGACATAATATTTGAATTATCAATGTAAGAAAACATATAAAAGGCTCTCACAAAATTAATGCATTCTTCATAGAAGCTCTTATTCCACAATCATTTCTTTATATGTTAACTTCATGTTAACTTGAGTAGGTTCTGATGCCTATTATTCGATCATACACTAGTCCAGATGTTGGAAAAGTTTGTTGGCTTTCTGTCACTGTGAGAAAATATTTGAGATAAGCAATTTTGTTAACCTCACAGTTGGTTACAGAGGTTTATGTCCAGTTGGCCCATCGCTTTGGGCCTATGGTGGCACAGTATGTCATGGTGGGAGCACATGGCAGAGGAAACCCTCACCTCATGGCAACTAGGAAGCAAAGAGAGAAAGAAGGGGAAGCGTCCTGTTTTAGTCAGCTTTTTTGCTGCTGTGGCTAAAAGACCTGACAAGAACAATTAGAGGAGGAAAAGTTTATTTGGGGGTTCACAGTTTCAGAGGTCATAGTCCCTAGATGGCTGACTCCATTCCCTGAGGCTTGAGATGAGGCAGGACATCCTGCTGAAAGGGTGTGGCAGAGAAAAGCAGCTCACGATATCATCAGGAAGCAGAGAGTGTTATGATCAGCTCACAAAATATATACCCCAAAGGCATGCCCCCATCGATCTACCTCCTCCAGTCACATCCTACCTGCATACAGTTATCACCCCATTAATCCCTATTGCGAGATTAATGTGCTGAATAGGTTAAACCTACTATAACTCAATCATTTCTTTCCTAAACTATCTTTCATTGTTTCACACATGAGCTTTTGAGGGACATCACATATCAAAACCATAACAGGTACTGATATCCCCCAATAACCTAACTTCCTCCATCTAGATCCAACAATCAATAATCCCTCAAGACTGAAACACAGAAACTTGAGTTACCAGATTCGTGACTCACCTACAGATTATTTTAGATTTACAACTGCAAACAACTTTTATGTGAATTTCCAGCCTGGTAGCTAAATTTTTAAATTTATCAGTCCCCACAGTGTGAGAGCAGATTTCTAAAACCGAATCTCTAAATATATGATTGATTGGTTGTTTGATTGATAGATAAAAACACAGACAGATACCTCCTTTTACTTCTGTTCCTCTAGAGAACATTGATTCATAGAGTGAAATAATTTTAATTGATGATGGCTTAATAGTTACTCTATCCTAAAGATGAGGGAACCAAAAGAAGATCTAAGACATTTTCCCAATATCATCATTTTGAATCTTAATAAAAATTTATATTTGGATTTTTAAAATCATTTTTTCAATGAACATGTCATTTTATAAAATTGTCACAGTTAAAAGGAGAATAACAATGTAAGAATAAATCTTACTTCTTACTAACTTATCTATGTTAATATGGAAAGCTGAATCTTGGTTTCAGAGGACAATTATCTGACTTGAGGAAGTCATCATAAGATAAATTGCTTTTTAAAAGGTTCTTGGTAGCCAGGTGCAGTGGCACACGCCTGTAATCTGAGTGGCGTGGAGGCTGAGGCAGGAGGATCACAAATTCAAAGCCAGCCCTCAGTAAAAGCGAGGTGCTAAGCAACTCAGTGAGACCCTGTGTCTATAAAATACAGAATAGGGCTGGGGATGTGGCTCAGTGGTGGAGTGCCCTGGAGTTCAATCCCCAGTACTCCCTCCAAAGAAAAGATTGTTGGTTGTTACATGGATTGGTTAGATTTTTATAAAACAAAATGAAGTTTTATTCATTCATAAAAAGGAATAAAATTTAGTTATTAAATTAATTATTAATATTTTTTACTTTTTAAACTATCTTAAAATCATGTGTATATTTAAAAGCTTAATGAACACATGTAGTTAGTAGCTACCATTAGAAAGAATAACTCTAAATGTAATGCTTGTATCATGCTTTGTAAAACAAGTTGTTTATTCAGTTCAAGTCTTATCCATTTTATGTCTCAGAAAACAAGTAAATATACCTTTTCCCAGTAACTATCAATTTGTGGTAGAAGAGTGAGCATATATGAGAACTGAATCCTTTTACAGCTTCAACTAGAGCCATTATAGTTTATTCTTATTCATTACCTTATGTTTCTATATAATTCTTTTTGAACAAAATTTCTTGTTTGGAAAAAAAGTAAGCTTAAAACAATATTTCCAAGCAGTGATAAAAATAAATAGTCTGGGAATGGTGGTGCACGCCTGTAATCCCAGAAGCTCCAGAGGCTGAGGCAAGAAGATTGCCAGTTCAAAGGCAGCCTCAGCTAAAGCCGGGTGCTAAGCAACTCAGTGAGACCCTGTCTCTAAATAAAATACAAAATAACGCTGGGAATGTGACTCAGTGGTCAAGTGACCTTGAGTTCAATCCTGAGGATGGGGAAAGACACCAAAAAAACGGAACCCAAAAGCAGAAAGAAACCCATGATTATCATACATTTTGTACCTGTACGATATGTTAATAATGTTTTTTTCAAGTAAACAGCTAAATTCATACCTTTTTTCAAAAAAATAAAATACATTTGTTCCTTGCATGTTCAATCCTTAGTCACCCATTAACACTTCTGTCATGCAGTATCTTATATAATACCCATATTCATTTTGTGTCACCAGTCAAGTTTCTACAAAAAAATTAAAATTTCCAAGGTGTGCTCTATCATTAGAGGCATCAAGACCAAACACCCAAGATCTCTGTTCATAAAAAGAATTTCTCATATTTAATTTTGTTCTGGCTACTTGAGTAACACTAACCACTATAATTGAAGGGCACCTATTCCAAAAGATTAAAACACAGTGCAAATCTATTTAAGAAAGATTATAGTAGATATGCCAGAATCTTAGTTAAGATGTTTGGATCGAATTTTTAGGAAAAACTAAAGAAACTGTGTCATTTTTAGTCCACTAAAACTTGACTAAATTGCCTAAACCTCAGAACAACAGAACAATATCTATTATACCAAATACCTCTTAAATTAAAAGCCCCCATGTAAATTTCTAATCAACTATTTCTACTAAGCTGAGTTTTATTGCTAATCAGCTGAGGCAGATGTTTTTAAAATTATGTTTGGATTTTTTTGAGATCCTAAAAAATTACCTTTTATTATGGAAAATTTTAAACACAGCAAATCTGGATTATACAATCTGAACAGAAGATCAATAAGTATAAGGTGATGAGAGCTCTCTTCTGATTATCTTTTTGAACTTAAAAAAGCAGGACTGGCTCTGGAAGGAAAGAGAAAATTATGTCAGAGCAAACAATGTAAATAAATACTTTCTTATGCTGATTATTTCTTTCCCCTTTTTGTCCCACTAAGAAAAGTCCTAATCTCTGAGATACTTATTATGCTGTGCAATTCCATACTGGAGAATTGATTCTCTTATCCAAACCCATTGTCCCATCATTGTGAATAACACATTCACTCCTCCACTGAAAGAATTGAGGCTGTTAAAAAGGAATATCCCAGGCTATGTGTGCTATTTTACCTGACATTATATTATTTATGTATAGATCATCTATTATCTACTTTCCTTTTGTCTCAGAAAATAAGCCATATCTTTTGAAATTTGAAGTTGAGTATTTCAAGCTGTGCCATATTCTCCATCTTCATATTCCATATTTTCTTTTTGTTATCAGGCTATCAACTTCTTTCTTGGTTGCCTCATTTTTTTCTCTTATGATTTCCAACACATCTTCTTTCTGCACTCTTTTTCAAAAGTCTGCTCTATATTTCATGTCTGTTTAATAAATTGCACTATTATTCATAATATTAGTAGCTAACCCAACTGAACTGCATATTGGATTACTGAAGATCAAAAAGATGTTGAGTTAGTTGTAAGGAATATGATCTGCATATTGAATTTCCATATGATTCTCATATGCAGAGGTTTGAGTACTGCCAGCCTATAGAATTGCTTAGCCAGAACCCAATTCATCTTTTATTTAGTTCCTGTCAACACCAGCCATATCCAATTAAAAAAGAAAAAGTCCTGTCAACCTCATTCTTAACTATCTGTCAAATTCAATCCCTCTTTACATATACATTACCATCTCTCTATTTGAGGAACTCATCTTTCCTTATGACTATTTCATTAAGAAAATTAATCATACTGACCTTGATCTGCCTTTTGGTCAGTAAACCCTGCAAACTGTCATCAGACTACACTTTATAAGTCAAAAGTTGGATAATATTTCACACCTCTCAGAGATCATTTGAAGGCTCACTCTTATGATCAGTGAAGTGTGAATGCTTTAGTTGGATATATAAAACTATGCTTAATCTGGTATTTTCCAGGTTCTTCACTCTTACATATTGTAAGCTGCCTGGTACCGAAACCCGGGAGGAAATCTCGGAGGCAGAGTAAAGCTATTACTACTTTTACTTCTACTTTCTTAGAGAGAGCTTAGAGAGAGAAAGAAAGATTTTTCTACTTTCTTCTTTTCTTCTTAGCTTAGAGAGAAAGAAAGATAGAGCTTAGCTTAGAGAAAGATTATTTTTTAGAGCTTCTTTCTTCTTTCTTCTTTCTTCCTCGGGAGCCTTGGCCTAACTCTGACCAGCCATTACTTCTTCTATCTGTAACCACTCTGCCTATGTTCTGGCCGCTCTGATTCTTTTCTTCTTCTCCGACCCGAACTCTTCTTCTGACCGACCGAGCGACTGCACGACTGACTGAATTCATTCTCCATTCTCCTAACTCCGACCACTTTCACCTGGTTATATACCTTCAGCTCTGCGGGTGCCTCAGTGCATTTACAGGTGCGTCACATACATATCAGGTGGAACTTATGGCTTCCAGCTAGCTGCAATAGCCCTTCCTAATTAGGGCTCCTTCAACATATTTTAGCACTTTTCCTCCATCCATATTTTACCAACCTGAGCCCTGTGCTCTATGTGATTAGGGTAAACCTTAGATTTCAAAATTTAGTTAAATCATCACCTTCTTGGTTCAACAACTATATCCCACTACCTATTGCTCTGCTTTTATGGAACAAATATACCTTTTGATTTTGTGCATGTAAACTGTTTGCCATATTTGTTTATAGGTTTGTCTTCATTCTCTAGATTTCAAATTCCTTGAAACAAAGTAAAACATGTTATTCATTATCTTTATAGTACATTTGTATTCACTGGATGGATATATGCTATCCAATTAATATCTGTTAATTATAATGGTAAAAAGAATGATTTTCTTGTGCTGACATTTCAGACATCTTGGAAATACATTTTGAATGATATTCTCAAATTTGATGGTAGTCTATGTTTAGCCAAGTAAAAACAGCACCTACACTTCCTTCAAAAAAGCCACTTTATCACCTTCATAGATTTCCTGTGTGTATCTTATCTAGAACATTGGTTCTCAAAGTGTGATCCCTTTGCCAGCAACAGCAGCATCACTTGGGACATTGTTAAAAATGTACATTTTTTTTTTTTTTTCGTCTCAACCCAGTCCTGCTTAATCAGAAAACCTGAGTTCTAAGAAGCCCTTCAAATTTTTGTGACATGCTAAGATTTGAGAACCCCTCTTCAGGCCAGGGAAAAGCTAACAGTTGCTGCTTCCCTAACTCCTGTTTATACACTGCAGTATAGTATGAAGGTTGGAAGACCAACCTCTGACCTCAGACTCTGATCATCAGAATTTCAGGAAAAAGTGATTGAAGCTTTATATTGCCTTCCCCAACAGTGGCTGAGAATATAAAGTGAGTTAATCCATAAAAAAAACGCTTAGAAAATTTTAGGAAAAAAAATGTTTAGTACAATTCTTGATATAAATTTCTGTGTATTTCCCCCCTTCCTTTTGGTACTATTGCTGTCATTTTATTATTACATTTCTACTACTATCTGCTCTTATTATGTCTGTTAACTGAGAATACAATTTTCATAGTTAGAATTCTGACTTAATCTACACTACACACCAAGAAAAAAATACTTTAATAATTTTTTAGTGTCTAAATAAGAGGAAATTTTCTTTTTGATAAAAACTAAGATACCATTGAGTAATACAAAGCTATTGTTATTTCAAAAACCAGTAAATCCAGGGCTGGGGATATAGCTAACTTGATAGAGTGCTTGCCTCACATGCATGAGGCTCTGGGTTCAATCCCAGCACCACAAAACAACAAAAAAAGCAGTAACTTTACACGTCAAAGAAGAATCACTGTTAAAATATGACATTAAGACTACAATCCTTACAAATCTATTACTTTCTTTTTCTTTTGGAATTTGGTGTGAATTTTAATCCAACTACAAGTGTGCAAATATATATATACACATATGAATATGTATACATAGTTTTTTTTCCCCAAAATGATTGAATTTAATTTATATTTTTAGCACCTATAGTACTGAGATCAAAAACTTAATACTCACTCAGGCAGGAGTGTTTTCCCATTACTGAGGTGTCAGAATAACTTAGTCCTTAACTAACCTGTCAGTGTGGCATTATGCTGAGATTTTCTTCATCCCATCTGATCTTTATCACCAAGCCATTCAAGTTGTTGTTGAAGCACTCCCCTTTCCTATCTATGGACTTCAAATTCCACTGTTAATGGTGTTTCTTTTATCAAAACACAACATATGGTGGACACAGAACAGCCAAATGGTTTCTTATTAACAGGGAATGAAGGATTGGGAGAATAAAAATGAAATCAGTTTTAAAATGAAAACAAATCAGTCACATTCATATACATGGTACAATTTCTGTCACATTTCCAGGCTTAAATCATATGTCCTCCTTAAGTTTACCCTCAGTCTATAGTATCCTAAGCCCTTTAGCTTTGCTTCACAAAACAAATGAATAAGTAACAATTCAGCTGATAATCTAATTCAATTCACCAGACCATGAGCTACACACAAGTCTTATATTTATAATGTGCTTGGCAACAATGCCAAAAGTTTGCATGAATTCACAAAGACATTAAATTTTTACCCTGGAGAAAGATGTGGAGAAACATATGGTATTCACAATGCTAGTGATTAAATCTCAAAAAGCATTAAAAGAAAAGGAACATTAAGATCCTGAAAAGCACAACGAGCAAACATCAATAAAGGTTCATATATTAGAGGGGAAGCAGGGAAAGAAAACTTAGGTTTATAAAGAAAATGAGAATTGAAATTAATAAACTTATTACACATGGCAGGAAGAAAGATCAAAATGCCATTAAGCCCAAATCTCAGTTTTTATAAGAATTGACCGAGAACAAAATAATTGGTTTAAATATCTGCACACTCCCCAAACACACCCACATGAGCACACACTCATTGACACATACTTTGCTTTTGATGTATGATCAAAGTAAATCTTAGGACTAGACAGTTTAGATTATGTGGGTTTATTTATTGCATCCAATATTTCATTCATTTATTTCTAATTTATCTTAATAATGGAATCAATATTTTCATCATTTATGTAAATGAAGTGGTAATTCATCAAATCAAGCTAGCTGACTTCATGATCTGAAACTCAAATATCTAATCCCAATGATAGACTAACATAAAATACACTGAAAACTGACCATAAAGGAAATGACAAAAAATTTTACTAACAGCCTAGATGCTTTGATATTTAATTTAAAAACAAACAAAAAGTATGGAAGGGAGAAGGGAAGAAAATGAATATGAGTGAAATGAGTGTGAAAGAAAGGAGAATGGGAAGAAGAAAAATATGGGAAAAAGAAAAAGAAAAACAACAAAGAAAAAAAAACTTGGAAGCTGCAGTGATACACATGCATTTTTCTTCTAGATAGTATTCTATTACCATTAGTTATTCCTTCTTTCAACTTAAACATAAACTTGCAGTGCAGCAGAAGCCAAATATCTACAATAAAATAGACAATCCTATTTCTTTCCATAATACCATATTGCTCCAGTCATTTTGTTTAATCCCAGAAGCTGTTTTGGAAAACTTCTTTCCTTTGACAAAAATTTCAATAGCTTCTCGTGAACCATTGACAATATCTTTTAGAACATCTATGCTTCTTTTTAACATCTGCTTCCACTACCATATTTAGATAGTTAAAATCACCACTTCAATGATTCTCAGGTATTAGATATCCCTGTGGATTTACCCAAAAGGAGTTAACAAAATATACCAGATTAGTTTCCATAAACTCTGCTTTCTTGTCGTTATGGCTTTCAATAGTACTCTATTTTCTTCAAAATTACATCCATCGTATCCAAGTTTGTACCCTGGAATGATTCTCAATGTGCTCCCCATCAATGTTTCTAAACTTATTTTCCACTATTCTTGGGCATAAAACCCCTTATGGCCTACTAGGATGACCACTAAATATTACATTCATATTGCTACCTTGTCATCTATTTTTGCAGTTGTCCAAATGGAACATTCCAAGTACCATTTCACTTACCTCCCCTATATGAATCTTACTCCTGATCCCAAATGCATCAAATTCTCTTGTAAATTTTTCCTATCTAGCCCAGTACATGTCATTCTTGGGTGTACCTTCACGCTAATTATGACTACAGTCAGCACATATATTTACAACAGGCCATATAGTATTCAATGTTTTTAGTTAACATTTCTCGCAGAACCACAGTCACCTCTTTATTTTGAATGACAGGATTTAGTAGATGCTTGACCTGACCTGGTCAAGAACAGGAATATTGAAACCCGATTCAAGTATACATATTCTGGCTCTAGTAATCACTCCCTTGGGCGAGTTAAATCAAAAACTCTGGGCCTCAGTCTTTTAAACTGTTAAATGAAGATAATTACAATATTTCCCTGATTGTTATGTTATGAATATGCCTTAATATGTGTATATATGGTAATTTTTCACTAAAATCTAATGGTCTGCTGGGGGCTGTGGTGTACACCTGTGATTCCAGCAGCGTGGAAGGCTGAGGCAGGAGGATTGTAACTTCAAAGTCAGCCTCAACAACTTAGCCAGATCCTAAGTAACTTAGTAGGACCTGTCTGAAAATTAAAAATAAAAAAATAAAGATGTGACTCAGTGATTAAGTGCCCTGGGTTGAATGGCTGGTGCAAAAACAAACAAACAAAAAAAACCCTAATGGCCCGATTTAAATTCAGATAAGATCATGCCTCAGCTAGAATAAAAATAAGACCTGAAGAAATAAAACCATACAAACACTTAACTTGTTTATAAGCATAAATTCTTATTCTTATTAGTCTCTCAATAAAGAGTAGTTATCCATGGGATAATAATATTTGTCATCTCTTCCTAGCATTATATTCTCCTTTCCTATATGTATGTATTTGAAAAAAATGTAAAACTTAAAAGGAAAATATAACAGTATAAAATAAATGTAAAAGTATGCTTCACTTATTTAATTTCATTATCATTATCATTATTTTACTTTTTGCTATATTTACTTTATCTCCTTCAAACAAAACATGCACACAATCACACACATGCGCACACCATCTCACGGAAGTGTTTGAAAGTGACATGTACAATTGACTCCCAGAATACTTTATGTATCCTCTAAAAAATAAGCCTAATATTTTCTCCTTTTTAAAAAATACTGATATTTTGAAGTGTTTAGGTGAGCTGTCTTATTGTAGAAAGAAAATAAAGACCATTAAAATCAGAACAAACATAGTATATTCATTAAGAGCTTGTTACATAAGCAAGCCAGTCAAAATAACTTTTATTCTGTCAGAGATGCAAAGGCAGGTGGAATAGTAGAAAAGCTTCATAGAAGTAAAAGAAACAAGGCCCTTAGGTGTGCCAAGATTGCAAACAATTAGTGTAGAGAGCTGTTAGATAGACCAAGTAGCAACAAGAAATCTTATATGATTTGTTGGAGGTTCAGGATTGGCTTTCTCCATTTGGCCCTAAACTGGAAGTAATGCTAAAAATTAGGGAAGCTTTCAGTTATAAACCAAATCCTGGCTACTTGTGGCTGATCGTATAGGTGTTATTTTATTTTATTCATTTTATTTTTTGCTTCCTAGACTGGTTGCTAGAGATAATGGTACAACATAGTAAGAGTCATACTTGGAGATAAAAAGTACATAGGCTTCATGAACTGTTTCCTTCAGGGTATGGGTCTGAAGCTTTATTTTGACATACGGTCTGGCCATTGTCCATTGGTATACTCAGTCTTTCATAGGGAGTACCACACATATGGATATGTATGACCTCATCTCAAGATTAACTTTGTTGGTGAATACAAGTGGTGGTCTATGTTACCTGCATCACATAGAGTCAGTGGGTCCCATCATTATGTAAACAATCAGTTAAGATGGTGTCCACCAGACTCCTCCAGGAAATACGTTTTTTGTTTATTTCCTCCCTTTGCCAGTAAATATATATATTATGTGGAGTGATCGAAGTATCCTTAAATAACCTGTTCTCCAACAGAATTTTACCCAATCCTTTAGTTTTATTGAGGATAAAATCATTTGCTGAGAGTAAACAATTATCTTCTCAATTTTTCCATTTCTACTCTGTATGTTAGCTTTAATTATTAAGTAAAGAAGGATTTTCTTATGACTCCTGTACTTCTTTGGGTAAAACAAGACCATATCATAGATCCTTGGAAATTTTTGTTTTTCAAAATAATCCATTACCATCAATCATTCTTTGAAACGTTTTTAACTCAAAATTTGGCGTGTGGGAACCAGGTTCTGGCCCTTTTAATATATTTACATCAGACTTTGAATGTTTCCTTGCTTCTTGGAACAAGATGTTATATACGTATGTTCTACTTTGCCTACCCTAAATATGTAATCACCCATTTATCCAAGAAACTATTGACTTTTCTGGGAGCACATTAGCACTTCCTTTTTCATTCAGAGAAAACAAAAATAACATGTTTCACCATGCTTAGCATGTTCAACTTAGCACTGAAAATTTTTGTATTTAACAATAATTCTATAATGACCAAATAAATATTTTCAAAATCATGTATGTCTCTAAATTATTACTAACTAGTCTGCAAAGCACTCAATGGTTTATCAACCAATAGTCATCTTTGTAGTTATTTTTGCATGTGTAAATATAAATGAATATTTTTTGAATGGCTGATGAAGTAAAAATAGTTCAGTCACACAGTTGTTAAATTCTGTTGTTTTGACAGAGACTGTCTTTTCTTAATATGGCATACAATATATATATATATATATATATATATATCAAGTTTTCTTTCAAATTTATGGGTGAATTAAAAAACAAATGTAGGGAAAGAAATAAAACAAATAAAAATCTAGCTGTTACAGGTAGAAAATTATTTAGAAGTATAAAAGTCATTTTAGGAAAATTATTCAATTTAAAAAGTTAATTAAACGTTTGAAAGTTTTCACATTAGAGCAAGAATAAAAAATAATTTCATTAATTATCTCACTGTGCAATAATTATATAGGCTTTTATAGATAGTGAATTTGTTTGTATCCTATAAATACATGATAAATGGCTAAATTTCAATATTAAACAATACAACAAACTCATACAAGAAAACCCTAAGGTTAAGAGGCAAGTTTATAAAATCAGCAAACTACAGTGACATAGCCACATCAATGTTAATAGCAACCCAATTCAAAATAGCTAAAACTATGGAACCAACCTAAGTGCCCTTCAACAGATGAATGGATAAAGAAAATGTGGTCTCTATATACAATAGAATATTACCCAGCCTTTAAGAAGAATGAAATTTTGGCATTTGATGGGAAATGGATGAAACTAGAGAATATTATGCTAAGCAAAATAAACTAATTCCAAAGAATCAAAGGCTGGAATATTTTCTCTGATATGCAGATACTAATTCACAATAAGTGGGAGGGGAGTGGAGAATGGTGGTATTTTGGACTAAATAAAGATGAATAAAGGGAGGGAAGGGGTTTGGGGGTAGGAGTGATGATAGAATGAGTCAGGTATTATTACTATATGTGCATATAGGATTACATGACCTGTATAACTCTACATCATGTAAACCCAGATGAATGAGAAGTTATACTCCATTTAAGTGTGATGTGTCAAAATGCATTCTACTGTCATGTATAACTAATTAGAACAAATAAACAATAAACAAATAAACTACAATTTTATGTAAACTACAAAAGGAGGCAAGTTTAGAAATCAACTATAAATTGAACTATTTGTTAAAATTATATCCAAGTTAAATGTGCCTTTTTGTATTGTTAAAATGATCATATTTCTAGCATAATTTTTTAATGCCCCTTCTAAACACATAAAATAATTACTGCTAAAGCAATATATTGCTGCATTGCTACAAAATGGATTTATAATAACTGCAATATGTTGAAGCAAATATATTGTCATTTACATATAAAATAATTATTAAGAAAACTTTCCCATTTTTACTTTTTCTGTTTCCTTTTAAAAGATGAAATCTCTGAAAACATTGAAAATTTTGAGGGCTCCCATCAAAATTTAATTGACTTTCAAAATTAAATACATACTTTTTTTTTTTTTTGTCAACTCAGATCTCACTGGAAACATTACTGAAAGTTATATGTATTAAAATATAAAATCAGATCACATAGGTGAGCCTCAAACTGGCTAAGAGAAAAAGTATAAATTCTATTCAAATATGCTTTAATTTCTTTCTGGCCAGCTCAGTCACTGGATAAAATTTTACTTAACATATGTTGAAAATGTATTAGGAGCAGAAACATGGATGTAAGCTTAAAATAATAACCATAAGAAAAATCACATTGCCCTTTTACTATATACTCAACATAGTTTTAAGTACTTCTCTAAGTGATCAATCCTCCTGATGATGCTTCAAGAAGGAAAGCATTACTAGTGATACTTCATAGACAAGGAAACTGCATTCAGATAAATTAGGCAATTCACCTGCAATAGCTTAACCTTCGCTGAAAGAACTGAGGCGCCATACCAGGCAGTGTTTTACAATTGTTTCTTGTCCTAAATCATGTGATAATATACTTCAAAAAATAGGTTCAAACAACATGAAGGGAGAAGAAATATGAAAGTGATAATTTTGCATTTCTTTCATATGAAAGTAATAATGTTGAATTCCCTTCATATTTAACCTAAAGGATTTTGTTTGAAGTTCCAACAAGAGGTATGATCTTAGCCACCTGAATGGTTTTTCCTTCACAATTTTATACAGTAAAAAATAGATTTCTCTAAAAATTAAATAATTTTCCACAAAAAATATATAGACATAATATCTGTATATATATACTTTTAAAAGTGTACTAATTTATATATGAATCTATATATTTATAAAAGTATATATATCTATATACTATTATATAGATATATATAGTATATATACACTATATACATAAATATATAGTATATATAATATATATATACATATATATACTTTTCAAAGTATACTGATATATATATATGCATGTATATATACTTGCATATATATATGAGAAGGGTAGAATGGGAATCAGATATTTCTGAAATTAAGTACAAATTTATTTTTGTAAGAACAAGAAGGTAACATATGGAAATCATTAGGATAGTGACTAGTTAATAGGGGAGAGAGGATGTAATAACACAAACACAAATTCACTGTTTACTGTGTGCTAGCTACCTGAGTAGTTCTGATCACCTCAATCATGTGAAATAAGTTTTTATTATTATTATTCATAATTTTGAGATGCAGAAATTAAGTTGTAAAGTAATAAATAAAATTTTCAATGTTATAAAACTAATAAACAACTAATAACTAGCCATGTTCATAGAGTTTGGCTCCACAGTTATTATTATCTTTTTTAAGTCCAAGGAAATACAAATTTCAGTTGTTTTTTTTTTTATGACTGGGAGAATTCATATTAGTAAAAATATGGAAAGCATGGAAAACAGATATGGTTTATGATATTCCTTCCAAGAAATGTAGAAGATAAGTAGAAGTTTCACATATGCTTTGTTTTAAATATGAAATTCATTGATAAGCAGAAGGAATTTGAGAATTAAAAACGAAAGAGACAGAGAGAGAAGAGAAAAGGACTAAATGCCAGCACAGAATTTGGAACAGAAATTTGTATTCATCTACTGTAGGGACCATTTCAACTAGCACTGAAATTATTATTCACTGTTATTAAAACTATCATAAGTACTAAAATATTCAAATTTATATATTTATTTTTAATGTAGAGTCATTTTCACATGTATTATGTTACTTACCCATATATATTATTTCACTAAATATCAGAAATAAAATTCAGTGTGGAACAGAAAAATTCCAAGACAACTCAGGAAAGCATAGTCAATCAAAGATCCAAATTCAGCTAGAGAGCTGAGAAATGATCCAGAGCCACAAAGAAGAGGGAGAGAAATTTCAAGAAGATATAAATTTTCAACTTGTCTGCATTTGTCCAAACAACAAAGACACTAGCTTATTGAAGGAAGACATTAAGAATCATTAACATAAAACAGATTTCATGAGTTTGAATAGTGAGTGGTGGATGAGTCAGTAAAATTGACGAGATATGTCTACATACAGTATGTTTTCAGAGGAAGAAAAGAAAGAGGTAAAGGGTGTTACAAGATCTAAATAAAGAAAAGCTTTCACAAACTGAAACATTTAGAGACAAAGGAAAAAAACAATGGAGAAATAGAAATTAAATCACAGAAGTGGGAAAGAGATAGTAAGTCAACTTGGTTTCTTGAGACATAAATAAATAAAATCAGATACCTCCATCGTCTTCCTAGGAGAGATCATGGAAGATCTGGGCTACAGGAAATTTCAGTAGAAAAAATGGAGTAGGTATGTTTCAAACACTCTTTTTTCAATGCCTTCAGACAGGTGTGACATAAATTTATCTGTTGAGAATAGGAATGAGGGAATAACACTGAAAAGAAAAGATGGCACAAGCATTGTGGAGAAGTGTACTAAGCTATCAAGAACAGAAGCATTTTCAATAAAGATCATGCATTTATTGGTCAGCTTTCTATACAAAGTAAGAATATCATTTTAATCACTTCAATCTTCTAAAATTAAAGAAGAGGCTTGTATTTCACTATCATAATATAAATATTAGATGCTCCATTAATTGTGCTAAGTAGGCAGTTAATGGTACAATCTGAGAAAGACTGAATGGATTCTCAAATGGGCCAAGAAAGGATTTCTGTCAGCATAAAATGTTAAATAGAAACTGATTTTATTAGTAATTATCACAATCTACATTGGAGCTGTGAGAAGGCAGGAGTCAAGCACAAATTCATTTACCATCAGTTAATGTTTTCATGTCCACAGGGATCTCACTGTTATTCTATCCCACATTATCAGCTATATGTGTGACACATTAACTCTCAGTAATCTTATTTAATTTATCTAATTATTGTACTTATGATTAATTAATCTTCAAATTGTGAGGCCATTTTCTACATGTTTGGATGTCTGGAATATGATCCATATGTCCTGATCCCTCCCTTGTGGGAGCTCCACTTCCTTTCTCTTTCTTAAATAAATTATGTTACTTTGGTCTCAAAATATAAAATAGAATAAAAATTAAAGTGAGAAAAAAAAACTGTATTTTTATCTTATTATGAAATATGTGTTTCATAAAAGTACTAAAATATATAGGCACATGACTTTTTTATGTTTCTATATAATCTGAACTTATTATAAGGTTTTAGGGGGGAAAAATCATGCTAATGTAATTTCTTAAGGAGTTCTAAGAAAATCCATACCCATCACATACAATAATCCAAATAATGACAGAAAAAAAAAACACCTAAATTGTCTTTTCCAGAATCACAGATTCATTGTCCTATGTAAAATGATAATTCAATTATTGTTTCCATTTAGAAATATTCTACATAGTGAAATAGTGAATATATGTCTGGAGCATATATTACAATTTTTTATTAGAAGGTTATTGTCTGGAAAACTAAGGACATAAACAAGGGGAAAAAAAAACCTTTAAATCCAAAATGAAAATTAATTCTCTGAATATACCATGTCCCATATGGAAAAAGTTCACAGTTTTCATTTGTTATTTAGTATTTATATAAGTTTCTTATGTCTGCTACAAAATGTCATAAACTACATGGCTTAAAATAATGCCAATTTATTCTCTTACAGTTCTGAAAGCCAAAAATTCAAATCAGTTTCACTGGGCTGAAACCAAGGTGCAACTGGGCCATACTCCCTCTGGAGGCATAAGGAAAATATTTCCTGGTCTTTTCCAAATTCTAGAATTGCATTCCTAAACTTGAAGACTCTTCCTTCATCTTTAAAATTAGTGCAATCACGTCTTTTCTCTTTGACTCTATATCCATTTGTTTACTTCACATGTGTTTCTTCTTTTGTAGTCTGTAGTTTTGTGGTTTGTCATATCTTTCTTATAACAATACATGTGATTTTATTTGGGGTCCACCTGAATAGTTCCTACTAATCTCCCTATTTCAAGATTTTTAACTTAATCTTATCTCCAAAATTCTTTGCTTGTCACAAAAGATAATATTCACAAAATCCATGGATTAAGATGTACATATATTTGGTGGTTTCATTATTTACCCTACCACATCATGTAATGAACACAAAAATCTTAAACTTGGTATCTTATGTGTATTTTCTCTAACTGGTATATATAAAGGAAAATTTCAGGCAAAAACTTAATGGTTGAGAACTTGTACACTGAAAGGAAAACACATTTTCTAGAAAATCATGTTTCTCTAAATACATGGAAACTGGGTTGTGTTCTGACCATAAGGAGCTATCACTACCCTGACCAAAAATCTCAACGAAATGGTAATTGCGAACATCTCCAAGTTACAACCTTTTTCTTTCAAGGATACTACCTAGTGTGGAGAACAAAGTAGAAATATAATGGAACCAGAAAATTATAAGATAAAACCCAAACTAAGAACCAGGTAGATCCAAAATTCTAGAATAATGTTTGAAAATAAAAATAACAGAGAAACTTGGAATTGTAGAGCAAAGATAGTATATAAAATTGGTGGTTGGCCACATAAGTATATATGTCACACCAACTTTTGTTAACTATTCATCTTTCAAACATAATTTTATCAAGTCACAACACTATTGTATCTGTAGTATCTAATCCATAGCAGATGATTAATAAATACTGAATAGATAAGCAAATGTATAAATGAATTAAAGAAATCCTTGGTTTTATGTGTTTCAGGTTTTTTCAATTTTCTTTTTCTTTTTTCCTTTTCCATTTTTAGAAGTCTTCAAACCAAATTGCAAGTTTAAGTTTCTTGCTTGAGCTAATTAAAGTTAACCAGAATGATTACAGCATTAATTGAATTCTTACTAGAAGTGTCAGGTCAGTGCTAAATTTTGAAATATTTAGCAGAAGAAACTTTGAAATCAAGATAATAAAATATCAACTCCGTTAACTCTTCAGATAACATGAAAAAGCTAAGGAGATAAAGAAGCAGCTTCAAACAAAGACAAAAGCAATCCATACATAATGCATATAGATAAGATGAAGAAAACATAACTGAAGATAAGAGTAATAATTTGTAAAATGAGAAAATGCAAGATATGCAAATGTGACAAAAACATAGGGAAGTGTCACAGTAGATAACAAACTAGTTATGATCAGTGATCCAGCTCCATAGAAAGCCAATGTAGCCCTGAATTCTACGTAGGAACAGTGCATCCAGAGATATCAGATTGCATTCATGGTGCTTCCTTTACTTTTAGATTCTATTTTTAAAGTAATTTTAAGCTCACATCAAAATTGAGGGGAAGGTACAGAGATGTCCCTTATAACTCATTTTCCCCCATGTACGTAGCCTCTCTCATTGTCAGCATCTGCACCAGAGTGGTACATTTTCACAATGAATTTATGAATCTGCACTGACAAATTATGATCACCCAGAATCCATAGTTTACATTATAGTATACTGTTGTTGTGTTATACTTTCTGAGTTTAAACCCATTTAATGACATGTATTGTACTGTGGTGTTGTGTATTGGAGTGTAGATTTACTGCCATAATAACTCTCTGTGCTCTGTTTTGTCATCTCTCCTCCTTCTCACTTGTCAATTACTGGAAACCATTGATATTTTTACTAACTCTATATATTTTTCCTTTTCCAGGATGTCATATAGTTCATTAAAATCATATAGTGTGGATTCTTTTCAGATTACTCTTTTTACTTAGTGACGTGCACTAATGTTTTATACATGTCTTTTCACAGCTTGATAACTCATTTACTTTTAGTGCTGAAGAATATTCCATTGTCTGAATTGTACCATAGTATACATTCCCACTCACCTGATAAAGAATATCTTGGTTGCTTTAACCAAACTTTGTCATTTATGGATACAATTTCATAACTATCAGCTTATAGAGTTTAGTATGCATATATTTTCAGTTTGTCTGGGTAGACAAGAAAGAGCAAGTTTTCCGGATTGAATAGTATAAATGTTTATTATTGTAAGCAACTATCAATTTGTCTTCCAACTTGGCTGTATAATTTTGTAATCCCACCAGCAAGAAGCGAGCTTTTTTCTCACATTGTGTGACTAAAATATTTTATAGAAAAACACAGTGTGTATTCAGAGGAAGGAATATAGTGGTAATTAATTAGTTCAATAAAAGAAGACCAGATAAGATGTGACCACACTAAATGAACTAAGACTTATTTTCAGCATATGGAGGGCTCCTCTGCATAGGATGATATTCAGGCCTTCCCTACCCAGCCTAGAAACAAATAAGATCAAGTAGTACTATCATAGTCAGGCTTGAGGAATGATTGCCTGATATTTAAAAATGAATACCAGTATGAGATATTATAGAAATGAAACTAAAAATTGGTTATCACTTACTTTGAATAACTTAATAAAATGATATTAGATAGAAAGCAATTGAATAAAAACCATTCTCTGTCACTCTTCTCCATTATGAACATTTTGACCTTATCATTTTGAATGTCTATCTGACTAGCTGATTTAGAAAACACTAAGTCTCAAAAAAAAAACAGAAGTCCTTTTTATTTTTATTTTGTCCTCTATATTCCTATTATTGAGAACATAAGATTTACTTAAGTATTGGTAAAAAATCTTAAAAATTTCAAAATTTGGAAAATTAAATAGGATGGAGGGGGCTAAAAAATGCAAACAGTGAAATAATCTGTCTTTTTGATGTGAAATTGGCTGGTATTAGGTACTGGATGGTGTCTACTCCAAGTGCATATGTTGAAATCCTAACTGGTAACGTGACTGCATTTGGCAACATAATTAAAGTTAAAGGAATAAAGCTGGAGCTCCAATCTGATAGGAATGATGTTGTACAGAGGCAAGGCCAAGTGAGAATACAGGAAGGCAAATGTCTCTGAGTCAGGAGGAGAGCCCTCACCAAAAACCAGCCCTGATGGCACCTGAATCTTGAACTTCTGGCTTTTCAAACCATAAAAAACACATTTTTTGTTCTCCAAACTATCTTGTGTGTGTTACAACAGATACTGGAAGAGACACAAAGGAGCTCACCTTCTGTGTCTTTTATCTTTCAATAGGAAGTTTATTAATAATTTATTAATTCATATGGTTACTTAAAATTGTGCAATGAGCTAAAAACTTTGGAAAACACAGATCCACTCTAATGTCATTTCTTTAATTAATCTTTGGAGTTAGCTACTTTGAGTTCAAAATGTTGACATGAAAATGTAACACATAAAGCACAATGAATTTATTTGGAAAATGGCACTGGAGGGTTAGAAGGGATTGCAGATAAAAATGTGAAAACTGAATATATGGATAAATGTTGTGGCATTTTCTATAAAGCCCTCTCCTTTTTCATGAAAGATATGGTGTTGAAAGAGTTAACTTTGACTTCTACTTGCTGCTGTTCAGTTCTTTATTCACATATATGGCCACCAGGTATCCCTATTTCAATTATTTAGATCCAGACTAACTCTGTACATTTATCTTTTCTTGAAAAGAGTAACACAAACCTTTTTCTATAAGTACTTAATTTCTAGTTAATAAGCTTTAAGAGCCTTTTTGTGATTAAAAATAAGTTTCCCTTACTTTTAAAGTAGATATAAATCCCTTAGAGTAAAAAGTCTCCCATGAGCTAACATGCAGCCTTGCCCTGCTTCTAGATTTTATAAACAACTGCTATAAAAGAAAAAACAATAGTGCTGTGGAATCCCAGACAAAGAAGGTTGACTTTTATCAGACAGCCTAAATAGTATGCAGAGAAAACAGTTTCAGTCACGTACAGGGCCTTGAAAAGGTGCAAGTGACCTCAAAACCTTGAAATATGTATATAATAAGAAATTTAATATGTCTAAAATGTAATCTAAAAATTAAGTCATGTCTATAATGAAATCACAAAGAAAGTGTAAACATTCTGTGCTGCCAAAAAAATTATGCTTAAAACCTATAACAAAGAAAAAGTAAAGAGAGAAGTTTCCACAGCCTGACTCGCGTGTCGGTGTGTTATTTTCCCATCACTGCTTCTCTGCCTTCGTACTTCGCTGAGCGCTCGCATTGTACCCCCTGACTGGGGCTGGCCCCCAGCAGATAAAGATATTTTTTTTCTTCAAAATACAAACTGTTGATGGCAATTTGAGTTTTCATTATAAACTATAGTTTGATTTTTGTGTTCTTTCATGAATAATTTATTGTTTGAGAATTTTTATTACGGTGTTGGCATCTGGATTCAATATTTTAAAGTCTTCACCATTTTCTAGTGAAATAAGGACAAAACCATCGATTATCAAATTATCATTAGAAAAATTAACTTTCCTAAAATTTTGACTACAGCAAAACCTATTTGATTTTGTAAAATGGAATAGTTGCTACAATATATAATTCTAATTTAATTTTTAATTATTGTATAACATTAATAATCTGGATTTTTTAAGTATTAAGTTTCTTTGAAACCATTTTCCTCATTTTTATTTTGAAAAGAAAATTTGTATCAATTTGGCAGACAAAAGATGAAAAGTTCTCTTCATTCCAAATACATTGACATGAAAATAACATATTTTAATTCATAAAAAGGGTTAGTACACAGCAATAAAATATTTATACTTTTTCTCTAGTATTGATAAAACATCAACCATTTGACCCTATGTATAACATTAATTATTTCAAATTACTTGACTTAAAAAGATTTGCATATATACAATAAGTGTGTACATTAAAAATTGAAGCATAATTGAAAGTAGGTTTATTTTTAAAATCCAAACTGTGTCCTAGAAAAAAGGATTCCAAAATTTCTGAAAAATAACATTTTAGATGGAAGGATTATATGTTTCTATAGTTTGCCACATACATTTTAGACAAATATGAAGTCTGAAATATTATTTTTACATCACAAGTAAAATATCTCACCCTAAAATAATGGTAAAAAAACATGTTATGTTATATGTATCAACTAAACAAGATGATTGCAATTTCACATTAGCTATGTGATACATGAAAATTGAGGACTACTTTGCAAATTTGTTATTCAAAAGCAAAAATACAAAAACCTTTTACATTTAAAAATACAACAAATTGTTACTCAGAAATTAATCACATTTATAACAAATGCTATTTTTGAAATGTGCATCTGATAGAATTCCTGCATTGAATTTCACTGAAGTTTTGAATTCTTGTGTTGCATTATTTGAACTTCTGCATCTTAATAAGCTTCTACAGACACATTTTTGCTGTTTGAGTAGCACTCTCCATCAATGTTAATGAGTATTTTTACAACATAACTTGTAAAGGACTGTTCCATCCATTAAATTAGATGGGACTTTTAGCATCATCTTGAAAAAAAAAGATGCATCAGCTGTTCTAAGCACTTTTGAATATAAGATCTATAACTTGTAGACTACAAAATGAAGTTGGCAGAACTCACACAATAATGCTCTTGATATTCTCATGAGATTTTCTAAGACTAATGTCAATGGAAAGGACAAAAGATTAGACTATAAAAGAAGAAAATATGGAAAAATCTAAGGAAAAGTAAGAAGTCACACTCACTAGCTAGATTTAAGCCAAGCTGTTTTCAAGGCAATATGACAATAAACCCCATATCTGTTTAAAGAGTAAAGAAAGTTTTTTTTTTTAACACAGATGCAAGGGTCTTAAGACAAATGCAGGCAAACAAAGATTTGAAATAGGTACTAATACACAGCTTTCATAAAGTTTTAATTACCATTTCTTCCAAAGATTAAAGAATATCAGGAATATAACAGGAATAATTTTAGAATTAAAAATTTTAGAACATTTATCTATGAAAATGGAAGTGCACTCAAAACACTCTACATGAAATTATACGGGGAAAAAATATCCTAATGTTCCATTTGTGCAAGAAAATAGCATTTTTCAATGTTTTTATATAGACAATAATTCTGTTGAATGCTTAACTTGCTCACAGTATTAATAAAAATAGTATTTTAAATGAAATAATTCTTAATATTTACTAAATTCAACTCCTAAGAACCATTCATAGGACAAATATTTTATTACACTGGTATTTTATGGGCCTACCTTTCAAATATTTAAATTTAATGACAACGGAACACAGAACATAAAATATTGAAAATAGTAATAGGCAGCTTCCTTCTCTAAATAAATCTAATGATATGTGAGTTATGATTTTGTGAAAGCAACTGAAGTTTCTCTATTTCAGAGGTTAGGAATAAAATATCAGAAAAGTGATGGACAAAAAGTTTCTCCAGTATTATAAAATTATTCCAATATAAGTACATTGTGAATCATTTTCTGGACATTGACAAAAATGTTACATGTTTCTCATTCTGTCAATAACACATCCTTCCATAAATTACAAAATGGTTAACAAATTTCAATTAAGCATGCCTTATATTTTATGTATATATTATTTTTCAACTCTAGCTCAGATACAATTTAAGAACAATCAGTATATTCTACCCAATTCAGTCAATATTAAAATTTAGATCAGATAAAATTCTGAGCACTTAAGCTTTTGTATATACTTAGTCTCGTTTTGGACTTTACAAAACCTACAGTCTCCTCAAAGTATTTCTGTTCGAAGAAACTTAAAATTGTTTTTGGATTATTTACATCAGACTGATTTCACCAGATGCTAAGATAGCACATAGTACTGAACATTAATTTAAGGACTTATGCTACAATATACATTTGTATTCTTTAATTAGTCTCTATATTTGTAGGAACTAAGATAAAATACAGGTGTCTAATCACTTATATGTGATTACAAAATCCAAAATCCTCTGAAAATTGAAAATGTTTTCATAACTCGATGGGCAGTAAAATTTGTTCTTCTCAGTATTCACTTAGTGAATGAATAGATTTGAGGTTATTTATAGCTTTTCCTTCTCACTTAATGTGAATATTCATATGGTGTGCTGTGAACATAAAGCTGTGCTTGATTACAGACCCCACTAGGAGTGTTATGTAATCCATGGTAGATGTGCAGCATATTTCTCTCCAAAGTACCTCCAAAGTTCTAAATTCTAAAACACATCTGGTTTCATGAGGTTCAGAAAAGAGATATCTATAAGGATTTAAGGACAATATTCTTGAGTAAGTAGATGAAAAGAGGGAAGTTTTCTCATAGTTCTCCTTTCTAAGCTTTATGTAGCTTGATCAAAACTAGGAAGAACCACTCTGTCAGCTGTCCTTGGATTTATATTGTTTACTGTACTCCCTGGAAGTCACACCCACCCAGATGTCTTTTGTTATCACTTGGATCTGGAATGTCCCCCAGAATCTCAAGTGTTGAAGTCTTGGTTTCTTAATGTAGCAATGTTCAAAGGCCAGGCTTTTGAGGAGAATGAAAAATTATGACCAATCTCGTGGAAACTGTAGGTGGTGGGTAATTTTGTAAAATATAGGTAATTAGGGGCACACTCTGGAGGGATATTTCTTCTCCCTGGCTCTTTTTTTCCCCCTCCACCTTCCCACCCTGATTTCTGATTAACCATGCAGTGACTAACTATGGTTAATCTCTTTCCACCTTGATAGTCTTTCTAACCTTAGAATCAAAGCAATGAAGTCAGCTGACCATAGACTTAAACCTCTAAAACTGTAAGCCAAAACAGTTCCTTCCTTCTCTAAGTTGTTTTCCTTAGATATTTACCACAGCAAAGAAAAGTTGACTAACCCTCTATTGTACCCAGTATTTCACTTTTTTGGAAGGCACATTATCCAAATTTGGAATCTGGGATACCGCTTATAAATGTGCTCCTGTGCTATAATCTTTATATAAGAAAGTCTTTTCTTTACTCAAAACTCATAATAACATGTAGCACTCTGATCTGACAGCCTGACCTAAGCTTAGATGATTACAAGGGTCACTAGATTGATCAAACTTCAACCACTGTGCCCTTATCAATATCACTGTGTTCTTATCAATAAAGTAGTTAGTATAAGTCATGTAATTCCTCTGCTTGAAAGCATGTAGTGTTTTTCTATTTTGTCCACAATAAAATATAACTCCTTCATATGACCCAGTGGTTTTCCTGTTCTGGCTCACTTACTGATTCTTCAATTTCATCTTTATGTGTGTGTGGGGGGCGGGGGGGGGGGTGTGCAGCGTGCACTACATAATGTTACTCAGGATTGAACCCAGGGCCTTGCAGATGCTAGATAAGCACTTCTACCATTAAGTTATATACCCATCCCCTTCATAAATTTTTATTTTGAAACAAGGTCTTGTTAAGTTGCCCAGGCTGGTATTGGACTTGCAATCTTCCTTCCTTGCCTTCCTGAGGGGTTATTTGCACAGCTTAAGGACTTCATACTGACTGTTTATGAAGACTGAGTTTTTCTTTTAAAAAATGTCCTCCCACTTAACTTCCTCACCTCCTTCAACTCATGGTTAAAATATCTTCTCTTAAGTGACACTTATTGACCACTCTTTACAAATTCAGGGGTCCCCAAGCTTATTGATAGCACTTAGTCTTAATCTGTTAGCAGTCATTTTCTCCAGTACATCAATACGTTTGACATGCCATACACTACATTTATTCAATAGTTGCAATGATTATATTAATTTCATAAATTTTTTTTGTCATGCATTGTGCATCTGCTACATATTTGTGAGTAAATGGATGATGACAGTAAAGGTAATGGCATTGACTTAATTTGTCTGAGTTTACAAACCCTTGGATTATTTGAGAAAATCATTGTATGAAATATTAGGGGATTTGAGGTCCTGTATATTGCTCATGTTTTTAAAATTGACTATGTTAACCATAGACAAGTTATTTAATGTGAGCTTCATGATATAATCATTCACAATAATGGAATAATGGTAGAAGTAGTTTGTTTAATTTCTTTCTCCATTCTTTTCACTTTCCATCTTTTCATTATATAAACTTTTATTGTTTCCTATAAAAAAATAAGAAAGGGCATAAAAAACAAATTACAAATATTTGCAATTCATGCCATGTAGTAAGGAATGAAAATATAGCAATTGAATTCATGAATGTATGTAAAGATGAAAATTTCTAGGTGCATCATTTAAAATGTTCAGATGATAAGTTTATGAGAGTATCATGGAAAGGATTTCTGGAATTACAACAATCTCAGAGGCATTGCCAACTCTTCTATGATATGCACATACAAACAGGGGCCAGCAATGATGAAAAAGCCAGTGATGGGTCACATTTATACTAAGCATAAAGAAGAACAATCCTCATGGAGCTGTTGAAAGTCCACTTATGGAAATGTGTCATGCCTCTGAAATTCTTTCCTAGTCTGGGGAGTCTTAAAAATGCATCTGTAGTTGGAAATGAATAGTGACCTTTGGGTAGAGGGAAGAAGAGCTAGGATTTCATAATCTTGTTGAGATAAGAATAAATTGTTTATCCAAAAAGATATGTTGCCAAAAATTAGTCCATGTGCTATAGTTCTAAAAATGTTGCAGTCCCAATTTTCAAAAAAGATAATGTACATTAACTTGTATTTTCACTACCAACTTGAGTAATAAATTGAATTTTAGATGCCAAAAATTAATTATGCCCTTAAAAAGTTAAACAAATCTTATTTTACTCAGAGTGATGTATCCTTTTCAAAATTAATTGGACTTGTAAAAATATTATAATCAGAAGTAACTTGATTCAGAATTAGTGGTTTTGTGCTAACAATATTTATCTTACAGTTAAAACAATAAGTTGAGAAAAGTACTTACAAAAGCTGCAAAGAATAGTAGGTGATAAAACAAATCGAGAAAGGCGTCTGCATTTTTGAGACTTGAAATAGGCAACAAAACAAGTAAAGCAGAATTAGGTGTGGCAAATCTGAGGAGAGAATAAAGCAGGAAGCTGTTTGAAGGTGTCTGTCATAAGTGGCAACTACAAGACCCATTTAAAGTTCTCTGCCACACAATAAGGCAGTAAAATGGCCTAAGACATTTTTCTCAAGATAGTAATTACTCTCAAAAAACAATGGATTAAGTGTCAGGAAATTTCTATTCCAGACTTAATTATTTATCATATAAAATATGTCATTTAAAAATAATCAAAGTGCTGGGTGCAGTGGTGCATGTCTGTAATCCCATTGGCTTGGGAGGCTGAAGCAGGAGGATCAACATGTTAAAAGGCACCCTCAGCAACAAAGAGGCACTAAACAATTCAGTGATACCCTGTCTCTAAATAAAAAATACAAAAATAGGATGGGGATATGGCTCAGTGATTGAGTGTCCCTGAGTTCAATCCTCAGTACCCCCCCCCCTCAAAAAAAATGACTGAAGAATTCAATCTTTTTTATTCTAAAAATTCAGCAATTAGAACCTTAATTTAAATGTTACTATAGCCCATAGTACAATGAGTAGTGTCTATCTCTATGAAGCTATCATTCCTTGGGACCTACAGATATTAGTAATATTAGTAATGTTTTATTTGGATTCTCTTCACTTAATTTTTTAGTCTATGATGTTTTCAGCATCTCTGCTAAAAATCAATCAATCCTATTAGTGCTTCTTCAGCCTTTGAGAAACAGATTCTTTCATACTTTAACTCCTTCTACATCAAGAACAGCCAGACACCTGATAGAAACCCAATAAAAATATAATATCACAATAAAATTGGCTGCTATAATATATCCAAACGGTTCCTTTATATCATGAAAACAGCAAAACTTTAATATGTCTGCATGAATACTTTTCATTATGTGTCTTAGTTTGGGTTCTAAGACCAATGCATGAGGCAATGACTTAAAGTGTAAATTGGGGATGATCCTAAAGCAAAAATTAGAGGAAAGCAGGGAGACAGAGATAAGAAAGGCGTAAAAGCATGCATAAGGATAACAGGAAGAAAAATATAGTGAAAAAGGAGTTGTTATGTTATGGTGTAAGCATCATCTGTGACTCAATTCTTCTGGAGACCCTCCAAATATCTCTACAGAATACACCTTCAGTTTGTCCTGCAAAGGGTCAAAAGGGTCAGAGACTGGGGCATTCATTCATTGATTCTCATTCTCTGTGGACAAAGTTATTACCAATGGACTGCATGACCCTAAACTTTCATAGGTCATCTACAGGTGGGATGAGTGGCCCTATTCAACTTTGAAAAAAAGTTTCAGGCAGAAAAACATTACACAACACTGTTCAGCCAGGACGCAAGTCCACCTACCAGAATGTTTCACCACAGCTATGCAAAAGTCTTAGCTGTACCAAGACATGATGTGATGTGAGACACAAATGGACCATATGAATGAAAAATAATCACAGAAAATTGAATACTCAGTACTTTATAACATGTCAATTTAGCATTTCTATAAATGATAAAATATTAAGAGTATTTTCTATGGCCTTTTTGTTCTTACACACATATTTCATAAAATTCTACATATATTCATTCATTCATCTGTATATATGCATACATTTACTCATGCAAATATCTATTTGTTCCTTTATATATACATATGAATTTACTCATGAGTTAATTTACTGAAGAATAACCAATCATCAGGCACTGCTCCAAAAAGGCAAAGTTTATGGACAAGATATATAGGGAGCTGCTCTCTTGGACCTTCCATCTTATGGTGTTGAATCTCAGGTCTTATATTTTGCAAAATTTAGGGATTATTGGCCACTAAACATACAATCAGTATTCAGAAAATAGCAATGCCATGAGAAACTGTCTTACTCAATAAAAGTGAGCATGTTTTATCTATTCCCCTATAAATAAGCACATTGAGTGCCAAGGTCATATAAACATATATGACAGTTTGCATATTCTTTTCATTTTTAGCTATTCCCAAAAAGTTAAACCAAATGCTTAACTGCAACCCATGTTGGGCCTGTGATGTGTACCTAAACAAAGCAGAGTTGCTTGACTGAAGCATGCTCATCTATGCATTGGTAAAAGCAATAATAGCATCACCATCTGAAGGACATTTGCTCAATACTCAGTGATGGTAAGATAATTTATGTAATGGGAATTTTTTAAGAAGTTAGATGAAAGAGAAAAAAAGTTAATATTGTCAATAATGAAATGTGAAAAAAAATAGCTCTGATACACAAGTCTCTAGGCTGGCATAACATAAATCACATCAGCAATATGAAGCCTGAGCATGTTTTTTTTTTTCCCAGAAATAATTTCATTTGCAAGAAGTTTAGTATGACTGTCATATACTATGGAATCTTGAGACCAGAGGCAGTCTGTCATGACAAATATGGTATCCATGGTGGAGTTTTCAATAAACTATGACTCAGTTTTTCCATGAGGTAAGCAAAATATTTGAATACAACATGTTCTCAAAAGTTTTACTGTTAAATTATTCTTCAGAGTTCCTCAATTTCACAAGTAATTTCTCTTTGAAAAAAATTAAATTGATCAATCTATGATTTTATGTTACTGGAAATGTAAGTGTGACTTGAACAGTCATAGAAAAAAAAATTCAGTTTTCAACACAACACATAGGTTTTAAAATTTAAAATATCATTTTAACTTTTCTTAATTATTTGCATAACAGTTATGGATTGAGATTTAGGGAGAGGAGATATTTTACTCCCTCATGATATACACAGCAGAACTGGTCAATGAGGCTTCTGCTGAAGTATATAACTTTTTTCAGGATGAACAGTATCAAAAATCTTAAAATAAAATTGGAAGAAACAAAAACAATAAGATGTAGTGCCAACTAGCTGGGCTGGTGACCTATGCTGTGTTCACAAAATCTGGTTACATCAATAACTGAGAAAACGGAAAAGAAAGCATGAAAGCACACAGAAATACCTTTTCAAAATCCGGGACAGCTCCTAACCTTAGGGGTCAGTTGGACAAGAGAGAGCTTGCACCTGGATTCTTTATTTTTGTAGGTGGGGCACACAAGGAGGTTCGATGGAATGTTCTTTCCAAATAAGGCAAGGGGTCAGCTTTCAGGGGAGTGAGTCTAGTTTCATGATGTCTTGTGGTCAGCAGATTTGACTGACATCTGGGAAAGGCACACCCATCTCAGGTGCTGTGTGGGATCAAAGACAGAGTGAAAGGAAAGTGCACATGTATGTTGCACAGCCCAAAGAGTATGCAACACCAGGACAGTCCTCCCATATGCTCAAATGTGCATAGCTCACACACACAGCCCATGGATAGCCTGCAACAGAGATGCATCTTTTAACTATTTCTTATATCTTTGATTATAGTTGTAAAGGGACAAAATCTATATACCCATCCACACACAGCCTGTATTGACAAATGATATATGGAGCATCTTTAAGTGATTTATTTAGTCATAGTGGGACAGCATCTTAACAAGGCCTACCTTTTCTTTCTTTCTAGCATTCTATTAGGTTCTGCTAAGGGAGAAAACCAGAAGGAGACTGGAAAGTAGGAGGAAGAGAGAAAGAATTGAATCTGTTCCATTTGCATGCTGTTCCTACTAGTTTCTTCCCAGAAATTAATATTCGAATTAGCAGTGGCAGAGCAGCTGCCAGTTCCAGCTTCTTTCAGCACTCCCAGGACTAACCTCACATGCCCTCCCTCCCAGAGCTACCCTCCAAAGGCACACATCACACTCTTTCAGGAGACCTAAGTTCATCCTGATGGAGTCCTTATTTGACTTTCTAGATTTCCAAAACCCTTACATCCCCCTGTTGCTTCTCCAACCTTTTACAAATGCTACCTGAAGTGATTCTCATTTGCTCTGTCAACCCCTAGCTGATAAATAACACTAAATTACCTCTGTGGAAATACTTATTTTTTTCTGTTTTCCTGAATGAATCTTTACTGATACAAAATATTTCCTGTAATGTATTCTCCTAGAATATTTTGACTTCATTAGCAAGTTTAAGAACTCTGAAGAATTTTCAGATATTACAAGTTAACATAAGAAAGACTTGCTGACTCTTGGCTTGATCCTAATATATCTTTAGTTTTACATTCCTTAGTATCTCTACAAAGAAATATCATCAATATAATGTGCATGTAGGTAGATATAGATAATGATGAGGATCAAACTACAGCTATAGTTATAAATACAGATATATGGGTTAAGAAGTTAGAGACTGAGAAGAACTGATGGTTCAATCTCTCTCTCAATGTTGTTAAACTCAACCAAGAAAGAGCTGATATCTCATTTCAAGTTCAAATGTAGAACAAGTTGAATTGTTTCCTATATGTGGGAGATCAGGATTTTTGTTCTACTCAAGTCTTCAAATGTTTGGATGAGCTCAATCCACCTTAGGGAAGGAAAAATGCTTTATATCATCTACTAATTCTAATTCAAATGATAATTTCATCCAAAAGTACACTCAGAGACACACCCAGAATTATGTTTCACCAATTGACTAGGAACACTGTGGACCAGTCAAGATGACTCAAAATCAATCATGCCATTTAGAAGACATCCTTCCTTTAAGAAGAAGAAGGAGGAGGAGGAAAAGGAGGAGAAGGAGGAGGAGAATAAGAATAAGAATTGACAACAGTTCCACAACTTTTAAGCCAATTTACCTTTATTTGACTTAAAATAACTCTCTCAACTAAACTGGTACATGCTGGAACATTTATTATGTTTATTATGCTTAATGGATGGGTAATTTTCTAAGTGTATACTTTCATGCTGACGTCTAAACAACTTTGTACATATGTGTCTGTACATATTGTTATGGTGTAGATATGGAGTAATGCCCAAAAGTTTGTGCTTGAGACAACTCAAGAATTTTCAGAGATGAAATGATAGGACTATGTGAGGTGTGACCTAAGCAGTGAAATCCACTTATATAAATTAACTAGGTGGTAACTGTAGGCATATAGGGTGTGGCAGGAAGTAAAATCCCTGGGGGTGTTGAGTGGCACTCTCTCTACTTCCTGGTTGCCATGTCCTGAGCTGCTTTTGTCTGCCCTACCCTTTCACCATGATGTTCTGCTTCACTCCGGCAAAGAGCTATGCAGTCAACTGACCATAGGCAGAATCTTTGAAACTGTGAACCAAAATAAACTTTTCTTCTCTAAGTTGTTCCCGTTGGAGCTCTTGGTCACAGCAATAAAAAATTTGACTGAAACACACATTTTTCCCTTTTTTTTCTCTCTCTTTTTTTGTTGATTTTTCAGATTTAGATTACTATATTAAAAAACATGAATTTTTAAAATTTTAATAAGTGTTCCTGAAAAAAGTTCTGAAATTGTATGTGGACATTTTTTAGCTTACAAAATGACAGACTCTGCTACACTAATATTATTATATAAATTATATCCAAAGCAAATGTTCTAATAGCTTGTGAAATGGGATGTTTGTTCATTATTCATTATTCTTTTTCTGTTATTGCACAGCCAACATAAATTTATTTTTACTTTGTTGTTTCATGGGGATATCAGTGAAATAGCTCTTGTTGTTGATGTTGTCATCTTCTTAAGCCCTAACCATCTTTAAATGACTTCTATGTAATCACCTGAGACCAAACTCATATGGAGAACACTATCTTGGAATCACCCCTAATTTAAACTCTGACTCTTCATCATTTCTTGAAGTTAGAGGGCTTTATTCTCTCTTTCCTTAAGTTAAACATTTCAAAGAAAGCATTGGTTTTCTATTACCACACACACACACACACACACACACACACACACAAAAAAAAAAAAAATCTGAGATAATCAATTTATCAAATTAAATGCTTATTTTGGCTCATGGTTTTGGAGATTTTAGTCTAGGTTTGGTTGTCCCTGGTGAGGAAGCATATCATGGCAAGTGCAAATGGTGAAGCAAACCTGCTCACCTTATGGCCAGGGCTGAAAGAAAAGAAGAAAGAAAGGGAGAGGAAGGGGCCATATTCCACTATCCTCTTAAAAGCTTACCTTCAATGACCTGAAGACCTCCTACAATGCCCCACTTCTTAAAAATTTCTCCACCTCAGTAGTGCCATAGACTGGGAACTAATTCTTTAATAAATGGTCCTTAGGTGGATATTCTGGATCCAATATGCAGTCAGAAATACTTTATGGAAAGTAACTCCTGGTAGTATCTCCCCATGTTTCTCAGACTCTTAAGATCTCCGGATATATCCACGTGTGTATAAATTATAGTGTAAACCCACTTTAAGTTCTAGAGTTCCAATCTACATAATATAAGTCTCTTGATCTATAAAGTATAGACTTTTACAAAAAGCTACTGAGCATTTGAAGAGGAAGAGGTTTCTGGAAATACTAAGAAAATTTTCATTGTGAATTCACTGCTATAATGTTAACAGGGTAATGAGATCAAAGAGCAGCCATGAGTTAAAGGAGAAGCAGGGAAATTTGATATCTATTATAATGAAAGAGAGATGAGTGTATATTAGAATGGTGGCAAGGGAAAGTGTTTTCAAGGCTAGAAAATCATAACCGTTTTTATTGTTAAAAAGGTTTCCATGGAGATAGTTTTGAGAAGCATAGCAAAATAAGGAAATAATGGAACAAAATCCCCAAAGATAGAAACCAATTGAAATGAGGACACAAATGAAAAATTTGGCTTTGGAGGAAATGAAGGGCACTTCAAACTCAAAGATACAAGAGAATGAAGACAAGGTGGATAAAACTAAAGGGGATTTTTAATGCATATGGAAAATAAGGTATGAAAGTTCATATTGAAAATACTTTCACATTTTAAGTTAATTTGCAATTTAGACCAGCTTCAGAAAGTTAGAAGATAAAATGAGGAAGTGGGTAAAAACTATCACCAAAAGAGAAAAGTATAAACCTCTTCCATTGGGCTTAGAGACCTAGAGTAAATTTCTCCACTTACCTGGCCTGGGTGCACAAAGAAGGAAACAGGTCATAAGATCACCTGGAGAAACTGTTTCTCAGAAATGTTGACATTCAAAGTCAAGGATACTTTCTGAAAGAGCAACCCTCTATAAAGGTAAGTTAAATCGCATAAGGTGATCAAATAGTCTTGGGAAAACAATATTATCATCATGGGTAGAACATTAAGTTCACAGAAATTCCATTAATACATGTAAAAATTTATGTGTGTGTGTGTGTGTGTGTGTGTGTGTGTGCGTGCCTGCGCTTGTGTGTGTTTGCATGCATATGTGAACTTATATCTCTTTAAATAGTGGAGCTTTTCCCTCATGCAACATGCAGAGGAAGCTATGAAAAATACAAACTGCAGCCCCTCCAGGGAGCTTAAGAGCAGAAAATTATTAAAAAAGAAAAAAAAACACTAGGTTATGTATTAAGACAAACTTAAAAAAGAAAATAACTTGAATACGTCAAGATTAACAAATGAGGAATCATGTAAGTTTGGATGTCAGAGAATTAACTAGACAACCAGCCTTGTTCATTACTTTCTCCTGAAACCATAAGGAGCCATGCAGTGATACCTAAAGACATGGTTATCCAAAGTGAGCTTTATGATTGATAGAATTAAAGGCCAGAGATAAATTAAGGGTGTTTGGGAAGGATGATGGAGATTGTTCAGTATGGATTGAATACGAATTTTTTTTTAATTTTTTATTTATAATATTAGTATGTATTACAATTCATAATACACATATATAGCATCTTTTTACATACAACTGTTTGTATACAAAGTATATTCGTACTTTGAATAAGAATTTTTTAAAAATTAAGATTTAAGAGACGGATGAACGGTGATAGATGAACTGTTTTGTTATGAATTAGACATGAGGTGTCTTTCAAAAGCTCATGTGTGAGAAAATGCAAGAATTTCAGAGGTGAAAGGGTAAGATTATGAAATGTGTGACCTAATCAGTGGAATCAACAGATATAAATTAATTAGGTGGTTAACTAAAGGCATGTAGGGTGTGGCTGGAGGAACACTATAGGTGTGACTTTGGGGTTTATATTTTGTCCCAGGAGAGTGGAGTGTGCTTTCAGCTTCCTGATCCACATGTCTTAAGCTGCTTTCCTTTGACACACCCTTCTGCCATGATGTTCTTTCTCTACTAGGACCCAGAGCAATGGAGTCAGTCAAGCATGAACTGACCTCTAAAATCGTGAACCAAAATAATCTTTTCCTCCTCTAAATTGTTCTTGTCATGTAGTTTGATCACAGTGATGAAAAATCTGACTAAAATACACAATCACAATGAAGAAAAAATCAGATATACTAAACATGAAGGTACAATGAAGGAGAATGATGGGATATGCTGGAGATAACAGTCTTAAGTATGAAGTTCACAAATGATGCACTCCTCTATAATTAATACTTGTATTAGTTTTTTAGGGATACCATAACAAAATACCATGGACTAAGTGACTTAAACCACAGAAAATTATTTTCTTCAATTATAAAGACTGTCAAGGTTAAGGTTAGCATGTTTGGTTTTTCCTGAGGCTTCTCTCCTTACCTGGCAGAGGGTGGCCTTATCCTTGCAACCTCACATGTCTGTCTGGTCTCTGTGCCCAAGAATCCTTAGTGTCTCTCTTTATTACACAGATACTAGCCACAAGAACAATTTTAAGAAGGAAAAGATTATTAGGGGCGCATCCTTTCAGAGGTCACAGTACATAGATAATCAACTCCATTCCTCAGGGCCTGAGATGAGGAAGAACATCAAGGCAGAAGTGTTTGGCAGAGGAAAGCATCTCAGGACTTGGCATCAGGAAGCAAAAATAGATAGTTGTCCTGACATGGGACAAAATATAAACCCAAAGGGCACACCGCACTGACCCACTTCCTCCAGCCACATCCTACATGCCTAGAGTTACCACCTAGTTCATCCCTATCAGATTAACACAGTGTTTAATTTAAGGCTCTCATAGCACAATGATTTCACTTCTAAACTTTCTTGCATTGTCTCACACATGAGCTTGGGGGACACTTCATATATAAACCATTGAAACATATATATGTACTTATTGTATATACACATACACACATATTTAAAATATATGCTATATGAGAGACAAAGAGTCTGAGAAGTACATATGTACTTACACAATACTAAACATTGTTAAAAGAATATTAAAGAAAATATTTATGCTTTTCACAATTTTGGAAGACTTTTGGGATTGGTGAAATTATAAATAGCCAGGCACAATGGCACATACCTATAATTACAGCAACTAGGAAGGTTAAGACATAAGAATTACAATTTCTAGGCCAGCCTCATAAGAGTTGGGGATGTAGCTCAGTGGTAAAGTGCTCCAGGTTCAGTCCATAGTAAACTCTCCACTCAAAAAAAAAAAAAGTATAGATACTCAGTATTTTGAATATATTTATACACATTTATCAGTGCAATCCTAAAAGGAGCAGTTTTTAGTTATTTAAAAACACAAAAACAGGGCTGAGGTTGTAGCTCAGTGGCAGAGCACTCACCTAGCATGTGTGAAGTACTAGGTTCAATCATTAGCACCACATAAAAATAAATAAAGGCATTCTGTCCATCTACACCTACAAAAAAATTTTAAAAACATAAAAACAGTATACATAAATTATTATTTCCTATATTTTATAGCATTTTCTTCATTTCCCAAATTTCCTTTCCAAGAAATTTATAACTTTCTCATTAGTATGATTTTTGTATTGTTCAATTGTGTATTTTCTCTAGGTCTTGTGCTTATATATGACATGAATATAAAATTTTTCAGATTTTTATATTTTGTACAGAAAAATTTGCATGGCTCATACAAAAATTATCTAAAATGTGCTAATCTATGATAATGCAACTATAGAATTGAACAAATTTTATCATAATATATTATGCATGTGTGTTTCTAGGAATCAAACCCTGAGCCCTACCATTGAGCTACTTATTTGGCTGTTTATCACAAAATGTTTTAATGTATAGCCTATTACAAGTTCATATTTGTGGCAACTTGGAGATATGATATGACACAAAGCAAATGTATTTTAGAATGGCTATTCATATGTCCGAATGTTGATCTTTAAATATAAGTAATAATGAATCAATAGTTAATATCCTTTGCAAGTCACATTCCATAAATATTCTTCAATGTCTAAGATCATTCAGCAGAGACCTTAATATTCAGAATTCTGAATCCTAATCAAGATTCTAAATGTTTTTCTTTCTGATATTTCTAAATAAACAGCCAACTGAGATCCCTTTTTTACCCTCTCTTTTTTTCTAAATTCTATAAAAGGATTTATAATCACAGTCCATTTCTGATCACAAAACGTACCAAACTTCAGTTTTGATTTCTATGTCCACCTGCTGTAATTTCAGTAAAGCATTAAATTAGAGTTTATTCATGTCAGAATAAGTCAGAATGTCACAATTAAGTTTTGTTAATTACATAAGAATCATTAAATCCACTTTTGAATTTTTCACTCATTATAAACATAGTTTTGGTTTTTTTTTTTAAATGGCTCACGAATTTTTTTTTCTATAGCTAAATTTTAAGCAACTCATGGAAAAGAGATCATGTTATTACACTGTTTTAGTTTTTATTTTCCCATTCAAGGCTTACCATGTTTGACTTTGCCCCTTATTATCCTTTTCCAGAATAAATACAATTGTTTAAAAAGGATTGTTTTATATCCCAAGAAATTAAAACTTTATTAACACTAAGATGATTATGTGGATTCTGCTTTCCAATATTTTCAGGAAAGAAATACTGTTTGCTTCCAAAGAATATTGCTGGTACAAACTTAACCTAAACAGAGACTCAAAACTGTCTAATGTGCTGGTAGGAATGGACCAGTGGAATTCCTTTAAGAGACTGAGGAAACTCTTGGGACTGGGTTCATCCTAAAGGATAAAGAAGCCAGACACAATGAACCTGACCTAACTGAGCATTGTACAATAGAGAAAAAGGTCATTAATTCTGTCTTCTGATTCTTCTCTAGGATTTGGGACAAATTTAACTACATTCAGAAAGAACTATTTCTCTAAGACCATTGTATGATGTTGAGGCAGAAGCAGAAACACTTTACTATATTTTAAGCCAGAATAAGCAGTATTTTCTGTTAAAGATATCTGAGATTCCTAATATGATAAAGGCTAAAGACTACACTATGGATTTAGAAATCAGACACTATTTTTGACCTTGGAACAAACTCCTTTAGAATAGAGTCAATATATGGATGAAGTGAATGGTGACAACTCACACTAAAATTTTTGTGTGTGTGAAACACAGGAGATAAGTAGGGTTACATTCTCCTGTGTACTGAATGGATATTTTGAACAAGGAGTAACTTTATTTTGTTGAACTTCAATACAACAAACTTTACTTTGTTTTTAACTATGAGATAAAATTAAGCCTTCTTATATGAGCAGGAAACAAATAATAAAACATGACAAAGTGTTATGGTTTAGATGTGAGGTATCCCCCTAAAGCCCATATGTGAGATAATTCAAGGTTTAGAGGAGAAAAGATTGGGTTATAAGAAAGAGACTTAAACCCTGTGAATTAATCCCCTGATGGGATTAACTAGGTAGCTGAAAGCAGGGTGTAGTTGCAAGAGGTAGCTTATTGGGGGTGTGCCTTTGGGGTATTTATTTTGTATCTGGCAAGTGGAGTCTGTTTCTGCTGCCTGATCATCAGGTGAGCCACTCCCCTCCAACACACTCTTCAGCCATGATGTTCAGCTCACTTAAAGCCACAAAGAATGTAGCCTATATTCCAAGCACTGAGACCTATAAAACAGTGATCTCTCAAAGAAACTTTTCCTCCTCTATGATTGTTTTTGTAAGGTCTTTTAGTCACAACAGCGAAGCTAACTAAAACACAAAGTGCAAAAAACTTTGCTAGGAGTACATTTTCCCTCCAAAGTGATAGGAAAGAATAAGATATAACTACAGATGTGGAAATCCACACAGATTTGGCTATGGTAATTCAAGTCTGCATCAACCTTAGGACATCAAGTTTCACTATAAAGTAAATGAGATCATTCCTAAGTATTAGAGAAAGAAAGCAGGGGTGAAGTTGAAGTTCAGAAATAGGGAAATAACAGTGACTAAGTAGCCAGAAGTATTTTGCAAAGATACAACAATATCTTCCATCTCACAGAGTGATTAAATCCACTTTTGAATTTTTCACTCATTATAAACATAGCTTTTGTTTTTTTTTAAATAGCTCACGAATTTTTTCTATAGCTAAATTTTAAGCAACTCATGGAAAAGAGATCATGTTATTATACAGTCTTTTTAGTTTTTATTTTCCCATTCAAGGCTTAACATATTTGACTTTGCCCTTCTGCACTTTAATATTTCTATTTTCTAATCAAGAATTAAAATCTATTTTACAATCTTCCTGACTTCTAGGCAGTTCCAGTGACTGCTGTCACCAGTAAATAAAACCAAGAAATTGAGAATTCCATCAGTAGCCTTTAATAGCTTCTTATTCTTCTTCTTGGAAACCAGGTCCATATAAAAATGTGGTTGTCCTGAATGCATCATGATATGAAAAGCCAAAGAAAATAGTGCTGGGAACAAGATATAGGTAGGTAGGTAGATAGATAGATAGATAGATAGATAGATAGATAGGGAGAAAGGGACACCAAGGTCTCAAAAATAAGTAAGAAAGCCACCTTAAGTCGCTAGCACCATTAAGAATTCATATGACTCTATTCCCAGAACCATGTATCAGCAATCAAAAGACAGAACAACTCAGGTGAGCAGTGGCAACCCATAGATCCATTAGACTTGTTCATTATAAATTGTGCATTTAAACCACTACGTTTGGGGCAGGATTTTACAATAATAAATAATTGGAAATAATGCTGATTTTGTTGTTTTGGATGGTACTGAAGTAAGCTAACAATGAAAATATAGAATATATTAAGTACTGCAAAATGCCTAAACAAGGACTTTAATTTTTTGTTGGTAAAGATCATGCACAATTGAGTAAATTCATCCAGCATTAGCCATCAGCCCTATGGGAGCACTGAGATGGAAGAAAATTACTGGGGCTTAACCTAAAAGTAATGGTTGGCCAGGGCCATACAAGAAAGTGAAAAATCAGTTAAGAGAATGGAAGGTAATGATTGAGAATTATTTAAATTATTACTTTACTTTAAATGAAAAGAATTTTTTGCCATCTTTCGTTTTTGTTAAATCATTTTACTCAAACTGTTTCTGCAGGATAAGTCACTGTTCTCATCCTCATCATCCAAAAACATGCTCTTTCACAGAATCTAATTATGATTTCTCTCCATCAGAGTAGTGGGAGTAAATCACTATGCTTTTCCTATGGGCTGCTCTATGTTGTTTCTAATCTTTCTCCAATGATTAACATTAATTATAGACTATCCATCTTGGGAGGATATGTGCTTTCCAGTAGTCTGATTTGGCACTGGAATTTCTTTTTGTTCCTCCTCAAATTAATGTTTATAATTTAAAATCTAGGAAATTGCATTGAATTTTGAAATGAAGGCAGGCTTTCCTTTGCAAAGTTTTACTCCAAAATAAAGCCCTTTTCTAAATGTAATGTTTTAAAGAAACAAGTCCTATACTATGTACTTCTCATTATACCTGAAGATATTATCAGATACTAGAAAAATATGTGTAAAGGAAATGGATTTCCTCTCTTCATAAGCAGTCTTAAGGATGTGAAACTATTGATGGTCTTAAGCACGCTAAGCTACTGCAGAAAATATATTGCCTCCCTTGTATTTTACTCTTATTTTGGCCAAGACTACACTATTTAACAGAATAACTGAATTAAATAATCATGTGTAGTCTGCACAGCTAGATAGAAAACTAGTGTCACAGCTTCATTGTCCAAGGAATAGTAGCATATTGTTCTACATACTTTATATGGCTACATTAAAAATTTCCACCAAGCATTTAACTATGTACTTACAGAAGTACTCAGGAAATATACTTATGACCAATTCCATTTTCAAATCATTTCAAAGACAACAAACTCAAAATCCATCAATGCTATGACCTCTTGTATCTTCTGAGGAAAACCCTTTTCCTAAGAAATGAAACTATAAAGAACACTTCTACTTCATTTATATCATGTTTTCACATACTTTCACTTTGGCACAATTGGTGCACATGTGCCTCATTCTATATCAGTTTCCACTGGCATCAAAAAGGAATAGAAGTTATTCTCTGGAAGTCAGCAAAACAGAACACACAGAAAATCAGTTATTAAAATTTAAAGTGCTCTTTCTTTTCTTGGCAGTTGTAACTGTGAATGAATAACAGTTCAGGGAAATGGTAAAAATGTAGGTGTGACATACATATCCTAAGCCCATATAATTTTCCTCTCTATTTTGTAACACACAGATATGTCCTTGTTTTTCTTTAATTATAAAGTTGGAGGTTAGATAAATCCACATTTATATTCTGTTTCTCTTTTAAAATGCTATATCCAAACATCTGTAATTGTGATATTATTTCTTAATATTTTAATACTACTCTCAAACCTTTGAACAGTAAAGATTTACATCCACTCAATGAAACAAAAGGTCTTGTACTATCTGTGTTATAGTAAATCCAGAGATGTGTGATGTTCCATTCCTGTGTTAATTATCCAGCTTCGAAAATTTCAAACAAAGAGATGAGCACGCATGCTGATACTGATGATATTCATTTTCAGAGCTAACACAACAGTGGCCAGTGTTTATCCCTTAAGAATTGGGATATTGTTCACTGGAGACACTTGAGCTTTTATTTGAATTGTAAACTCTTCCTCATAGGTTTGAGACATTGCAAAAGTGGAGATTCTCAGCCTCTGACAGAGAATACAAATCTCCACTTGTGTTTTCCCCTAACCCATAATCCAAAAAGCAGGCCTTGCTGAAGTTGTCACTATAAATCCCTGAAAATTTTTCCACTTACTACTTAAAATGATGTCACTACAAAATGGCTATTTGAAGATTCTGCTTGTTCCCTTACATTCTTTATACGTGGTTTCCTTCACATTATATGGTGAGCCCAGTTCAGATACTGGCATAATTGATACATGTCAAACTTTCATCAGTGACCTCTGCTTCCTGAAGAAGTATGTGACTCAGAGGTAAACTTCTTGACATTTTGGAAAAAGTCAAGGTCTAAAGTTGATTATATGGTAGTCTTTAGAAACCAGTTTTGTATAGTCAGATATCATATTTGACAAAATATTCAGTCTCTAACATTTATCTCTTCCCAACAAATCACAAGAGATGGTATTACCCCATTGTTCTGAAGCTGCCCAGAACTTGGTCCCAAATATCAGAAATCTGTCATAGAGCAAAAAACTGGAGTAAAGATGCAGGCTCAGTGAAAACCATACTGAATGTAACTTATATGAATAGATAAGTAGAAAAAAGATAGTAACAAAAAAGCACTATGAATTTATGAAAATTTTCATAATTAGCCTTATTGTTTACTGGTTTATTTATTTGTTTGTTTGTTTGTTTATGTCTGTTGAGTGAAAACATAACCATATATACCAATACATCTCCAGTTCCATGACATATATATCCACATATTCTTTATTCACCAGTTGATGGACACAAGTCATTTCCATTTTTTTTGGCTGTGATAAATAGTGCTACAATAAACTTGAAGTGCATGCATCTCTTTAACATACTGACTTAATGTCCTTGGGATATCTACCCAGTAGTGGAATTCCTAAAACTCAAAACTAAAGGTACTAGATAATGTTTTGATACAGGAATACATTGAGTAATGTCTAAATTAAGTTAGACATATTTAGCTCCTAAAAACATTTATCATTTCTTTATGGTGAAAACATTCAAAATGCTTTCTTCTAGCTTTTTGAAATCTACAGTACATTAGCACCATCTATCACTACCCTACTGTGTGTAATAGCAAAGAGAACATCTTGCTCTGATCTAACTGTAACTTAATACCCACTGATCAATCTTTTTCCATATTCCACCTACCCTACCACCCTGCAAGGCCCCTGGTTACCACCATTATACTTTCAATTTCTGTTAGATCAAACTTTTTTATATTCCAAAAGTGTATGAGATCATACAGTACTTGGCTTTCTGTGCCTGGCTTATTTCACTTAACATAATGATCTCTGGGTGCACCCATGATGTCATATATGAAAGATTTCATGTATTTTTATGGCTGAATAGTGCCCCATGATATATATGCACTACACATTCTTTATCCATTGATTAGTTGAAGGGCCAGGTCATTTCCATTTGGGGGCTATTATGAATAGTGCTGCAATAAACATTGGAATGTGGGTATCTCTTTAACATTCTGACTTAATTTCCTTTGGATATCTACCCAGGAGTGGAATTGCTGGATCAGGTGGTAGTTTTATTTTTAATTTTAAAGTGCTCAGTATTCACAGGTCATTAGTTGATCCATATTGCACAGTGCAGTCCTATAAATTAGAAGTAATTTCTTTAAATCGCTCTCTCCAAATTTCATAAAAATTGACCATTAAATTAACTATTGGAATACCATCACTAAATTCTCTAAATGTTAGCATTCTTTCAATTTCAAAATTGGAAATTTCTAAGCAATTCAAAAGTAGGCTCAAGAGAATAATAGATCCCTGTGTTCATCCTCAGCTTCCAGAGTAAACTTACAGTATTTTTATGCATCACTTTGTGTTTCTTCTTCTATATTTTCACCCTACCCTCTCTTTTTGTTATGAAGTAAATTTCAGACATCATAACATTTCATTCTTGGATTGTTACCTATAGATCTCTAAAAGGTAAGCCTTTTAGAAAACATTCCCAATCTCATTAATATACCTAAAGTCTGTAAATGCTTTAATACTCAGTGTCCTTGTTCACATTTCCAATCATTTGATAAATATCACAGATTGTTTGCAGTGATTTAGAAAATATTTATGGTGTTTTATTTAATACTTTGGCCCCTTTATTTTGCCATGTGTAAAAGAAATCAAATAGATAGTCTCTATTTGGTCACCTGAGTAATTCTAATTCTTCCCTCTTTTATTCATAAAAATAAAAAGTCCCCAGGAAAGGAGGTATAAAGCCAAACACAAACATTTCATTTACCAGTATTTTTTGAGGGCTCTTGTTAAAAGAGCAGCACCAACCTCACTCATGTACCACATATCTGGCCTTAACCTCCAGCCTTTTCAACAAATTCATATTTTAAAAGATGCATAGATTAGATTTCACAGATCAGCTGAGGTAAATACAATAAAAGCCAAAAATAGATAGAACTGATTTTTTGGTCTAATTCTTTTTTTTTCTCTCTCTCTATTTTTTTATTCAAAGTTGTATTTATAATAGTAGTATGCATTACAATTCATAGTACACATATAGAGCATCTTTTTACATAACATTGTTTGTATACAAAGCATATTCGTACCTTTCAAGTCTTCAATCATGCATTTAGGATAATGATATCCATCTTATTCAACCACCTTTTCTGTTTTTCCCCTCCCTCCCCTCTTGCTCCCTTCCTTCCCCTCCCTCCCCTTTGACCATTCTAGTGTTCCGCTAATCCTCCTATGTACCCTGACCTAACACCACTGTGAATCAGCCTCCTTATATCAGATAAAACATTCGGTAGTTGGATTTTTGAGATTGAGTAACTTCACTTAGCATTATATTCTCCAATTTCATCCATTTACCTGCAAATGCCATTATTGTATTCCCTTTTATTGCTGAGTAAAATTCCATTGTGTGTATATTCCATATTTTCTTTATCCATTCATCTACTGAGGGACATCTAGGTTGGTTCCACAACCTAGCTATTGTGAATTGTGCTACTATAAACATTGAAGTGGGTGTGCCACTGTAATATGCTGTTTTTAAGCCTTTTGGGAATAGACACAGGAGTGACATGGCTGGGTCATAGGGTGGTTCCATTCCCAGTTTTCCAATAAATCTCTATACTGCTTTCCATAATGGTTACACCATTTTGCAGTCCCACCAGCAATATATGAGTGTGCTTTTTTCCCCACATCCTCTCCAATATTTATTGTTGTTTGTGTTCTTAATAGCTGCCATTCTGACTGGAGTGAAATGAAATCTTAGAGTAGTTTTGATTTGCATTTCTCTAATTTGCCAGTGATGTTGAGCATTTTTTCATGTATTTGTTGATTAATTGTGTATCTTCTTCTGAGAAGTGTCTTTTCAATTCCTTAGCCCATTTATTGATGGGGTTATTTGTTCTTTTGGTGATAAGTTTTTTGAGTTCTTTATATATTCTAGTAATCAGTGCTCTATCTGGTGTGCATGTATTAAATATTTGTTCCAATTAGTTGGCTCTCTATTCACCTCACTGATTGTTTCTTTTGCTGAGAAGAAGCTTTTTAGTTTAAATCTATCCCATTCATTAATTCCTGATATTAATTCTTGTGCTACAGGATTCTGATTAAGGAACTTGGGGCCTAATCCAACATGTTGGAAATTGGATCTTACTTTTTTTTCTATTAGGTGTATTGTCTCTGGTCTAATTCCTAGGTCCTTGATCCACTTTGAATTGAATTTTGTGCATGGTGAAAGATAAGGGTTTAATTTCATTTTGTTGCATATGGATTTCCATTTTTACCAGCACTATTTGTTAAAGAGGCTATCCTTTCTCCACTGTACAGTTTTGGCGCCTTTGTCTAATATAAGATAGCTGAAATTATATGTATTAGTCTCTGTGTCCTCAATTCTGTACCATTGCTCTACCAGTCTGTTTTGGTGCCATTATCATGCTGTTTTTGTTACTATTTCTCTATAGTATAATTTAAAGTCTGGTATGGTGATGCCACCTGCTTCACTTTTCTTGCTAAGGATTGCTTTAGCTACGAAAATTCTGGCAAATTGAATAAAAATAATATCAAAAAAAATAGTGCACCATGATCAAGTGGGGTTTATCCCAGGGATGCAAGGTTGGTTCAACATTCGGAAATCAATAAACATAATACATCACATCAATAGACTTAATGATAAAACCATATGATCATCTCAATAGATGCAGTAAAAGCATTCGACAAAATACAACGCCCCTTTAATGTTCAAAACACTAGAAAAACTAGGAATAACAGGAACGTATCTCAACATTATAAAAGCTATTTATGCAAAGCCCCAAGCTAACATTATCTTAAATGGAGAAAAATTGAAAGCATTCCCTCTAAAAACTGGAACAAGACAGGGATGCCCCCTTTCACCACTGTTATTTAACATAGTACTTGAAACTCTGGCCAGAGCAATTAGGCAGATAAAAGAAATTAAAGGGATCCAGATAGGAAAAGAAGAGCTCAAATTAGCACTATTTGCTGATGACATGATAATATACCTAGAAGACCCAAAAAACTCTACCAGAAAACTTTTATAAGTACTAAATGAATTCGGCAAAGTAGCAGGATACAAAATCAATACCCATAAGTCAAAGCCATTTTTTTTTTACATCAGTGACAAATCCTCTAAAAGGGAAATGATGAAAACTACCCCATTTACAATAGCATCAAAAATAAATAAATAAACTGGGAATCAAGTTAACAAAAGAGGTGAAAGACCTCTACAATGAAAACTATAGAACACTAAAGAAAGAAATTATAGAAGACCTCAGAAGATGGAAAGACCTATATTGTTCGTGGATAGGTAGAATTAATATTGTCAAAATGTCCATACTACCAAAACCATTATACAGATTTAATGAAATTCCAATCAAAATCCCAATGACATTCCTCAAAGAAATAGAAAAAGCAGTCATGAAATTCATCTGGTGCTTTTTTTTTAACTTTTTTTTTTTCTCTGTAAATTATCACTCTCTCTGTCTTAGGTTTGCCTCTATCATTGTGACCTCCTCTTTCCCTGCCCCAGCCCTTTCCAGATTATTCCTTGAATAAACTGGGAGGAGGTGTTTTTTGTTGTTGTTGTTTGTTTTTTGTTTTTGTTTGTTTCTTTTCATTTAAAAAGATGTTTCTAAGGCATTTTTATACTCCAAATTTTGTTTGTTTCTTTGCAGTAATAACACAATGTTTTCTGCCCACTGTATTCTGTATACATTGGTAGATGAATCTAAATTTTTGAACAAAAACAAATACTTTATAATACAAGTGTGCCATTGTTTTTATTGTCATTAAAAGATATATAATTTCCTTCAGGAAAATCTGTTTTGTCTGATTGTCATCTTTTTATTGTATTAGCAGCTAATAGTGATTAACACATAGATCCATTATGTTGTCGAGTATTGCAAAAAGAAGCTTCAAATCCATTTTTTTTTCATTCTTCACTTATTATTTAGAAACTTTCTATTTTTTTTTTTTTTTTTTTGTGGTACCGGGGATTGAACTCAAGGGCACTCGACCACTGGGTCACATCCCCAGCCCTTTTTTTTTTTTTTTGTATTTTATTTAGAGACAGGGTCTCACTGAGTTGCTAAGTGCCTTGCCATTGCTGAGGCTGGCTTTGAACTCGCGATCCTCCTGCCTCAGCCTCCCAAAGTGCTGGGATTACAGGCGTGCGCCACCGCGCCCGGCTAGAAACTTTCTATCAAAAGAAATCTGCCATTATTTCCTACAAAAGAAATTTGCCATCATTTCCTAATTGATCACCGTGTGGTACAATTTCTAAATGAAAGTCAAAATAAATGCTTTTTTTTTTAATTATCATGTTTCAAAATACTTTTCCTCAATTTTTAATTAATATGTTAATTTTTTTAAATATAATTAATTTGTGGGCATAATAAACTTAACATATTTATTTCTGTGATGCCAAGTATGGCTCATTTTTGGTCAATAGAATCTTCTTCTGTTAGGTCCTATGTCATTTGGATACAGTGGTAGCAGTCACTGGGAGTTTCTTTGTTATCTGATGTATTAGGATATTGCAAAATCATCTTCTGTATAGTCTTGCCCACATTTAGAATAAGACATTTCTGCTCAGTACACCAGCATCTAGTAGAAGTGTTATGTTATTGTTAGGAGATAACAAATTATTTCTAGTTCTTTACTGCAAAGAATGTAAAAAACTTTTGTTGTTGTATTTGTTTATTACCGGTTTATAAGTTACAATATAAAATGCTTTCACAGTGATACTTTTAATTTAAGTGTTGACTACAGAATTGTTATTTAACCTAGTTTACCTTGTATTTATTATGCAGAGATCATTTTTCTAGCATATTTGTAAAGATATGATACTGATATTCATAATTGCTCAATTTTCATACATTATAAAGACATACACAACCTTCTCAGAATAAACATACCTATATTACCATGGCAATATACTTGCCTTTTAAAATATTTTTCAATATCTATTTTTGTCTTACTACAGGTTTATTGTCAAATAACTCTTTATAATCTAATTACATACTTTGAAAGTATGTGAATATGACCAATTGCCTGCTTATTTTATACATTTGTTGCATTTTACTTTTGATTGTATTATTTGGAATTTTTAGTTTAACCTTAATAATTTTAGGCAATATTGCCATGGCTTTAAAGTAAAATTTACAAAACAGGAGTATTTAAAGAAGCTTAGGCTTTTATTGTTGCTTTTCTTAACTTTTTTTAATCAGAGCCTGCTCTTATTTCTAAAATTATAGGTATACATTTTAATTTACTTGTTTATTACTTCATGTTTTGTTCTTAATAAGCAAATAATTTTGAAGTCTCTATGTTACTTAGCTAAACTACACCATAATACTCATGACTTCATACTATTATAAAGACACAAATGTTATTACTTCTTAATCAGAAATATTTTAACAAAAGTAACATTTTATAGGACAAAAGAGTAAGACATTTTATTTTGTTTCTTTGATTATTCTAGAATTTATGAGATATCAGCTCTACATCTATTTAAATGAGAACTTTTTCCTTGTGAAGAGAAATATTCACAGTCTTTTACAAATTTTGTATTTTTAATTTGGATATAGTTTTGAACAAGAACAATCTTTAAGATGCCATTGCAAAGGAAGAGGACGTATCTCTCTCAAGTAAGCTTCCTATGTTAAAATTGTATTTATTAATATGTCTCATTTAATGGATGATAAATCCAAGTGAGAAGATTTTGCTTTAAGTAATGTAAGCCAATTCAGAATTGTCGCTAAGTACTGATTTGAATTGCTCCAGTCATGGCTAATTACCAAAGAACAAGTTTTTAATCCTGTTTGTCTTCACTTCTAAATTTAGAAAAGAGAAAAGATGTTGATAGCTGAGGTAGTATGTGATTTGCTCAAATCAGAGGGTTTTTGTCAGGTGTTTGTACTTGCCCTCTCCAATAGAAGTTTACAAGCCTGAAAACAAACTTAGTGGGAATTATAATTGTCACTTTGCCTTGAATACACATCTGGGAATTTTGAGTATGTATGCCTTACCCAGAAAAAGATATTTTAAGAAGTCTACAATCTCTTTTAAAAACTCATTTTGAGAATATAAATAATAGACCGATATTTTTCATACTTGTAACATCAAATATTTTATCATTTTTATTATGTATTTCTAAAATAAATACCTAATAAGTCAACTCCATCTCCACTTTCTGTTTTAGTACTCGAAGTATGAAAATACACTGAGTCAAAAATGAAAGAAAACTCTCACCAAATAGTCTGGCATGGCACGGGCATGAAACAAAGAGCAGTTGTGAGCAAAGGGCACAAAAACATTGAAGGGATGATATTTCTGAAAAAAAAGAAAAGAGAAAATAGAAGTTGTAAGAAATTCAACTATATGTATAGCTAATATTGATTTGTAGGAAGTATTATAACATTCAATTACAGATGAACATATAACCATCCATAAGTCAAGGTCATGTAGCATTTAGCATGTTTAACAAGAACAGAAGGATAACATAAATGATGATGAACATGTTTTGAAAAATGGCCACAAACTCATTTAACTTTAAAGATGTGCCACTTCATGGCCAGTATAAATCATAAACTAATGTTTTAACTATCTGATTTTGGGGAATTCACTCAAATGAGTGTGGTCCAAGGCAATTGGGAATCATGCATGAAAGAAGAGAGATGATTAGCTGAAAGTATGCGAATAAGGTAAGCAATTGCGTGTTGGACAGAATCTCTCTATCAGACTATGTTGCAAACAGTATTTACTTATTTCACCACATTATGATTTTTAAATTATGTGATTATTTTCTCCCATTGGATAATTCAGACTGCATCTAATTCAAATAATTTCATAGGCCCTGGAAAAGCAATAATGGTTTTATGATTCAATAGAAGAAAAAATACCTCAAGGCTTAAAGATAATCATGACAAAAGAAATCCATTGAAATTGGTGAAAAATTCATGAGCCAAGTATCTTATTCCTTTTCAATTCCTGCTTTTAACTTTGCCCTTCTGGCAATTAAGCTCCTTTTCATTCAGCTCTTGCAGATATTGAATTCTAAATATTGGGGAAAAAAACACATTTCATTGAAAAAATGCAACACTTTCATTTTGGCATAAAGATTCAGTTCATAAGAGATGAGACTCTAATCTAAATATCCATTTGGGGTATTGCATTACATTGTCGGGTAACTCTACATATAAATGAGGATGATAGATTATTTTTTCCAAATTCAAGATATCTAGAGATCCCTTCAAAAATGCTAGCATATTTTTCAGATATGGAGATTTGGGTTCTGAATTGGTAGACTGTTATATTAAAATGACTGAATATTTTGCATTAATCAGTCTTCTATTTCACATCTTCAGATGGGTCATTTTTTTTTGTAGTTGTTATTTCCAGATGTGTGGTAGGTGTCCAAATTTCTATTTAAAATAATTTTACTATGCCTCGATCAAGGAGTAAATTAAGAACTGGACTTGGAGTCACAAAACAATGAATTTTAATCTTGTTCATTCACTGAAAAATATTTGCACATGCCTTGAGGCCATTTAAAGTTTCTGGACATTAATTTTTTCAATCAGAAAATGAAAAAGCAGAAATAGTAATGTTGTAATTTCTTATCCAGATCTACAGCACACTGAAATATCATTTAACATGTATCATTTTACCTCAAATCTACGTCAAATCAGTCAAAAGCAGAAATAATTCTCAGATGTCTGTCTTTTGAATTGTAGGTGAATAGTGCATAGGATAACATGAAATTTCCCATGCTTAATAAATAGTAGAGAGATTAAGAAATTAAGGAAATATTTATTGTTATTTTTAAAATAAAGTTTATTTAGTATTTAGCAAGGTAAATATTTGAAAATTTAAAAATTCCGCTGGGAGACATCAGTAGATTTAAACTGACCTAAACAAAATAAAACTTTGACCAATTGTGAATATGAATGTATCAAAACTTTTCAAAGCATTTTCAATTTTAGAACGTACTTAAATGTTTTATATGATATATTCTACCTGTAGCCTCTAGCACATAGTTTGTGTTCATTAAATGATTGAATGTTTAGGGAAAATCTGATATCTTCCTATTGTTCCAAAATTTTTCTGAGTTTGTTTTGTTTTCAAAATATGTCGCACCTATATGAAACAACATAGATTTTGCAAAAACTGGAAAAATAATTGAACAATTATGAATATAAAAGCTAAGGTTTTCTTGCTATAATAGTAGTTTTCAGGACTAATTAACATTTATGTATTTGTGTGTGCCTAGCTAGTCCAATGCTACTAAAAGACAAAATAATAAATCTGCAGCATTCTTCATTCTATTTATGTTAATGGTTCCTTGATTTGCGATGTTTTTGATATAATATTACCTTAAATGCATATTAATATTTTAATTAATGTTATCCCAGAAATTCTGTTCACTAAATTCAAATAGAAGTTACAACAGGTAGAAATTCTGTAAAATTGTGTAAAATTGTTTATTATTTCAATTCCTGAAAAAAATTTATCATGCTAAATATAACTTGAATTTCAAAAAAAACACTTTTTATTTTCATAGTATACTACCAGAGACCTATTAATTATTTTTAAAATGTCAGCTTCCTTAGGTTTTCAGTTTGTTTGATGGACCAAAATTAGGGGTTTATATATGAGTGTTTGTGTGTGTGTGTGTATAAGACCATTCATTTTCACACAGAATATAAATCTAGTTACTTTGTTGTCAAACTGTGCTTTAAGAAGTTTAAAATGTAATTATCATCCATGTATAGAGACATGTGCTAAAACTGATTAATTTATAAATGAGGGAATTCATAAGATGGCACTCTTTCCAAGAGTGTTTGGTGACGTGACTATAGATAAAAAAATTGCATCAGATGCAAATTCAGTTACTACCTTGGTTAGTCATGAAGGGGAATTCAACAATATCTCTTGAGTAACTTTTTCTCCCATACAAAAATATATAATTGTTACAAGCAAAGGCGACATAAACTGGACTTGGACTGTCTCCACCTGATGGCCCATTGACCCACCCTTGATGGCCCATTAACCCACCCTTAAACGGTCTCCACCTGAGGGGCTTATTAACCCTGTGCTTTATAAACCCTGCCCTTGCTAAGAGCTGGCGCCATTTTCTACTATCCTGCTTTGTGCTGGACGTAGTTTGTGGCCCTGGCCAGAATAAAGGCTTCATTGGCTATTACGTGAGTGCTTGTGAGACTTTTTTCCTGAAAATTGGGTACAACATTTGGAGGCCCCAGAGAGATTGATTCTTTATTCTCCTTGCCCTTACGCCCAAAATTGGCTTCCTGTGCCTGAACGCAGACTCCTTCTTGAGGTAGGGGAGAGCTCCTGAGAGATGTTCCTCAGCCTCACCCAGAGAGGACGTCCTCTTGGTTCTCCAGACGCCTCTATGAAGCCGCCTTCATGTTTACCTGTCTGGTGAGATCTCTTCTGGGGGATAAGGTCAGACTGGACACAGTCGCTTACACTGAATCCCAGGACAGGGTGAGACATCGCTCCTGTCCACCTGGTGGGCCTCCCTGTGTGGCCCAATCTGGTTCTGTGTGGCTCCCGATCTGGTTGTCTGGTGGGCCTCCCTGTGTGGCCCAGTCTGGTTGTCTTTTGTCCTTGTGTCTGTTTATTTCTTGTGTGGCTGATATTTGTTTGTGTGCTAGCATTCTTGTCGGATTCATTTTTCCCTCCCTCCCTCCGCTGGCAGCCTGGAGCCTGGGCTGGAGGGGCAGGGGGAAAAGTAGCGAATGCAGCACAGTAGCTGAGCCCCATGAGGCCTTCCCGGGCCAACTCCTCCAAACACTTTTTCTGTCTGAAGAGCATGAGCGGATCTGGCAGGAAGCCCAGTGGTCCATCCTTGGACCGAACAGCTTGCCTACAGATGACCCTGTTCGGATCCACAGGGTCTTTCCTTCTGCTCACCCGAACTGGGACCCCAACAGTGATGTAGGTAAGGAGGCTCTAGATTGGTTTTAGCTTTTGTAACTCAACCACAGATATAAAGAAGAAGTTGCAGAAGTTGGAAGGGTTTGAGGGAAAGGTATTGTCTGAATTGGTGGAAATTGCCCAGCAACAACCGTACAACAGTACAACAACCACGACCTCCCCTCAGGAAAGGCAAACCTGAAAGTTGGCAAAAGTTTTACTGGCCGCCACGGAAAATTGACTGAATGGTCCCCCAGAAGGCAGTATAACTCTAGGAGCCAGAGATTAGAACAAAGTGTCTTAGGCAGAAGGTATCTACTCACAATTGCAGTTCCCCACCCTTCCAGACCTCAGCCAGGACTTGCATTGAAATTGTAACATTGCAATGGAGTGCAAAAAGCTACAAGGCCTTTGCTATTGTGTTATGTATGCACAGTTGGGTTCTGTGTTTATGTCTATGTGAGTATGTCCAGATGTCATGTACATGATTTTAAGATTGGCAAATAGAAAATGAGTGCTCATGAAAATTTAAAAAATGGATCCAAATACCTTTAATTCACTTGATTTAAAAGGTTCAATCTAAATTGGGTAACTCACAAGTCTCTCTAGGTGGTCAAAGAACTAGTATAAGCTTGCCTTAATTTGATTTAAAATTAGAGTTGGTGGTCTTTTCTTTACCACCACAAATTCTGAAGCTGGACCTTCGCTCTGGGACTCCGGGATGGAGTGCGGCCCAGGGGGTGCGCAACTTGAGACATTCCAAGCCCCCGGGATGTGCCTTCTGTCCTTTGGATTACTGGAGTAAACTGCCGCATCAAAAGAATTAGCAAGCATCCAGTGGAGAAACCTTCACTTGTAAATGGCGCCTCCATAACATCTGGTATCTGGTTTTGAGATCTTTTCTGGGGACAGTGAGGTGTCTGGAGAGGCACATACACTCCTGTCCAGGGCAGTAACAAAATGTCACACTGTCCTCTGGTCCTGGTCTGGTTGGGAATTCCTACTGGGGACAGAGAAGTGCCTGACGAGTCACATATGCACTCCAGTCCGGAGCATTAGCAAGACGTTGCACTGCTCCCTGGTCGGTTTGGCGCCTGGTTCTCGTTCCCTTGTGCCTTGTTCTGTGTTCCATGGTTTTTCTGCCTTTTCATTGTGTGTCTTCTCTGGTGTAAATGTAAGAAAAGTAAATTTGTGAGTAACTTTGTTTGTTAGACATCTGATTAATTTTCAAGGTTAAAATGCTAACTGTTAAATATACCATCAAGAACTCTTAACTCCTTGAATTCCATTGGGTAACATTATTGATTGTTTTCATAAATTGGTAAATAAAAGAAGAAAAAAAAAGAGGTTTTAAAGTTGCTTTGTCATTGCTGAAAAAAAAGGTTCCTAAAGATCTTTAAAAAAGTGTTCCAACAGGTATAGTTCTATATGCTTAAACATTGTGTTCTTGTGAAGTGGTTAACAGATGTGTGTGATTCTGTATAAAGGTTTATAAAAGATTTCTGTGTATTCAGAGGCTCAAAGGTTTCAGCTGTTTCCATTGACGGTACTGTAAAAAATAATATTTTTATTGAGATAAAAAGTTTGCCTAAATTCAAATTATTACAAAGATTGTTTGATATTGTGAACAAAAAAAAGGGTTAACAAATGGGAGAAAGAAATTAGAAGGTTGTAGATATGGTCATGTAAGTGATGTAAAAGTTCTGTGAAAGTTGGTTAACTAAGTATATTAAGTTTTGTTTTTTTTTGAGCAAGTAATCTGAAAAGAAATTAAGAATTATACAGCTGTTATTGAATGACAAATATTATTTTGAAATATTATAATGTTATTTCTTTAAGAGCTAAACTTGATTAATGTAAAAACATCAATGTAATTATGGTGGAGTAATGCTCTTCTTTGTATATTAAATGTGTTTGTATCTTTCAGGTATATAAGCCTTGAGGTGAAAGCTCTAAAAGAGCATTATATCAAGTTGCTGTTCTCCAAACTAGAGTTGTATGGTAATTTTAGGCTTATAAAGATAATACATTAGAGATTTAAAATGTGTTTTTACTCTTGTTAATTTTATTTTGTATTTTTCTTGTAAACTGTCTAAAAGTTGCCTGTTAATGTTTTGCAGAGGTATTGCTTTAATGACACAACCTGGGTTAACTTAAGATAATAAGCAATCACCTAGGGTGGTATAAACCCCAATTAATGGAAAGGGTAAATAACAGTAAGGTTATAGGCATTAAAGTAAAGCCCAGTGCTCTTAATTTAAGACTGGTGAGACTGATTTGCTATATGTTTTATGACCAAGACTTTAAGTTAAATTAAAAGGAGCCAAGGAAGCCAATGTTTGGCTCTGGCCCTCAGAGTCAGTCTGAGTCCAGGGAACAGGGAACTTCTCTAAAGATCTTTGCAACTCTGGGCCACATGGCCTCCTGAGTAGGGAGGCTATGAGACATCTGGAGAAGAGAAAGCCAACCAGTGCACTTGCTAAAAGGAGGATCCCTAGTAAAGGGAGAGACATCCCTGGTGCTTCCAAGGGAAGCCACAAGGTCAAGCAATACCTGGACCCATCCTTGCAGAAGGCACTAGCAGAATAGAAAAGCTTCTCTTAAGTTCCCCCAAGAGTTATTCCCATCAGAAATCAGCTGACTCTTAGCAATAGATAAAAGCAAAAGTCGGTTTGACTTGCTTCATCTTAAACGCCTTGCAAAAAAAAGTTGAGACCGATACATAACCATTCCTGGGCATTTAAGAAATAATAGTGAAATGTAACTTAAGATACACACTTGTATTAGCCCCAAGAATTGGTAAGACTGGAGGCTACAAAAGAGATTCTTAGGCAGGAATGCCTATTAACTATAAAAAGAAACAGTTTAACTATTAAGTGACTGTCAAGTCAAAAGATTTTAGTGAGTTTAAGGCCTACAGATCTTCCTAACATACACAGGTAGGCTTAATATTCAGTAGTAAGTAGCTTGACTACCATCTTATCAGGATAGACATTTGATGTGTAAGATTAAAAGTTAAATGCTGTGTTTACATTCCTGATGACTCTGTGCATGTTAAAGATTTACATTCCACCCCCCACCCCCAAGAAAAAGGCCATGTCCACTCTGGCCTTATTATGGGGCCAACTTCTCAGCCCTCACACCTCCTGGTGAGAAATTATCATCTTTATGGTATACATTGACATGTTCCAGATGCTGCAACATTTATTCAGTACTCATGTTTTTTGTTTCTCTCATAGAAGCCCCCGTCCCTGATGACTTTACAACCTCTTTTGCCCAGGCTTCAATCTGACCTGACTTCTAATAAGGGAACTCCAAACTACTTGCCCCCCATCTTGTCACCACTGTTCAGCTCGAAGAAGCCAGATTTGGTCATTGTCCCTTGTCCTTACGGTAGTAAGGAGTTCCTAAAATTAGAAGGGAAATGAAGCCAGAATTTCAAAGGCAGTTAGTATATGTAGGTAAATCAAGTCAGGTTGGATCAAGAAAGTCAATTTTGAGTGAGTCTGGGGAAGTTGAAGACTGTTGGAAAATTGTCCACTGGAAAATTGTGATGTTGGTTCCCTCGGAGTCCTTCCTCCACCCTTGTGGAGACCCTGCCCCTGTCCTAACCTGTTGCCAGGGTGTCCTGTTCCAGAAATTGCCCCTCCCAGGAGGAGCTTTAGGACTTTCGATATCACCTCTCCTCCTGCCTGTTATCAGGGGAGTCCCTAGTGCCAGCATTCAGTCTCGCATTCCATCTCCCCTATTCTGCCTGCTTGTTTCTCAACCAAACATGGGGATGGCAGATTATGGAGGAGAACAAAGATTTGTTCTCCCAGATAAGACCAGGGGGGAATGTTATAAGCAAAGGTGACTTAAACAGGACTTGGACTGCCTCCACCTGATGGCCCATTGACCCACACTTGATGGCCCATTAACCCACCCTTAAACCTCCACCTGAGGGCCTGGGGGCGTATTAACCCTGTGCTTTTTAAACCCTGCCCTTGCTATGAGTTAGTGCCATTTTGTACTATCCTGCTTTGTGCTGGATGTAGTTTGTGGCCCTGGCCAGAATAAAGACTTCATTGGCTATTATGTGAGTGGCTTGTGAGACTTTCTTCCTGCAAATTGGGTACAACATAATTATGCAGCTTCACAGCATATATGTAAATATCAGAGTCAAATGAGGAGTTCTTAAGTTTGTTCTCAAAAATTTTTATGGTATTAACAATTATTACAAAATCTACAAAAAAAAAATTAAAAAACAAATGACTTTTTATTTTCAATTATGTCTACCGAAACTTAACATAATAGAATTTTCCCAAAAAACTCTCAAAATTGTATATTAATTCATTTAAGAATAATAATATATCCACTAGACATAAACATAAATAATGTACTTTTCTCTGAATAATATATGTATGTCCATAAAAGTGCATTCTTAGAGTCTTTGGTAGAGACTTATAGAATTATATATACATGTTCATGTCATCTGAGAACAGGGATAACTTAGCTTTCTCTTTTCCAATTTCCATGCCATTTTTCCTGTCTTAACAAATTGCTCTAGATAGGACTTCTATTAATATGTTGATTAGAAGTGGTTATCATAAGTTATAGTCAATTTTTTTTCTTATTTTCAAATGTTAGATTATTTTTTCTTAACACAATATTCTCTTCCCTATTGCTAGCCCATCAAAATTTCAATATCATTCTTTACAAAAATAAACAAAATTCCCTAAGTTCATGTGACACCCACAAAATATCCTTGAGCAATAAGAATCATGTTGAAGGCATGACTTCCCAAAGTCAAAGCTATCATATCTAAAGCAGAAAAATATTAATTTTAAACAGGTATACACGCCCAATGAAACCGAATAGAAAATCCAGAAATAACCCCATACCTTTACATCCAACTTTCTTTTTCCTATTTATTTATTTATTTTGGTGGCAGGGATTGGTCCTGGGGCGCTTTAGCATTGAGCTACATTTCCAGATCTTTTTAATTTGTCTTTATTTTGAGACAGGTTTTCATAAAATACCAAGGAAGTCCAATCCACGATACAATATATTTTAAACTGTACTTAAAAATGTTTATTAGATATTAACTGCTACAAATGGACTAATAAAGAGCCTTTGCATTTTAAGCTTTGCATTTATAAGCGGGAGGAGCTATCTTGTGTGTTCTATGTCCATAACCTGCATATAAAAACTATAGGGCAAGAAGGCTCTCCAGACCAGTGGATCAACAAATAACCACAGAGAGTCAGTTTTACACAACATATGTATCTTAAGGGTTTGAAAACTACTTATTATGCAATCAAAAAAATTTTTTTTTTTTTTTTTTGTAAACCGAATAATTTCAATTACTGATCAACCTTCTCTGGGAATATTTTAAAAATTGGTATCTGAGGTTCATCTTTCCATTTTAATATGATGTTAATTAGTACTTCAAATCTAGTGCACTCAAAATATTGTTTATTTAATATTAAATTTTTTCTCCAGGAGATTTCTAATTTAAAAAAAAATTAATATTCTTTTTTTAAAAATTGACATGGGTTATTTAATCAAAAGTAGGTTATTTAGCATCTGTAATTTTTTTCTTGAAGTTTTGTCAGACAATGTAAAAACATGGGTGATGAGACATATTCTGTTTCCTAAAGTAATTTATACTTAAATGGAATTTCAGGGAAGTAGACAGAAAATTATAATAAAGTTTGTACAGTTTCATAATTAAAGTGATTATAGAAACAAATCCTATCCCAACCTTGAAGAAAAACATTTATTTAAACATTTCTAGAAAGACAGATGTGGTATTATTATGAGAGTTATCATTGCTGACAATAGCATGTTTATGGTGTTAGGGTCCAATTTTGCTAATTTTTCCCACGAACCATAAAGAGCCGGTCAGTAATGTAATACACAAACTGAGTTAATTGAGCCAGCTAGCTGGGGTCAAGCTCTCCCACAGACATGAGGGAAGCGCAAGACCCCGAACAAAGGAAAGCCTCAGAATATATACCATTACCTACGTCATTGCCTGTGCTCGGGAAATTCACCCTGACCAAAGAGAAGCCTAGGATTACCCACATCCTTGTTGGAGTAAATAGCCCGTGTATGCGAAATTCAAATAGCCCGCCTCGGGGCTTAACATCCTAGCTTGCCTGGGGGTGGGGTTTCTATTCTAACATTCCAGCCTGCCTGGGGGCGGGGATTACTATCCTAACATTCCCCCCTTTTCTTATTTGTCCTTTTCAAATCTTTGAAAGGGTAGAGAAAGGTCTCTGGAGGAATTAATATTTCAATCTTGTAGACTAAAAAGTCTCCAACTTTCTTGGACTCACTCAAAATTGTCTTTCCTGATCCTACCTGATTCGATTCACCCGACTATACTGACTGCCCAACAGACTCTGGCTTCATTTCCCTTCTAATTTCAGGAACTCCTTACTACTGTAAGGGAATGGGATGATAACCGAATCTGGCTTCTTCAAGCTGAAAGTGGGCGAAGTGATGGGGCAAGTAGTTTGGAGTTCCTTTTTTAGAAGTCAGGTCAGATTAAAGCCTGGGGAAGGTCATAAAGTCATCAAGGACGGGAGCTTCTATTAGAAAAAACAAAAAACATGAATACTGAATAAATGTTGCAGCATCTGGAACATTTCAATGTATACTATGAAGATGATAATTTCTCACCAGGAGGTATGAGGGCTGAGAAGTTGTCCCCATAATAAGGCCAGAGTGGATATGGCCTTTATTCGGGAATATAACTTTAACATCCACAGAGTTATCAGGAATGTAAACACAGCATTTAACTTTTAATCTTACAGATTAGATGTCTATCTTGATAATATGGTAGACAAGCTACTTAATGTCATCTGATTCTATAAAATCTTTTTACTTGTATGACCTCTGTATCTACTAGTAGAGAACCATTTATTTCTGTTACTTGGAGCTAGATAATCATACTACTGAATACTAAGCCTACCTGTGTAGGTTAGGAAGTTCTGTAGGCCTTAAGCTGACTAAAAACTTTTGACTTGGCAGTCATTTAATAGTTAAACTGTTCTTTTTGTAGTTATCAGGCACTCCTGGCTAAGAATCTCTTTTGTAGCCTTCAGTCTTACTAATTTTGGGGGCTAATATAAGTGTATATCTTAAGTTACATTTAACTACTATTTCTTAAGTGCCCAGGAATGGCTGCATGATTGGTTTTAACTGTTTTTGCTAGGTGTTTAAAATGAAGCAAGTCAAACTGACTTTTGCCTTTATCTATTGCTAAGAGTCAGCTGAATTCCCATGGGAGTAACTCTTGGGGGAACTTGAGAGCAGCTTTTCCATTCTGCTAGTGCCTTCCATGAGGATGGATCCAGGTCTTGCTTGACCATGTGGCTTCCCTTGGAAGCAGCAGGGATGTCTCCCTTTTTTCAGGACCCTCCTCTTCATAGCAAGGTCACTGTTCAGCTTTTTATTTTCCATAGATCTCACAACCTCTCTGATCAGGAAGTTATGTGGCCCAGAGTTGTAAAGCTCTTTAGAGAAGCTCCTTGTTTCCTTGATTCAGACTTGACACTGAAGGCAAGAGCCAAATATTGGTTTTCTTGACCCTTTTAATTTAACTTAATGTCTTGATCTTAAACATCTAGCAAATTGGTCTCACCAATCTTAAATTGAGAGCACTGGGCTTTAACTTTAATGCTTATAAACTTACAGTCATTTAGCTGGAGTCTGTGCTCCCTATCTGTCCTGTAGGTGATGGCTTAAACTAACTCAGGTTGATTTCTTAAAGCAATACCCCTGCAAGACATTAACAGGCAACTTTTAGACAGTTTACAAGGAAAATATAAAATAAAATTAATGAGTAAAAACACACTTAGTTTGTGAACAGATCTTGAATTTTGACTGAGTTATATATTATAACCCCTGTTTCTTAACAACAAGAATCACCCCTTTGACCATAACAGTAAACAAATTAAAGTTTGGCCTACTTTGGAGCCATTCTGGAATGTAGTAAGGTGGAAGGAAGAGCCTTACTTTAGGTGAGGTGGGGCTCTTTATAAACCTTAGGTCAAGTGTTTTAGTTCTGAAGCTGATCTTTGCTTCTTAAATAGAATTTCACAGAGCTTGTATACATTGTTACCCAAGTTCACATGAACATTAGCTAACACAATATATTACATTTAAAAAAACTAAAGAAAGGCTGAGAATATTTAACCTTTTGTGAAAAAGTAGTAAAATGTTGTTGTGTTTTACAATATTAACTTTTATATAGATTAGGCTCTCATGAACTTAAAAAAATACATTTAAATTGTATATCAGTGTAAAAAGTAACATAAAACTTTATATCTTATTGACAACAGGTCTAATTGTAGAACACATTTTAAATGATAGAGATAAATCTCTAATGTATTATCTTTATAAGCCTAAAATTACCATACAACTCTAGTTTGGAGAACACCAATTTGAGATAATGATCTTTGAAGCTTTGACCTTGAGGCTTATATACCTGAAAGATATGAACACATCTAGTACACAAAGAAGAATAATAGCACCACAATTACATTAACGTTTTTATATTAATCAAGTTTAGCTCTTAAAGAAATAACATTATAATATTTTAAAACAATAGTTGTTTGTTTAACCACAGTTGTATGATTTTTAATTTCTTTCAGATTACTTGCTCAAAAGAAACCAAAACTTAATAAACACAATATTATGGGTCAATTAATGTTTTAAGAAATCCTTGTCCTCTTACCACATAGATTAAACCTTGGTTTATATCAGTATATTAACATTTAACCTTAGGGAAGAAAAAACCTTAAATATCTTTTCCTGATTGTTTTATATACTTCTTTAACCAACTTACACAGGCCTTTTACATCACTTACATAAACACTCTTATTTACTTCATCACATAAAGACTTTCTTATCTTGAAACATTTTCTCTTTCTTCTATTGAGTATGGTTTTCATACCTATAACCTTCTAATTTATTTCTCTGATGTGTTAACCCCTTTTTCTGTTCATCTTTTGAAACCATCCTTATAATAATTTGAATTTAGACAAATTATTTCATCTTAATAAAAATATTCTGTTATTTATAGTACTCTTAATTGGAACAATAGAAACATTTGAGCCTCTGCATACACAGCAATCTTTTATAAACCTTTCTATATAAAATTACACACATCTGGTTCATTTTTATAAGAACACAATGTTTTAAGTATATAGAATTATACCTGTTGAAGCTTCAACCTTTTTCAATGATGACAAAGCAACTTTAAAATCTCTCTCTTTTTTTTTTTAATTTACCAACTTATGAAAATAACTAGTAATGTTACCCAATGGAATTCAAGGAGTTTCTTGATGGCATATTTAATAGTTAGCATTTTATTTTTCATTTACCCAGTTTAAATTGAACACTTTTAAATCAAGTGAATTAAAGGTATTTGGATCCATTTATAAAATTTTTATGAGTGCTCATTTTCTATTTGTCAATCTTTATAACACAAGTGTGCACACATACACAATAGCAAAGGCCTTGTTGTTTTTTAGGCAATCTCCATTGCAATGGTACAGATGTTTAAAAACTCCATAGCTGAATAGGACTGATCAGTAAAACATTGACCTACGTGTATAGGATCAAAATCATGAGTGTGTGTGTATATATATATATATATATATATATATAGAATATATAGAATCAAAAAATTCAAGAGTCTTGAGAAAAAATGACTAGCCGGTAACATAAGCCCAGGTAAAAAGACACTTTTACTTTTTTTTTTTTTTTTCTTTTCTGGGGCTTAAGCTTGCTTGCTTCCTCATTTGCATTTTAATGCCAGTCCTGGCTGAGGTCTGGAAGGGTGAGGAAACTGCATTTTTTTTTTAAGTTGGTAACCAGACAAGTCTAGATAAAATTATGATACCTTAGTTTTGACTGTTAGAACTTTTTATTAATTATTTTATCTCTGACTAATCAACTTTCAACTGCAAGATTGTACTATATTTTAGAAAACCATTAAAGACCAGATTGTTATAGTAAAAACATCATCCTTTTAAACACATTTACATCTATAGGTGACCCATTTAACCAAGATCATTTCTAAGAAACAATTTAGAAGATAAGTATATTATTGCCCATGTCTTAAGGGGCTAGAAACAGATACAAACAAAGAAGACCCACAATGACAGACAAACAGAGAGGATCCCCAAACTATGGCAACAGACAGAAACCTTTAAAACAGACCAGATATGGGAAATTTCTCCAAGTTCCCAATTCCCACTTAATCATGGCTCTTACTCCAGTTGTCACCGAGGTCTCCATGAAGGAACCAGATGCTCTTACAAATGGGAACCAGAAGTGTAAAATCAAGTGTCTCTATGTGGTGACTTTTCTGTATTTAGTTTTCCTAACTTCACAGTAGTCTGCTTTCAAAAGCTCACCTTACATTCTCAGCATGGAAGTACAGTTGCATGGAGTGCCAGGCCTGCCCAAGCGGAGAGGGGGCTGCTCTGGACTGCTAAAATTTGTAATAGAAAGTTCTGTCCCTGTCCCCAAAGCCAATTAATGCCAATTAAATAATGAGGACATAGTCTTGAGGAAAAAGAAAAGAAAGTTTATTTTTTTGCTAGCCAAGGAGAAACACAGGGGCTTCCTGTCCCAAAGGCTGTGACTCTCTTGGCCAGGAAGGACAAAGGGTTTTGATGGATTTTTAAGAGTTACATTCCAATAAGGGTTCCCAGGGTACCCAGGTGGCTGCTAGGTTCACTTGTTAATTTGGGAGATATTCATTTCTTAGATCCCCAGCAGTTATTTCCCTCCTGCAGTGGGTGTGCTCAAGGCAGCCAACTAGGAAGAAAGAGATAACATTGCCTCTCTAATCCTGCTTAGTAAAAGGGGGTAAGGTTTGTCAAAGTTCTTTAAAACATAACTCAAAAGAGTATCAGGCTTACTTGTCTCATCACCCATTTTGTCATTCAATTTTCTTATATTTATATCAGAGAAGACACACAATGAAAAAGCAGATCAGAAAGAATGAAAGAAAGGCTGTAAAAGTCACACACACACAAATCCAGCAACCACACAAATTCTCAAGGCAGCCTCACGTTCACTCGGACCAGTCCTCCAATCACTCTCTCTCACATACACTCTCTTCCAGATCTGGATCCTTACTTGGCACCAATCAAAAAAGCGTCCACCTGGACTGCCGGAGATCAAAGAGGTCTAGGACGTCCTCCACAATGCTGACCCGTCGTCTGCCCTAGGTAGAGGTCCCCCAGAACAGATGAGAGCCTTGCTCTCCCAGACGAGAATATAGAGTTCCCCCAGAACAGATGAGGGTGGCCAAACCTCTTGCCGCGGTCTTCCAGAGTCAGAAACTTTGATACCGTTGGCTGTTTGCCAGTTCAAGGGAAAGCGATCCCGGGCGAGCCCCCAGATGTTAGAGTCCAGTTTCGTTAATTTTTCCCACAAACCACAAAGAGCCAGTCAGTAATGTAATACACAAACAGAGTTTATTGACCCAGCTAGCTGGGGTCAAGCTCTCCCGCAGACATGCAGAAAGCGCAAGACCCCGCACAAAGGAAAGCCTCAGAATATATAGCATTACCTACATCATTGCCCGCACATGGGAAATTTACCCTGACCAAAGAATAGCCTCGGATTATCTACGATTTTTTTGGAGCAAATAGCCCACGTGCGAGAAATTAAAAGAGCCTGCCTTGGGGCTTAACATCCTAGCTTGCCTGAGGGTGGGGTTTCTATTCTAACATTCCAGCCCACCTGGGGGCGGGAGTTACTATCCTTACAATGGCTACCTAGTAATGAGGGGAACTCTCCCATCCATAATCAACATAATCTGATGATAGCTTTAACTAACATGTTAGGATTTAGCTCACTAATTTTTACTTCTTTCATACTAAATTCTTTTTATACAAATTGTGTGACTCATTTCATTGTCAATTTTGAATTTTTGTTCAAATGTAAAATTCACCTTCTTTATTGAGCCTCTCCTTTTTAAATTGTTGTACCCAATTTTCAGGAAAAATGTCTCACAAGCCACTCATGTAATAGCCAATGAAGCCTTTATTCTAGCCAGGGCCACCAACTACGTCCAGCACAAAGCAGGATAGTAGAAAATGGCGCCTGTTCATAGCAAGGGCAGGGTTTATAAAGCACAGGGTTAATATGCCCTCAGGCCCTCAGGTGGAGAGTGTTTAAGGGTGTGTCAATGGGCCCTCAAGGGTAGGTCAATGGGCCATCAGGTGGAGACAGTCCAAGTCCAGCTTAAGTCGCCTTTGCTTATAACAAAATGAATACCTAAACATTATTCTAGCTGTAGATTCAACATTTTGACTTCCTTTCCTCCAGTCAAAATGTATACTTGTATATCTTTCCAAGTGGAAAAGGGAAGAAGCATGGGAATTTTGTTCACTTTTGAGAGCAAGCATTTTTCTTCTTTCATCAATCTCAAAATAATAAATGGAAGTATGGGACAATTTGGAAATGTACTCATACATATTATACATTACAACTGATATGATAATATCCTCTTTCTAACTAGTGGCCAACCAACTAGTTTCTTCCCATAGAAGAATTTAAATTTAAAAAAAAGGTTCAAAACATGTGCTCTTATTTCTTCATTTTTTCATATTACTTTTTTTAATTATCTCTATATTGGAGAAATTTCAACCTTATAGTTATCATCCACCTAAGATAGAGCCCCCAAAATCTGCAATTATTAGCCTATGTTGGAGTCGAGATGTCAGGCCTTCTGGACCCTGTCAGCCGAGGGAATGGAAAGCTCTGGCTCTGGCTGCTTGCCACGCCCTGTTACGGATCTAGGCTAAGCAGGGGGCATGGCTGTGACATATCATGAGACCCAAAACTGCCCTACTGATTGGCTGATGTCCACATAAAGCATTGTCCACCCCCTTCAATAAACGAGTTCCGGCGCTGACCACTGACCGGGCTCCTGGGTATGTTCCTGTATCATTTGAAGGCAGGGGAGGGAATGCTGGTGGCCTTTAATTTCCCAATCTAGTCTCATCATTGAGGTAGTCCCCTCTGGCCTCTTTTGCTGGACAAAAGAGGTCCATCCCGGGTATGGGGGCTGGGGGGGCTAAAGACTTCAACCCTTATAATATCCCAACATCGAGATTCTGAGGCATAGTATTATATTGTCTGTGTTAATCAGATATACTCACAGGATACTTCAATTTCAATGGGAACGTTTTTTGTGGGGAAGTTTCTGTCCAGTTTTCAAATATAGCAGTAATGTTAAGGGTGAGCTCTTTTCTATATCAGCTTCTGTCTTAGCTTTATAATTTTCCCAAGAACTTAGTGAAGCCAGTGGGAGCAGAAGTGTATTCTTTAAAATTCTGGTCTGTATTCTAGGAAACTTTGTTTCAAACCTAGCTCTCCTGTCCTTTGAGGAGGTCCATGGACAATCAATAAACTAGCAAAAACAAAATAAAAAAAAGAAAGAAAGAAAACCTCTTTTTCTATTTAATCAGTAAGAATTGTACCTGTTCTAAACAAAACTGATGACTATGACTTACAAATGATTAAATAAAATCCCTGTGACTTAGAAAGCTTTTTTAGAAACTATCCTTGCACTGAGAGAATCATGAGAGGCATCAGAAACATATTCTAATAATTGATATATTAGTGTATTAGTTATTGATGACTGCACAAAAAATTATCCTAAAATTTACAAAGAGAACAAACATCTTATATTGCAGTTAACGGTACACTGTATCCAGATACTCTGTGCCAGAGTACTCTATGAAACTGTGATCAAGATGCCCGTCCAGTGTCTGTGGTCTCACCCAAACATATCTGGAAAGAAACCATCTGTGAGCTTGCTTGATGCTGGTTGCAGCACTTAAAAGGTTTCTTGCACACTGTTGAGCTGAGGCCCTTAATCCTTTGTTGGCTATTAGCTTAAGGCTGTTTGAAGATTTTTTTTTACCAGGTGGACCTCTCTTACAGTGTAGTTTGCTTCATTAAAGCATGCAAAGAAGGTGATTTTGAGAGTGTGCTAGCAATACAGGAGTCAGAATCTTTTGTAACCTAATCTGGCAAGTGACATCTCTTTAAATTTGCTGTATTCTCTTGGTTAGAAGCAGATAGCTCACAAATAAAACATTACATAAATCTATGAATATCTGGAAGTAGGAATTGGGGGCCATTTTATACTCTGCCTAAGACAAGTAGACATTAATTACCCTACAGGCAATCTTTTTTACGTTTAGGCAAAACAAAACAAAACAACAAAAAACAACAACAACAACAAAAAAAAAGCTTAGAAGAAAATCCTTGTGTTGAAAGTCATGGAAAGTATTGGTAGATTAAAAAAAAAAAAAAAGCAATATTTAAGGCATTTACATATTTAAAGCTCTAACATAACAAATTTGTTAAAGATTTAAACTTCAACAATTTATATATGGATTGTGCAGTTTGCAACTCACTACTGAGGAGCTATATATACCATGAAAAAATTTAATCTATGATGTAGAGGTTCAAAGATTTTTTTTTTTTTTTTTTTTTTTTTTTTGTGGTGCTGGGGACTGAACCCAGGGCCTTATGCATGGGAGGAAAGCACCACTCTACTGACTGAGCTACATCCTCAGGCCCCAAAGATTTTTTTTTTTTAAATAAAATAAAGTCTAAAGACATTTACAGAAAAACTCTTTGTAATTATGATTGCAATACTCATGCAAATAAATTATCACTCAATTGTGGACTATTATGATTGATAATTGGCTGTTAAATAATTTGCATTATAAAAAGGAAACCAAAAGAAGAAATCTTAGAAAATGAAAAGGAAAACACAATAGCTGAAAAAAGATTTGATCACAATCAAGGGAAATTTTAATATTACACTGCTTACTATAAAACCTATAAAGGGTTATATTTTAATAGTAAGTATATATAGTATACCTATAATACTGTGATGATTTCTTGCTTCCCTGAATGCTGAAGTATAACACCAGAGAAGCACTCCTAGGCAAGTGTAGAGTGGAAAGTGAAAGACTTTAATTAAAGGATAGCAGAAAACACTTCCCCAGGAGGAAGAAGCCCCCCTCTCCAAGGCTGAATCCCTGGGGTGGGGAGGTCTTATCTCTTTTGTATCTAAGGTCTTCTTTTGTCTTCCTACATTCCTGTCCTTTTTTTGCTTATCTCCCTCTATCCTGCATGTGGTCAGGGATGCCAGCAGAAAGCCAAAAGGTGGAAGACAGGTGGGCCCATGTGGGGTGGGTGAGAGTGATCTGGGCCGGAAGGGCCTAGGGTGATTTGATTTAGTATCTCCCTGTCTTGCTGCAAGCTGCACCATTAACAGCTCTTTAGGACTGGCAGGGTCCTTGGGAACATTAACATTTGAAAATCTCTGATGTTGTTATGGTTTCCCAGGCTTAGATTGACTCCATTTCCTTTAATAGACTCCATATTAGCCTCGATTTCCCTAACTACACTAACTCCCTATCTTTAAATCTGGCTTCACCTATGCCATAAGCAATATAGATTTCTGATTTCCTGAGGACCAGGAAGACAGCTTATAGATCAACCAAACTGAGTTTATTACAGAAAAATTAAGGGAAAACATCTATCTGATAGTTAAAGCGCTGTCTGAGTAAAGGGAAGATTGAACGAAATAGTAGGGTCATTAGTAACAAGACATGTTTCTACTAAGGATAAAAATGTGTAACTCTTAGTAAATAATCAAAGGATTTCTAGGAACTTTTTTTTCACTCCTAGAAGAAAAAATAAACTCAGGTTTTTGATCAATAAAAAAGAAAGTAGAAAACAAGGAATTTGAGTTGTTAGAGAATAAAAATTAAGAAATAAAGTAATAAAGAATTCCCAAACTGTGGATTGTGGTATAACTAAAATAGGTGGATAAGTCCATTGCTTGCAACATTTAGTTTGGAGAAAACATCTTAACTGTTTAAATTACTCAGATTATACACTTAGAAAGTAGCAGAATCTGCATTAGAATCCGATACTAACTTATTTAAAAATGTGTCCTTTTAAATACTATAAAATCAAAGTGTTACAAGCAAAGGAGATTTAAACTGTCTTCACCTGATGGCCCATTAACCCACCCTTGATGGCCTATTGACCCACCCTTAAACACTCTCCACCGGAGGGCTTGAGGTAACCCTGTGCTTTATAAACCCTGCCCTTGCTATGAGCAGGCGCCATTTTCTACTATCCTGCTTTGTGCTGGATGTAGCTCGTGGCCCTGGCCAGAATAAAGGCTTCTTTGGCTATTACATGAGTGGCTTGTGAGACTTTTTTCCTGAAAATTGGGTACAGCAAAAGATCATGTTGTCTTACATATCGTTATATCAAACTCTTAGTTTCTATGTAATAAGTTCTTGTTATGCACTGAATGTCTTTGTTCTTCAGATTCATATGTTGAAATCTTAACTTTACAGTCATAGTTATTTGGAGATGAATCTTTTCAGAGGTGACTATGTCATTGGGGAAGAGCCAAGAATGGGATCAGCATCCTTATAAGGAGCAACTCAGGAGCTCCTTCAACCCTCTACCATGTGAGAACACAGTAAAAACATGAGTTTGGCAAAAAGGGTAGTATTTTTATTGTCTATTTATTGTAGAATATTTGCACTTTTAGAGTATATATGTATTACTAAATGTTTCAGTAAGTTTTTTAAATGCTGTGATTAAAAGACCCGACCAGAACAACTGTAGAGGAGGAAAGGTTTATTTAGGGGCTCATGGTTTCAGAGGTCTCAGTCCATAAGTGGTTTCTTTGGGGCTCAAGATGAGGCAGGACATCATGGTAGAAGAGGGTGGCAGAGGGAACCAGCTCACATGATGAAGAAGCAGAAAGAGACTCCACTCTCCATTTAGGAAATATATATCCTATAGCCACGCCTCCAATGAACCACTTCCTTCTGCCACATCCCACCTGCTTCCGGTTACCACCCAGTTAATCCCATCAGTTATAAATCAAGGGATTATATTAAGGCTATCACCCAATCCTTTTTCCTCCAAATCTTCTTGCATTGTCTCACATGTGAGCTTTTGGGGGACACCACATCTAAACCATAGGGTTATTAATTTAAAATGAATTAAATGTTATCCGTGAGCAAAGTTCTAATTTAGCAACAAATTCCTTTAAAAACTTCAGTAGATATAACACTGAAATGAGTGTTAGTAAATCTAGCTATACTATGTAGTAGTATTACATGCAAACAACTTTTTAAAGTTATATAAAATAGGTCATTGCTTTTAAAGATAAAATCTTCCATTTTTTTTAATCAAGACTCATATTCCTCATATATAAATGAGGCATTTATTTACATAACTATAAATGTTCTTTCCAATTCTGAATTCCTCTGGTTTTAAATACTAATAAATCTGAATTAACACAAGGGAAAATATGGAAAGTAGGGAAGATGGCAACACAACATGATGGCATAATGGTCATTTTCTAATGTTTATATACAGAAATAAAAATCCTCAGATTTAAAATTATGGTTTCAATTTTCTCCATGATTACACAAGATTTGCTGGATATATCTGCTGATTGCAATTCACATGATGGGTAGGGAAAAGAGACACTTTCATGCAAGGGACCCAACTCAAATTTGCAAAGTTTTCTCTGACTATGGTCTTTAAAAGCCAGAAGGAGAATCTAGGGGAAGTTAATTATACATTCAGATCCCCTGGCTGCATCCCTATTATACCAAAGTAGAAATTTGAAATGGATCCCATTAATGGTTGTCTATAATAAGCTGCTAAAGATCTTCTGATAACATCTGAGAATTACCTGGAATTAAAACTAGAAAAAAAAATGACAATCAATAATAACTACAAAATAGAAGTAATGGGTTAATTGCAGATATCGTCAAATCATATCTGATCTATTTTTTTTTTCCTAAATAAGGCTGCCACGAGGCATCTGTTCTATATCTGGATGACCACTATTTCCAACCAATAGGGATTTGAATGAATGAGTTTTAAAAGAATGTAGTGGTAATATAGCTATAGAGTGATTTCCAGCTTAATATAGAGCTACATAGGGAATGAAAGCACAATGAGGGCAGGAAAGGTGGGAGGGAGTCTTCAAGTAATTCTGTGGGACAAGGAAGCTTCACTCCTTATAATCACTCCCATAGTGACCTGACTGAAAGCTCCTTATGATAGTGTGATCTCACTGCCTGTCTGAGTCTTTCTTAGCACTGGGAGAAAATATGGCTGTATCAACTATTTTAAGAGCTACATTTGAATTAGAGAAGAATATTGTTTGAGGAAAAAGTAAGAGGAATATTTCTATTCAGTCCTTTCATTGGAGTAATAAATTTGACATACACTTTTGGTAGGGTCACTTGTTATCTGTTTCATAAATGTTTTAAATGCCATTTAAAGTAGTGGTTGTAAATTTACTAGAAAAAAAGAAAAGATGGTAGAATGATATGGCTATCATTACCCTAAGTATGTATGAAGACACGAATGGTGTGAATATTCTTTGTATATAACAGAGATATGTAAAAAAGTGCTCTATAAGTATAATATAAAATGTAATGCATTCTACTGTCACTTATAACAACTTAGAATAAAAAAAAAAAAGAAAATAGGCGACCAGAGAATGGTTCAGAATAAAAAACAAAACCAAACAAACAAACAAACAAAAAAAAACAAAGGAGAAAGATAAACCAAAAATGTGAAGAAAACTTTGGACTTTTCACATGTATGCATTTATGCAAGAAATTTTCATATTTTACAAAATCTTATGGAATCTCATTTATGGAAGCTGAATTTTTACTTCAGAAAATATTTCTGTGAAAATCATGTAATGAAGTAACAAATATAGTATTCTTAAAAATTAGCTTTTCAAACCTGGCAAGGTAAAAAGTACTCTATGTTTTGGGTTTTCTTAACTGTCAGTCACATCAAAGCATCAGGAAGGTTGTTCTACATATTAATCATTTAATTTATCTGTCAAAATGGAAAATATGTGGGTAGTCACTTGAAAGTTCAAGCAAATTTAAATGAATTAAAGGTTCAAATAAGTAATTACTGTCATTGGATAAAAGGTTACTTAGGACTAAACCTGACCACTCCATCTATTTTATAGTCTCCAGTCAAAGTTAGGTGGCTGTATATCATTGCCAGTCTTCTAAAAAGCTGACACAGAAATTAGTATGCTGACATTGAAACTCATTTTACAAGATATTTTGAATGTAACTAAGCATGAGACCTGAGGTCTAAAGATATCCTACTCCTCTTTAATTCTAAGGATAAATTTCTGACAGATTAAGTGCTGTAAATCTCCTACAGACACTGTCATGAATACCTTCAAATGCCACTCAATGTCCCCACAATGCTGTCAAGAAGGAAAGATCAATTATGGGTAAACATAAAAGCAAGAAAATAAAATTTTGTCAAAGAATTGTAATGCCGATTTGAATTTCATAGAAGGTTAATAAAAATGTATAAAAACAAAATAATGATAGTTGAGGTTAGTTACAAACTATAGCTCTGATAGTAGAATATTAAAAATTATAATAATAATATAAATATAAGGAAAATGAATAATCAAATTACATGATGTCTCAATAATGACAGGTTGTGAAAAAAAATAATAGTTTGTTGAGCATGTACTACATGCTGTGAATGTTTTATAAAGTTCAATATCTTCAAATTTGTCCAAAGTTATAACCCAACTGAAGCGCAAACAAAATTGAGTCAGAGACAAAGGTCAAACAAACAAGTAGGAAGTGTCAGAGTCTGGATTCAAAGTCAGGCCTATTTGGTCTCAAAGCATTCTCCTTTTCAAATTAAACAGAAATCTTATCATCACTCAGATGGTGTTATCAATGTAGTTAAGACCTCGTTGAATTCTATATCAGTTAACCTTTCCTACACCGCAATGTGCTCCAGCTAGAAAATAATTGTGGCTCAAACAAATGGATTAGTTGTTGTTGTTGTTGTTTGCCTTGGTGGTATGTTTGGTTCAGGCTTGAGATATAAAATGGCACCAATACAGTATCTGGAAGCTCAGCTTGGTGTGAGATAGTCTGGCTCTCTCTCTGGATGACCTCTCATGCTCTAAAACATCATCCTAAGCCTGTTCACAGGAAGGCAAGAGAACTTCCCAGGAAGAAGAGTAGGGAAGTTTCATTGGGAGAGTGCAGCTTTTGAAGTCTTGGCCTTCTTCCCTTTTGCTTAGATTAGCTGACAAGTCACAGGGCCACTTCTGCACTTGGTGAAATGCTGTGACAGAAACTGACTTAATACTATGACTATTGAACAAAATCATTTTTTAAAAAAAAAAATCAATATTAGCCTCCACATAAAAAGAAAGTTTTTTTTTTTTTTAATGAGCAAAAATTTCAGATAAGCAGTGAATGTTGTGAATGTTATACTTAATTGAAATAGCTCTTGCTCCTCCGACTAACATGCTCTACTTCAATCTTCTGCGCATCCAACAGATGGCAACACTATCCTTCAAACTGTTAGGCCAAACTGTGGCATTTTCTTGACTCTTTCCTTTTACTCCATCAGGAAATTCTGTAATGTCACCCATTACATAAAGCAGATGAATACTGCTCAAACCCTTTATTGGTTCTGGTCACTGGCATTTCCTGTTTGTGTTCCCACAATGGCCTCCTGATTAGATTTTCTCACTCTACTGTTATAAAAACTACAGTCTACCAGTTCTTCAAAGCAACTACATCAGATCATAGTAAAACCTATGAATAACTCCATGTTTTATTCAGAATAAAGAAAATCCTTATAGTAGCTCACAAGTCCTTACATAATATACAGACTGTGGCATTCTTCATTTCCAATACCTTTCTGATCATTTATTCCATTATAGGCTTACTAACTTCTCAAATGTTTCTCAAACAGGGAAAATACATTTCCACCTTATGACATGGCAAACATTCACACAAAATGGAATAGTAATTCTTCCACTTCAAGTTGTTGCTCACACCCTAACTTCCTAATGATATCTACATAAGTCCTGATGAATCTTTTTATAATTATAAGCCATGATATGCATCCTTAATTCTCTAAATATTCATTTAGTTGATTAACGTTTCAATTTTTTCCTTTTAACATCTATCACATGTGAACATACCACATAATTTACTTATTTATTTTGTGTTGCTTCACAAAAGAATACATTTTTTGTTTAATGACATATTCCAAATATCTGTGTTCAATGAAATTTTGAATGAATGAGTAAATAATGATAATAATCCAGAGGACTATGCTGTATTGCTATGTTAGAAAAGAATAACTATATTTAAACATTCAAATTAACTGAAAAAATCCACAAGATATATTTATTCTTTTTTAATATTATGTAAGCTCCTGGAGGATTTGATATAGTAAACCAAACTTTCTCATTTAGGTACACAAACTTCAATCCAGCTTTTATAGAAAATGATTTAACATAGTCAATATCTGTAATGACCAATACATGAGGTGAAGAGTATCATATTCAAATTTTTTTCTGACATTTCTTGTATCAATAATAAAGATATGCAATAAATGTATCTCTTTCAGACTAAGCACAATAACAAAAGTATTTAATATTACTGGACATAAAAATCAATGTTAATATTTTTATTGATCATAGTTTTCATTTCCTAACTAATCTTTTGGAAATAATACCAACACATTAGGCTGTTTTTTTAAAAAAAAAAAAACTGACTTTTTTGCTGTTTTAGGTATAAATAAAATTAGGATACATTTTTATGTAATCACAAAAGCATGGAATATAATTTGTTCTAATTCAGTTCTCAGCACTTCCCCCTGACTCCATCTCCCTACCCCTATTTCTCTGTTTCTACTGATTTTTCTGCATTGTATTTACAGACATTTTTTTTTTCCAATTAGTGTCCTGTTGATATACTTGATGTTAAGATTCAGTGTGGTATATACATGCAAGTACAAATAAGCATTTTGAACCTTTCCTTTCCCCAAAGTGTTAGCTGTATAATATCTATGTTGCAGATTTTATTTTTTCCACAACACAAAGGAAATACTATATTCAATTTATTTCTACAATAAATTATTTTGAATGATTTTATGATGAGGATTTTTGAATTATTCTAAGTAATATAAAGAACTCAAATTTCCCCTGATTTACTCAGAATAAACATGTTTTCTGAAAGCATCACATAATTAAGGTTTTAAAAGCCTCACTGTATTTATTTATTCATTAATTCACTTTATTTTTCACATTAAATGTGAAGATGTGTGCTTTAATTAATTCTATGTTCACTTAGCATTTGTATGAAAAGCTTTAGAATAAAAAAGTTACTAAACAAATTTCTAGAAGAGTTTATGCATTTTAGTAAAAAATGAATCACAATAAAGCTATCAAAAATAGTAAAATAATTCTATTATTTTCCAGTATGCTAGTGGAACAAAATAAAAGTATAAGGGGATAGTTTATCTTCATTACCTTTCTCTTACACACTCTGTTTCTTGTATTCCAACCCTAGGATGTGAATAGGTTCTAGATATATGGTATCAAAATTAGATGTATTGCTAATTAATATTTGTTAAGTAATATTTTGTTAGAATAAGATTTTAGACTCTTCTCTCTGGTCTAAATAAAAAGTTTCTTCTGGCTAAATTCTTCAGTTCTCTCTTAACCCTCACAAAATACAGATGGCAAATTTCAAACATGGCTCCCACATTCTTTGACATGCATTTCACCAAGATTAGTTTTTATACACCCTTCCCTTAAAATGTACTAGGGTTTGTACTCTAATGCTTTGGAGGCTAGTTTGTAACAGGTCAGGCACGTACTCTTGATTATTTTTGATCATTGGCTCCCTGGATGCCCCCATTTGACTTTAGTCTTGGCAATGATTTTTTTTTTTTCCTATATCATACCAAAAGCTCAGGCAACAGAATAACAACTAAATAAATAGAATACATAAAGATAAAAAGGTTTTGATAGCAAAGGAAACAACCAATGAAGTGAAAGGAAAGGAAATATGTCATTTGAGAGAAAACCCTTTCTAAAACAGGATCTAGCTTACATATTAAACCTAAGGTTCCCTCCCCAGCACCACACGAACACATACACCTGAACACACACAAAAGCATCCAAGATATATTAGGAACTCATATATCTCAGCAAAGAAAAAAAATTTAAATAGGCTAAGGATTTGACAAAACCTATCTTCAAAGTAGACATAAAAAAGTAAATAATAAATAACAGAGTGAAAAGATAAAGTATAAAATGGAAGGAAATATTTGTAAACTATACATCTGAAATGGGGTAATATCCAGAATATGTAAGAAACTCAAAACAATCAAAATAAGATATGCAAATGGCTAGTAGTATATGAAAAGTGCTCAATATCATTAACTATCAAAGCCATGCATACCAAAATGACAGTGATAAATTATCTCTCTTCAGTAAGAAAGGCTGTTGCTAAAGAAGCAAGAAATAGCAAGTGCTTGTGAGGAAGAGGAGAAAAAGGAATCCTTGCACACTATTACAGGGAATGTAAATTAGTTATAATAGTATAGAAAACAGTATGTTAGATCCTCCAAAAATTAAAAATACAACTACTCTATGATTGATTAATTCCAACAGTGGGTATATTTCTAAAGAAAATCAAATTGGTAAGTTGAAGAGATATCTTCTCTCCTATGCTCATTGCAGACTGCTCACCATAACCAAGAAATTAAAACAACCAAAATGCACATCAATTAATGAAAGGAAAAATGCATGTATAAAGATGTAACCATTGGAATATCATTCAGCAATAAAAATAAGGAATCCTTTTATTTTTGACAACATAGATGGAGCTGAAGATAATTTGTTAAGTGAAATAAGCAAATTTCATCAATATGTGGAATCTAAAATTGTTAAGGTCATAAAAGTTGAGAGTTGGGTGGTGGTTACTAAAGACTAGGGAGAATGTGTGGATGTCAGGGAAAAGTTGATCAGTGGATACTAAGACACAGGTAGGGAGGAGAAGTTCTAGTGTAGTATTGCATAATGAGGTGATTACAGATAACAAAGTACTGTAGAGTTAAAAAAAGACAGAAGAAAGGATTTTGAATGTTTTCACCATAACTAAGAGATAATTATTTGATAAGGTAGATACATTTAATCTGAGTCAAACTTTATACAACCTATACATATATCCAGACATCATATGCCATCTAGTAAATATATACATCTTATGTTTTGTGTCAATTAAAAAGTAAATTTATGGGCTGGGGTTGTGGCTCAAGTGGTAGAGCGCTCGCCTAGCATGCACACCGCCCGGGTTCGATCCTCAGCATCCATGTAAAAATAAACACATTGTGTACAACTAAAGCAAATAAATAAATATATTTTTAAAAAGAAAATAAAAGTAAATTTATTATAAATTTTGAAAAAAAATTTACCAACAGGTACATGCAAAGGTGATTAAAAATCAATAGTCATTAGAGAAATGTCAATCAAAACTATAAAGAGATATAACTTCAGGCCTGTTGGGATGGCTTGTAAGGAGCGGCGACTGAATTATGAGTCTTGAACTATCCTGTGACAGAGGTGATGCCTCTCTTGGGAACTTTCGGTGCAAAGGCATTGATTTGAGACTGCCCAGTTGCTATGGTGACACACTGTTCAATAAGAGGTTCTGTGCAAGCCATGGGGCTACTCAGTTCTTGACCTTGAGGTCAGACACCAGCTGCTCCCGGGTAGAATGTTATGGATGCAAGCTGATAATCATAATTGGACTGCTCATACTTATGACTTTGGTTCTGTTTATTTTAAAGAAATTTTCTCACAATAAATCCTTTTCATGTTTATACCTATATAATAAATGTGCTGAGCTTGTTGTATGTCACTGCCTCCCTACCAGGTTTGTAGTCAAGTACTGAAACACAGCTTTTTCTCTATTTGTGTGTCTGTTTTTTTTTTCCCCTCCATCTCCTCACCACCTGTTCAGGGAGCCCAAATTAATGGCCCTGCAGGTCACAGCAATGGCTTTCACCAAAAAGACAAGAAATAAGTGTTGGAGAGAGAAAAAGGAATCCTTGTAATATTGGTTACAAGGTTGGAATGTAAATTTGTATTGCCATTATGGAAATAGTATGGTGGTTCCTCCAAACTCTAAAAACAAAAACAAAATTCTGAAAATAGAACTATCATATGCTTTATCCAGTAGTTATTTTTTTTTAGGTATATTTCCAAAAGACGTTAACTCAGCACCTTGCAGAGGTATCTGCGTTTCTGTTTTCAATACAAGCATTATATACAATAGCCAAGAGATAGAAGCAATCTAAGTATCTGTTGATGAATGAATGGGAAAATGAATTGTGGATATCTATTTCAATGGACCATGTTTATTTTTGCCTTAAAAAATAAGAGACCTTAACATTTGTAACATTATTAATATACCCAAAACAAGTTATGTTAAACAATTAAGGCACAGAAAGGGAAAAAAATACTATATGATCTCACTTCTATGTGGAACATCTTTTTTAAAAAGACCACTACATAGAAACAGGAAAACAGTTGTTACCAGGGTCTGAGGGCAGAGGAAATGGGTATAATATTGCAGTCTTATTGGATGGAGAAGTCCAGAAATCTAATATGCAGCATAAAATCCATAGTTAATAATAATGTATGGTATGATGTAATGCAGGAGCCCTGTTTGGGGAGATAGCTAAGATTGCGGTTGACTACGGGCCATAGACATTTTTGGGCATTGTTGCCTTCTGTAGTCTCATGGGACTTGGCCCAGGATCTCGAGAGATTTGAGCAGTGACTCAGCAGATCGACATTTTGGGGCATTGTCGCCTTCCGTAGTCTCACGGGACTTGGCCCAGGATCTCGAGAGATTTGAGGAGTGACTCAGCAGATCGAGCAAGCGCCATTCCTGCTCGGGCGCATGGATTGAGACCAGAGAGAGAAAGGACAGGGTTATCCCTATTGTATAGATATATTGTAGTTTCTTGTAAGAGTAGGTGCCTTGGTTTCTTGTGAGAGTGTGTATGTAGTGTTAGAAATTACAAGAGACAGAGACAGAAAGATTAAAGAATTTTTTCGTCTCCATCCTGTCTCCGGACTCCTTCCCGCGGCGCTGCCGTTCCAGGCTGCAATCCTTTTCCGGCGGCGAACAATGTAAGTTTGCTATAGAGCAAATTTTAGGTGCTCTTAACACACACACACAAACACACATGCGTGCATGTGCACACACACACACATACACACACACACAGTAACCATGTGAGATACATCCATAAATTCACAGTTAATTTATTCTACTATAGTAATCATTTCACAATGTATAACTCCTTAAATATATGTATATAGTAAAAATAATTTTAAAGTAAAATAAACATAACTCCAAATACTCAGATTATTCTTACCCATTGGAGTCTTTCCATTAGAAATAAACCTTTCCTTCTGTGCCTAGCTCTAATTCTGAGGCAGAGAATGGGCAATCATGTGAGAGAGTGGTTATTTTAAGCCACTAAGATCTAGGAGGTTTGCTATACCTCAATAAATATTGGAACCCCAACTACCCATCCTCCATAAATGACTATGGCTGTTGCATGACTGAACACCTGAATGTAACCATTGTTCTTTAAATAATCAAGATGCATTTACATGAGCAGTTCAAATTTTGGAGCAGAGCTTAACCACTATTGCATGCATAGTTACCAAAGTTGACCACAGCAACATTTTCTAAATTAGCCTGTCAGGTACAAAATATTGCATTTGGTAGAGTAAGTTCTTTACCAGTAAAGTAAGGGGAGTCAGGCAAAACCTGAAGAAATCTTGTGTTTATAATTCAAATAATATCTTCTTAATGAAAGTAAAGAGAAAGAGAAGGAAGATAAGATATTCCTACTATCAACAGAAAAATGGAAAGATGACAAAATTTAGTTGATAATCTCCAAATCATTATTTTCACTCTAAAAATTACCTTTTAATTCTACAAATATAACTTAAATTAATTTTCAAGAAACATAACCACAAAAGGAACTAAGTTGTTGAGAGTAATTGAGACAAATATTAATTTTTTCAAAGGACTATTTAAGTTAATCTGCAAATAAAAATAAAGAAAGGTCATTGGAATTTTTAAAAATAAAGAAAGGTCATTGGAATTTTTGTTGTGTGAGACTTTACATGAAAAACATTTTAATAAAATGTCTACAGCTATGGTTTAACCAGCAAAAGCAACTTAAAGCTTAATTAACTAGATTGTCAGTTATATTTTCATTCTAATTAATTTTTCTTATACTGGTATTGTCCCAGGGATTCTTTGTATATAGATAGATTTCTTTTTATTAATAATGCATTTTAACAATGTTTATTTGTATTTAGTTCTATTTTCATTTGTATTTCATTAAATGTCTATCACATCATAATTTTATATGCATGTAATTACCTATAAACAATTATGTCTGATCAACATTAAGACCCTCTTCTGGAAGCCAAATATTAAAAAAAAATAGTGTTACATTAAAATGCATTACATTCTGACATTCGCATTGCTTATTAGAAATACTTTTTAATTTATCTATGCACAATGATAAAATGAAAAAGCAACTAAAATTATGGTAATATTTCTGGGGAAAAAATGAACCAGCATTGAGGATAATAGGTATTTAATAAAAAAAGTCAAATACAAAGAAGTTTGTTCTTGAGATTTTTTTTTATTTTACCCACAAATTTTGCAGTTATTTTATTTTTTCTCTCCTAAGCAACTTGTTAAGAGTTATCTTGCAGACCATTAAAAATATTCCAAGTATATTCCTTAGTGTTGTACCATAATTCTGCATCAGCTTTTCTAAACCTTCTTCACCTAATGCTTTCTTCTGTAAGGTGACACGATGGAGGGTCAATAAGTGGGAAGATTCCTTTTAAATTTTGTACACTGTTCAAGATATTGCAGGAAGTTCCTGAGTACCATGTTCTCCTGGGATTTTCAGGCCATTGACAGTTGGCCTCAACATGTCCAGGCATAGGTGTCCCATGAGCCTCAGCAGCCTCTTAAGTAAACTGATGATTTTAATGGATTGAGACTCATGTCAACATATATCAAATGAAAGACCCTCTTGAAATTTGTCTTCTTCTGGGGCTCTCCCCATGTAAATTATCTCTTTGAAAATGTATTTCACAGTTTTGAAGAAATTTATGTAAAGATGTTTATAATTCCATATTTACTTATTTATTACATGTAATGAAGAGAGCCTGAGAAATTTTCTGAGTACATTTTCTTTCTGAAGGCTGAGGTGAGTGAGGAGCATTTGAGATGTGACATGTATAAGATTTTAGTAACATTGCCCGAACATGTAGTCAACTCAAGAAGTGACCTCTCAATGTAACTGCCAGTAAGTTCATGAGTCCATTCCTCATTTGGGACAACAGGCATCGCTCCTGTCCTCTTACTGAAACACAAACACAGATCAGACATTTTATAGATAAGTGTTCTTTCATCCTTTGAGGGTGGGCCATATAATAGGAATGACTTCATGCCAACCATCCAAATTGCAGGGGGAAAAAGTCACATCCTACTCTCAGGGGGTCTTCTACCCTATTTTTATATGTGACAATCATGATACAAATACTAGGGTTTACAATGGAAAAGAAGCTTAGATGGCATTGCACATAACATTTAAGAACAAGAAATAATTGTAGAACCAAATGATGATACCAAAACATCTTTTGGCTAAAAAATATATTAAAAATTATATTAAGCTTGGGAAAATGCATACACATAAACAAACACACAATGAGAATTTTATTAAAGCTACTTGTAAGTATTCAGTATGGGAGGAGATGGCCCAAATGACCTCCAGAATAGAAGTAGAATTAAGTCAACCTAGATCATCTGATCTAGTTTTTATTAAATATGAAAATAGGAAGAAAAAATAGGTGTTTTGAAAAGATACCATTGAGGAAATCTCTGTAATAATTTTTTACAAGATTAGTGTGTAAAAATCTGTAAATATGTCAATAATATTATAATACCAATGAACCTTCACTGTTCACTTTACTGAGGAAAGAACATCAGGTATTCATTAAGAAAATTAAAATGAATCCTACTCTATTACATTCCTAAGGAAAAAAGTTGCTTTTTCTAACTGTATGAATGCCAAATATTAATTGAAGGTGAAATGTTTCAAATGACAAGACAATTTCAATATTATGGAAACATTTGTTCCACATTATAGAATTAAATAGTTTTCAAACACAGTTTACATGAATGTAAGTGTTTATTTTAAGTTTGAAAGAAAAGTGACTGAATAATGTTGAATGAATTAGGATTAAGAACAAGTAAACAAATAAATATATGAGATAAAATACTGTCTAATACTTCAAAATGCTTTCCCATAACAAAAGATGCATTTTAAAAGTGATTTGTGCCAATAAGTGATATTTTAAAATGAATTAAATCATTCCACTTGCAATGTAAACTAAAAGACAATAAAATATTTTATATTTAAAATAACTGAACATTAATAACTATGGTGTGATGAAAGTTGTTTTAAAAGTTTTAAAATCACATGTTCCTCTACAAGTGAGAAGAAAGGAGAGACTGGTGGTCACAACACTTTTGGGACTTTGGAGGACTGTACTTAGGGTTCTCTACATGGTGTTCCTTCTCTTGGACCTGAGTAGGGGATGTGCTCCATTTTTGTATAATGAAAGAAACCAAAACCAGGCAGCAGAGAAGTTGAGGCTGCTGAGGCTCATGGGACACCTGTACCTGGACTTGTTGAGGCCAACTGTCAGTGGCCTGAAAATTCCAGGAGAACATGGTACTCAGGACCTTCCTGCTATATCTTGAACCATGTACAAAATTTAAAAGGAATCTTCCCACTTATTAACCCTCCATCTCATCACCTTATAGAAGAAATCATTAGATGAAGAAGGTTTAGAAAAGCTGATGCAGAATTATGGTACAACACTAAGAAATATACTTGGAATATTTTTTTAACTAGTCTGCAAGATAACTCTTAACAAGTTGCTTAGAAGAGAACAATAAAATAACAGCAATATTTGTGGGTAATGTAAAAAAAATTACAAGAACAAACTTTTAAGTTCACTCCTACTTAAGAGCCAAGTAAATGAATGTGTGGAGTGAGGCTAAGTATTATGGACATATGTATTTATGGGTATTGCACACAGTTTGATGCTAAAAGTCATATAACATAGAACCCGAGATCCTCAAATAAATATTCCACATCATAACCGACCATAAATTTTCACTTTTTTTTCTTTTACTACTTCCTAGTGCTTTAGAAATTATCTTTTTTTTTTTTTTTTTTTTTTTTTTTTTTTTTTTGGTACCAGGGATTGAACTCAGGGGCACTCGACCACTGGGCCACATCCCCAGCCCTTTTTTTTTTTTTTTTTTTTTTGTATTTTATTAGAGACAGGGTCTCACTGAGTTGCTAAGTGCCTCGCCATTGCTGAGGCTGGCTTTGAACTGGCGATCCTCCTGCCTCAGCCTCCCAAGTGCTGGGATTACAGGCGTGCGCCACCAGGCCCGGCTTAGAAATTATCTTTTTAACTCAAGAAAAATTGACTGAAATTGAAATTCCAGACAGAGAAGAAGTAAGCAATTTTGAAACAGTCTATTTATTCACTGTGTTTTCCAGGTGCTCAATGGGTATCAGATCAATCTCTTGTCTCACAGAGCTCACATTCAAACAGGGTGGGACAGATCACGACATGGACTAAATCTGTAGAATGCTAGCTGGTGCTATGTATATAGAAAATTAAAAAAAATAAAATAAACAAACATGGCATAAAAGCCAATGTAAGCCCAGAACAGGGAGAGAGGGTGTGTCACTCTTTCTTTTAGAGTGTTAGAGAAAGCCTTTTCAATAACGTGACAGTTGAATGGTAAAAAAACTTCAATCTAATGTTTGAGCAGTTCCAGTAAAGGCAGAGGAAAAAGCAAATGCAAAGATCTGAGATGGCAAAATGTTTGGCATTTTGAGAAAAATTAGAAACCAGAGAGCCAAGTGGGCCAGGAAAGGTGATAGGAGTAGGCCTTCTCTACAATATGTGAGAGCATGGAGTAGGAATGAAGATGGGGCTCAGGAACCTCAAGCCTAAAAATGTAAGAGTGTACGTCAATTTAACCAACTCCTAAATAAGTACCTTCTACTTAGAGACAGGCTTACTTTCCTAACAACCTAGAGAACTACTTGACTTTAGAAATCTTGCACTCTTTAGTGTTACCACCAAATTACAATGATACAGAAAAAGCTACCTTAGGAGTTAAATTAATCCGGATTGACTATAATAATCCACACAGATGATGGTATTACAGGCCGAGGTTATGGTGGTGAGTGGAAAGAGGTGATAATGATTCTGGATGTATTCCATAGGTAGAGAAGAATGAATATGTTGATAGACAAGGTGTGTGACATAAGATAAAACAATAAATTGTGGATGGATATACGACTTGTAACATGAGAAACTGGAAGAAGAAATGGCTCAATATGTGGTGGGGAAGACTATGACGGAGCATTTTTATTTGATAGATAGGGGTTAGAAATTTGGGGGGCACCAAATAATATATAGAAACCTGTGAGACATTCAAATGACTATTTTTAGTAGGCTTCTAGATTTATTAAAATGGGATTCAGGGAATATCCAGATCATGATTATGAATTTGAAAGTGTTCGATGAGCAGGTTGTATTACAAACAGGGACACTCGTTGAAAGCAAGTGGGTGACTTGGTGGTCAGCTCTTGGAAGGTATCTTCAGGTTGTTTTATTCTCTCAAAAAGAAGAAGCAAGTTCATTTCCTGTAAATAAGGATTATAAAGGAGTTGGGAGATAGCTGAGAAGAGTAGGGAAAATATGACTTTTTCCAAGAGAGTGGATAGGGGACTGGAATAGGGAACTACAGAATTCACAAATATCACCAGAGCCAACTCTTTGGGGATATAGGTTGTATATTACCTCCTTTTTTTGTATCCAGAGCATGAATAGAGTATGTACAATTTAACATTTATGACGTATTTATTGAATTAAATTGTATAAAAATGAATGCTGTATCATTATGTCTTTTTCCTGACTTAGTATATGAATTCTAATTCTTATCTGTTTCTGTTACTGGAAAAAGAAAATAAATCTTTTCTTCCTTGAATCTCTTCCACAACTATTGTTGGGACATAGATTAGAAACCCTGGTGTTTGGTAATGCTGCTGTCTCTGCCTCTTTTCACATGATATTTTTTGTATTTGTTGCTGCTACTCTCAGGGATGCATGTCAAAACCTGTATGATGTAGGACCATCTTTGCTTATATCACCTTTTTGGTTACCAACTTACGTGGTTCTAGGAAAGAAAGCTCAATAGTTAATCAAAGGTTTCCTTTCTGAGCTTTTTCTCTAAGATTGCAATGCTGGGCTCACTTTCTCCTGCTGTTTCCATCACTCCACTTGATCTTCCCTCATTTAAATGTGATTCTTTTTTTTTTTTAATTTTTTAAGAACCTCCATACTGTTTTCCACGATTGTATTAATTTACATTCCCATGAAGATTGTGCTCAGGTTTCTTTTTGTTGTTGTTGTTGTTGTTGTTTTGTTTATTTGTTTTTTGATGGTAGGCATCCTGAGGTGAGTGAGGAGATATCTCACTACAATTTTTATTTACATTTTCTGGCCAATGGATACAAAGTTACAGGAGAAATACTTTCTATGTCATACTGCAAGGCTGAATGCCTACAGTTAACACTCATGGTTTGGATACTTCAAAATAGCTGAAAGAAAGGATTTTTTTAATGTTTTCATCACAAAGAAGTGACGTGTTTGAGACAGTGAATAAGCAAATTGCCTTAATTTTAACATTTTACAACATGCACATATATCAAAATATCAAATTGCAACCCATAAATATGTACAACTGCTATATAACACTTAAAAATAAGGTCAAACTTTAAACATAAATTACATTTAAGTTTTAAAACATGCTTTTTCTCCATATCTCCTTTATAATGGAAAACTCTCTCTATAGTCAACTGTTCCAGTTAAGAGAAAACAAAAAGGATCAAAAAGAGGTCCCCACCTGTCTCCTTTTTTTCCCCCTCTCCTCTCTGTTTTCACCTCCAGGGATCACTTTATGGTACAGAGACCTAAGAGCTGCTTGCCTAGGGGTCAGGGTACTATAATTATACTCTGTAAGTACCCCTGGGTTTTTTCTTGAGTGCCTTCAATGATACTACCTCATGATGACTGAATCAAATTGAATTGAATTTTAAATGTCACACTGAACCTAATTTAATGTAGTAATTAAAATGACTTATAGCTCAATCACTTTCACTTTTTAATTCAGATACCCTTCCTTGCTCTCCCTTTTCCTGAGCCCCTCATGTACCTCATTGTGCTTTTCAGAAGAGGGGGACAATACTGAGAATATCATACAAGATCCTTTTCCTCCGGACATTTACAATGTTAATAAGGAGACAAGAAATGTATGCATAAGATTTTTTAAATGACTGTCAAATTTCAGCCTAATAATGAAGTTCAGAGAATTACATTTTTGGCATAGAGGAGTTTAGTTTAAATGGTGCCAGTTAAATGGTGTCAGATGACAGAAATGTGCTCAACTGGAAAAGTCCTGCAGGCAGTTGCAGTTGAAAATGTGGGACTGAAGCATAGAGAATGGTGAAAACTAGAGATTTATATGAATCATTATGTCCCATAGAAGTGAGTGGGGTTTTTAAAGAAGCTAATATATATAGAGAGAAAAATACAGGGGACCTTTAAGAACTTTGAGTCAAACTATGTCACACAACCTGGTTCTATACCTTTCCCCTGTGTGCTATGGCACAAATCATCTGCCTTCACTGATATTCTGCATCTCATTAAGTGAAACTTGATTCTGCTTCTCATTAATGGAACTTCTATACTTATTTTTTAAAAAATTTTATTTAGAGTCAGGGTCTCACTGAGTTGCTCAGGGAAGACCTCAATAAACGCTGTTGGCTTTGAACTCAAGATCCTCTTGCCTCAGCCTCCCAAGCTGCTGAGATTACAGGCGTGCACCACCACACCCAGCTGAAACTTCTGTACTTCTGTGGTGTATAATATAAGTAACAGTTCTCCAGCTATGCAAGAAGCATTGATAGTTGATGTCATAAGAAGATCAACAGAGTTATCTTGACTCTTTTTGGTGCCTCAGAGGGGAAATATCAGAGGAGGTTTATATAGGATGTTCAGATCTGAAATAAAGCAGATTATGCCAAACCTTTCAAAAAAGATGGGTATTTGGATTTGGGCAAACATTGTGGCATCATTGCCCAAATGGACACAATGAGATGAGAGAATTGAGAAGTAAACAGTTGTCCAATAAGCGAGTTTTTTGAACAGTTTAGCAATCTGTTAGTCTGAAGGAAGATTTGTTTGCCTAAACGAAGTAAATCTTTTCATGGGAAAAATAAGTAGCTTGCGAGAATTTTCTGAATAGAAATGTAAAGCTTTTTAAAAATTGATTTAGAAGCTTATATTCCTGGGTGAAAATTTGGGCAAACATAAATCACACAACAAAGGTGGTCCTGATTCTTAATCTTCAGTTGGTTCTCAGGAATATGGAGGGAGGAAGGTTCAATTTTCACAGATATAATTTGCAATTCACACAATACACATATAATTAAAGGAATTATTTTTTGGCCATGTAATTGATATATTTATTTCTATTGTTAGCCACAATAGAATTTTTTTTTAATTTGCTTTTCCTGCCCAAGGCAAAGATTTCATTTTTAGCATTTACGGGAAATTATATTATTTTATTGTGTTCTAAATAGAAGCAAGATAAACTTCCAGTTTGGTAATCCCTCAATAACTCACATATTTGACAGTGAATATTTGTTATAGTTTGGATCTTTAATGTCCTCTGAAAAGCTCATGTGTTAGGGAATGCAGGACTGTTCAAAGGTGAAATGATCGGATTTTGAGTTCTAAGTGTATTAATCTATTGTTACCACTTGGTAGTAACGGTAGGTAGATGGAACATGACAGGAAGAAGTCACTGAAGGTGTGCCTTTGGGGATTGTATCTCTTCCCTGTCCCCTTACCTCCCACTTCCTGGCTGGCAGGTTCTGAGCAGCTTCTCTCTGCCATGATCTTCTGCCATGACATTTTGCCTCACCTCAGGCCATAGTGATGAAAGCCCCAAATAATCTTTTCCTCCTCTAAATTGTTCTCATGAGATACTTTGGTCACATCAATGAAAAGCTGAATAATTCATTATTTATAAAGGATAAGCCGGGCGCGGTGGCGCACACCTGTAATCCCAGCACTTTGGGAGGCTGAGGCAGGAGGATCTCGAGTTCAAAGCCAACCTCAGCAATGGCGAGGCACTTAGCAACTCAGTGAGACCCTGTCTCTAAATAAAATACAAAAAAGGGCTGGGGATGTGGCCCAGTGGTCGAGTGCCCCTGAGTTCAATCCCCGGTACCACAAAAAAAAAAAAAAAAAAAAAAGGATAATAAGTGGATTGGTCTGATGCCACTGGTTATATAGTTTTAGAGTATCAGTTTTATAGTTAGACTACCAGGATCAAGCTCTTAGCTCCATCATGCAGGATATACCACTTACACTCTCTTTGGATTAGTTTTTAGTCAACAAAATGGCTGTAAAAATAGTACCTGCTTTGTTGGATTGTTCTTGAAATGTTGCAATAAATTAAGAAAAAGTACTAAAAAGAATGTTTGACATAAAGAAAGAATCCAATAAATGTTTTCTAGAGTAATGCTAATAACAATTATAAGCCAAATATCTAGTATTTATCCTTCTTGTTGTTTGCTAAGATCCTTTGGTCTGCACTTAACTTTGGGAAGTCATTAACTTTGGGAAGTTCTCAAATATTATCTGCAATATTTCTTGTACTCTGTTATCTCTTTTTGTAGTTCTAAAAATGCAATTCCATTTATTACCCTCTTTTTTTAAAAATAATCCCGCAGGTCTGAGATGATCCATCTAGCTTTATCTTTTAAATTACTATTATTATTTTTTCTTTCCATTTCATTTTAGGAAATTTCTATGGGAAATTCAAACTTACTGACTCATTCTTCAGTTTTGTGGAGTCTGTTGTTGAACACAGAGGCATTCGTCTATTTTAAGAGATTTTTAAAAAAATTTCTAGCGTAACATTTTAATTTCTTTATAGTTTCCATTTCTCTGCTTCCATTTCCCTTCCATTCATATGCATTTTTTGCTTTCCATTAACATTAATTATTGTTATTTAAATCTCCTGACTGATAATTCTAACATCTGTACCATATGTTAGTCTCAATCTGATTATTGTGTTCTCTTCAGAGAATATTTTTCTTGCCTTCAGCATGCCTTGTAATTTCTTTTGAAAGCTGTCATTGTTTCCTTATGTAACTGGAAGTGAGTAAAGATGTCTTAATGCACTGATAAGCATCTTAGATCAGTGAGTCTTGGTTCTCTATGGCTGTAGGTACAAGAGGCTTAGATTTTCTTTTAGGCTATTATTTTGTCTCTTCTGTTGACCACAGACTTCCTTAAGTACTCCTCCTCACAACTAATATATTTTGCAGTTATTTTATCTTTAATACACTATTTTTATTTTGAATCCTTATTGTAATGATAGATTGCAGGGTAAGGTAGGGATTTCCACAACCCCAAAGATTTAGTCTTTGAGTAAATCTGTTTGGGGATTTTATTTTTGTTATTGTTGTTTTACAATCTTCCTTCTTCCTTATCCGATTCTTGTAGACTAAGGTATTTTTTACCTTTCATTTTCACCCATAAGTAAGACAAGAAGCCTAGAGAGAACTGGAATGCAGTAATCCTTTTCCTTCTGCATGGAAAGGACAAAGGAGAATGTTTGCACATGGACAGTAGGCACTTGTTATTAGAGAAGGCTTTAGAAGTATTTCACAATCCTTTCCTTCACCAGCTATTCAACCAGTTTATTCTCAAAATATCATTTATTATGATGAACAACTTAATATCATAAAAGCAGCTATTTCTAGGTATCCCTACCATAAGTGCTTCCCCAAATATTAGACTCACTATTTACATTTTCTACTAAAACTTTATGATTGAAAAGTATTTAAAAGCATATGGAAAAATTAGTTAATATTTATAAATACATCTTTAATCAGCAAAAGAAAAGTGTATTTGTCAATATATACAGTTTACATGTTTACCTATTAGGATACATTTAGAAAAAAAAAAATAAAAAGCAGCATACTTAGTATGAGATTACTTTCAGTTGTGTATATATATACGTATGTATATGTGTGTGTGTGTGTGTATGTATCACATACAGAAAGACTTTAAGCAAGTACCATAGAATATTTCCATATATTAATAACAAAGAACAAAGGAGGAACATAAAGTCACTTGTTATTTTTTCAAAAAACATAAAATGTGACATTTGATCAGAGGAGCTATAGGCACTGAAATAACAACCAAACCCTCATTTTTCTTTTAATATATCTTTACTTGTCTTTGCTTAATTACATTTTCCAACTGAAGAATACTGAGACATTAGGTTTATATTTTATACAAAAAGTCTTCGAGGAAGAATATCTACTTCAAAAATTGTTATAGTTCATATTAAATATTAACTTCTTCAAATTCATGTTCCATTTGTGTATTTTATGCTTACTGTTTGAAAAAGTAAAAGGAGGTTAGAAATTATATTTATCTTTATGTCATATCCTTCATCATGTATAAATAAACATGATCATTTTGGTTCAATTGATTTTTAGCTCAAAGAATAAATATAGAATGCATATGAATATCCTGTATTATTTTAACCAAAATCTCCCTCTAGCCTCAATTTAGATTGATTGACTCTTATCTTTTTTAAAACTACTTCCAAAAATACTTTGAAATTCATCTTTTGAAGGACATTTATTTATGATACACTCAAGTCAAGTACTTTCTGACCAACTCAAGGTTTTTTTTTTTTTTTTTTTTTTGGTACCGGGGATTGAACTCAGCGGCACTAGACCACTGGGCCACATCCCCAGCCCTTTTTGTATTTTATTAGAGACAGGGTCTCACTGAGTTGCTAAGTGCCTCGCCATTGCTGAGGCTGGCTTTGAACTCGCGATCCTCCTGACTCAGCCTCCCAAAGTGCTGGGATTACAGGCGTGCGCCACCGCGCCCGGCTGGTTTTTTTTTTTTTTTTTTTTTTTTTTCCTCCTTAGGGAGAATCATGTCAAGATCAGAATTATCTGATCAAGATACGTCACACTTTTGACCACTCTCTAAATTTGGTACTTTACATAAAATTGGATTCTCCCATACATGTTTCCACAAAGACTTGTTTAAATGACCTGAAAATATTTAACTTTTCCACTGTGATAGGCTGGTCAAATCACAAGAAAGAATCTAATGGGAATAAATAAGTCTTTGTTAACCCTACCTCCTTCGTTATCTTAAAAGCTGGCTAAAAATGTTGAAAAAAGAATTATAGCCAGGTGCTGTGGCATAGGCCTGTAATCCCAGTGGCTTGGGAGGCTGAGACAGAAGGATCTAGAGTTCAAAGCCAGCCTCAGCAATGGCAAGGCAGTTAGCAACTCAGAGAGATGCTGTCTCTAAATAAAATACAAAGTAGGGCTGCGGATGTGGCTCAGTGGTTAAGAATCCCTGGGTTCAATCTGTGGTACCAAACATAAAAAAAAGATTAAAGAGTAACTCATCATGGTGGACATATAGGTTACCCCTTTTTGCAATGAAGTTGAAAAATCTGCCCTTGATTATGGTGAAACCTCTGACTTGGTTCTGCCTACAGACTATAACAAGTGATGGGATAGTTACTTCTGTGATTCTTATATTATATAATACCTCATCACAACACAATAGAGCCACAAGGACTTCTGCTAGTCTTTGAGTCAGCTGTCATTCTGTCAGAGGTTTGTGAGAGAACCTGAAAAAAGGCTACCTGGCACTTTGGGTGGCTTTGGAGAGCTAAAAGCAGCTTCCAGCTGACAGCCGGAGAGGAAAGTGAGACCATATTGCTACAGAAGCAGGAAAGGAATTCTACTGATAATCATTTGAGCTTGTATCCTAAGCTTCAGGAAGCAATGCAGCCACACTGACACATTGACTGCAACCTTGTGAAACCCTGAGCAGAACAAGCTATGTCATCCCCGAAATCCTCACAAAAGAAGCTATGAGGTGCATGCTGCTCTAAACCTCCCAGTGTGTGGTATCCTAAAGCAAAAGATACCTAATACAAACAATTGTGCATTTTTTCACAATAGCTCAGAACTTCACTATAATATGCTTCATGTAATATAAAGTTTGTTTCCAATAGATCTTTAAAAGTTTCCTGTTTTTCTGTAATATATAATATATACTATTTTCAATCTATCAATCTTAAGGGTGACTATGTAAAGCAGTTCCAAATGATAATAAAAATAATTCACTGGTAAAAAGTGAAAAGGTGGTTGAAAGACATGGATATCATTTTCCTAACTGCATGATTGAAGACCTGAATTGTATGAATATACTTTGTATACAAACAGTTGTATGTAAAAAGATGCTAAATACATGCACTATGAGTTGAAAAAAAAAAAAAACTTAAAAAAAGTGAATACACCTATAATGATGACTGCCATTGTATTGCTACAGTCTATTTAAAAGTGATTTTATAAGAAATGTTTGAGTTGCTGTGCATGCAGCTGATAATGATGCTTTGTCTGTAATTGGGTCCTCAACAGAAAAATAGAGAAGGAGGTTACCTTTTAAAAATCCACATAACCACTCATAACTAGAAAATAGGATAGGGATGAAATAGAGATGGGACACAGCAATGGTGTAATGAGTGAATGGTACCAACCACAGCTGGGCATAATGACCTCATCCCTGAATGAGACTGTAGAGCCAACAGCAGGCTGAGGCTATTTCTATTTCTCTGTAAGACACCTAATTGTGTCATTCTCTAGAATGAGAGGAAAGGAAAGTGATAATGGGATACCCTTCCTTAATATTGAGAAGGGTAATTATCCCCTTGAAAAGATGAACAACTTTGTCAGCCAGGAAATTTTGGTGAGTTAAATTATAATTTATATTTTAAATAACTCTTATGAGAATAGACACCTATTTCAGAAGTTTCAGGTGAGTTTCTATCAAAGAAACGTATTTTCCTACAATACTTATACCTTCCTACATTTTAACTAATTATTTACTTTCTTAGTATATAATCATACATGAAGATGAAGAATTGATGGATCGATTATTTCTATTTAAAAATTTCAATAGTTACTTTGTAATTACTCTGTACTGCGTATCTTAACCTACAAAACTAACAATAATATGACACTTAATTTTGCAACATCCTCACCAACTGCTGTTTTCCAACATTATTATTTATCAATCTATTATGTGCACTTTGATGTATTTCTATTTTGATTTGTATTTCTCAATTCATAAATGACTGTACTTTTGTATATTTGTAAGACATTACAGTTGAAATTTGAGTTGAGATAATGCAGCATTTAAATATAGTTATTGTACATTATTTTTTTCCAATAAATTGTAAAAATATATTTCTTTTATTTGTTTTAGTTAATATTAATGATATATCTTTGTTTGTTTATGTTGGGAAGAAAGAAAACAAACACATTAAAAATAATGTTAAAATCACAAAAAACTGAATATGCTGATTTATCGCTTTCTTTTGCACATTCACCAATATTTATCATCTTTGCTTAGTAAATACATGTTATGTTGAATTCTCTTTTATCAACAGAAACCAAACTAGAGCACCTTAAACAAAGAAGCAAACCTAAGAACAGTTGGCCTTCTATTATCTGTGTATGCCACATCTATGATCCAACAAAGTGTGGATTGAAAATATTTAGAAATCTTCACATCTCAATTAAACATGTACTTTTTTTTCTTGTAATGTTTTACTACAACAATACAGCATGACAACAATTTCATGACATTCACCTTGGATTAAGTATAATAAGCAAACTAGAGTTGTGTTAAAACCTATGAAGGCTGGGTGCAGTGGCACAAACCTGTAATCCCAGCACTTGGGAGACTGAGGCAGGAGGATCGCAAGTTCAAAGCCAGCCTCAGCAATGGTGAGTCACTTAGCAACTCAGTGAGACCCTGTCTTTAATAAAATACAAAAAAAAAGGGCTGGGGATGTGGCCAAGTGGTCAAGTGTCCCTGAGTTCAATCCCTGGTACAAAAAAAAAAAAACATATGAAGACTGTCCCTAAGTTGTTATTTGCACATATATACTGAGCCATTTTATGAAATTGACATGAGCAACAAAATTTCAGTATGCCTGGGTGAACCTGGAATCAATACCCTCATGGATGCCCAAAGGTGACTATGTATTCGACCAATTTATAGAGTTCACAGAGAAGCTAAAGAATTGTGCCGTATTTAGAACAGAAACTGATTAATCCCAACAGAGGTGTCTGGAATTCACTGTCTCTTGGTTTTTATCAGTTATAGTCTTGGGGCTCACTCAGTTTCTGTTCTGTTAAAAGCGCTCTTCCATTCAAGATATGGAAGAAATGATGACACTTTGACATTCCATAGCAAAACTTGGTCCATTATGTGCATGCGTGCGTGTGTGTGTGTGTGTGTGTGCGTGTTTGTGTGTGTGTGGTGGTAGTTAACAAAGACTAATTACCATAAGTAGAGAAATAGAAATGATATAATTCTAACAATTGCAACAGATGCCCAGCACATCTATAATGTTGTCTTAATGGAATAGTAGTATTCCACTTAATAGATTACTTAATCACTTTGTACTGAACATTATATGTAGTCGCCTGAAGCGATGGCCGCTTGGAGCAAAGAAGCCGCGGGAAGAAGTTTTGAGACGAACTGGAAACAAACAGCTCTTTATTCTGGCAACTTTTCTCCCTGGCTCTAACTACACCCCGACACGCCGTCCACGCTCCTCTAACCTCCAAAAATGGCGCAGATCTCCTCCGCAATCTCGCTCAAGTCCCTCGAGATCTCCGGCCAAGTCTCGCAAGATCCCGGGCCAAGTACGGAAGGCGCCAATGCCCAAACATGTCCAAAGCCAAAGCCCGTAGTCCACCGCAATTTAAGCCATCTCCCCAAACAGGGCTCCTGCAATTATATGCTTTTTAAGTTTTGTCATTTTTTACAACTTCTGATTGTTATACTACTAGTTGACATTGAAAATATCTTCAATGTGATGATTCAATACAGTGTGTGCTTTTATCAGCTAATTGTCCAGCAGATATTTTGGACCACTTTAAAATTCAATCCCTAGTTTAAAGGATCATCTATTTCTAATACAAACATGACCCATTTGCTTTGTTGTTTGATTTCATTAAGAGTTCATTTGCATCTCCAAGTGGATCAACATTTAGATGTGCAATCCACACTGAATTTTGAATTTTGATTTTGTGCATTATCTAGACTAACCATAGTTCAACTTTTCTACTAGAAAGTTTGTCTTTTGCTTGTTAATTTATAATAGATCCTTAAATGTTTTGTTATTTTAAAGTATCTGTATCTCTTATGTATTGGTATTATTTAAAATAATCCATTGCTTATTATTTATCACTTCATATAATATATGAAGAACTTTTACATCTATATGCAAACTATTAAGCTTTGTTCTCATGTTTGACTTTCTCTAGTTATTACTTTGTAAGATTTTTGCCATGAGAAAGTGTTTTTTTCTTCTTGTTTTCCATGATTAATCATTAATTATGCTTCTTAGTTAAATTTTATCTTCATTGTTTGTTTAATGTATATGAATGGTATTGGTAATGAAATTATCTGGTAAACTGAACACAAAATCCAGAATACCCATCTTGAAACTTTGTCTTCTGAGTTATCTGAAAAGCAGGTTTCCTCAGGCAATTAGTTGTACTTTACAGTCCACAGTGGCCATAATGGCAATTCCTTCCCATAGCCACTTTAAGAAGCAGGGGAAAGAAGGTTCTTCAGAGCCTTCAGAGCTGGGTGCTTGAAATAGGCATTACTCTGTGGCTTTCTACTACTCAAATAACCCAGGCATAATTCTCAAATCTCAAACAACCTTGCCGGAGGGACTGCAAATTGGTGCAATCACTCTGGAAAGCAGTATGGAGATTACCCCCAAAAAACTAGGAATGGAACCATCATATATATATATCCAAAGGAGTTAAAATCAGCATACTAGCATGATGTAGCCACATCAATATTTATAGCTGCTCAACTCACAATAGCTAAACTATAGAACAAACATAGGTGCCCTTCAAAAGATGAATGGACAAGGAAAATGTGGTATATACACAAAATTGAATATTACTGATCCATAAAAAAGAATGACTTTATGACTTTTGCTGATAAATGGATGTATCTGGAATTATTGAGTGAAATAAGCCATTCTTCAGAAAACAAAAGTCAAGCATTCTCTCTAATATGCAGATGGTAACTTAAAATGGGTGGGGGATTAAAGTTCAATGGATTAGAGAAAGAATAGTGAAGGGAAGGGAAGAGGGGATAGAAATAGGAAAGACAGTGGAATGAATCGAACATAAGTTTCCTGTGGTCATACATACATACATGACCAGTGAAACTCCACATCATGTACAACCACAAGAATGGGATCCTAATTAGAATAACTTGTACTCCATGGATATATAATATGTCAAAATACATGTATGCCATGTATGTCTAAAAAGAACGAATAGAACTAAAACAAACAAAATTGGTTTCCCAAGATTTCTCCATTCCTTTCAAATATATTTGTCAAAGGAGTTGTCTTAAATGTTCTGTTCAGTTCCCTGAGTCATATGCTGACCCTCAAAGCCTATTTGAAGCACAAAAGTTAAAACTAAGCCAACTTATGAACTCCTTTGAACAGTTCCAATAAAATTATTAATGTAGTGCATTGCATTGGTGAAACCTAATATTTTTTCCAAATGTTTCTATTTAAAGAGGGCTCAATGTTAGCAACAATAATAAATAAATAGCATCTATTTCATATCAAGTTTAACTTATGTAATATCAAATATTTCCATGTAATTTTTTCTGTTTTAGTGTAAAATCTTCTCCAGTTATTACTTTAAATTATACATAAGCTTAAAATGTTGTAGGTTAAATTCCCTGTAACCAAAATGTGTACTTCCATCTTCTAATTATATGTATGTATATATACATATATATATATATGTGTGTGTGTATATGTATATATATATACATGTATATGTGTATATATATATAATTAGAATTATATATATTATATATAGAATATATATGTATGCAAGGCAAAGTAGATTACAAATTTTAAAAGATCATTAAAAATATTATTTCATTTTTTAATATGTTAAGAATGTCCATATTTTGGCACTTTTTCCCCCACAAACCCTATTGTGAATATAGATATGTTACAGGAGGTTCTGCAAAGTTTTATATCTGCTGCTTCAGGTAAGATTCTGACAGAGTACTGGCAAGGCCATCTGCATTGAGGAACTGAAGCACAAAAATTATAACTAAGCCAACATATGAACTCCTTTGAAGAGTTCCAATAAAATTATTAATGTAGTGCATTTCATTGGTGAAATTTAACAGAAATTGTGGGACATGCCAATGAAGAATTCTTATATAGAATTTAGGGAAACTTTATACAACACCAGGCATCACATCAAAAATAGTTATTTTAAAAATGTTTTTTAATGATGTGATTTGGAAATAGTAGTCTTTTAAATCACTTGTAACTAAAAGAAGTTTAATATATTAATTTGAGAATTTTTTAAAAATTGCAAGGTTTCACAAATATATGAGATAACTATCAAAGTTAATTATATATATACACAAGAATATATATAATATGATATGTGATATATTATGTACATAATTATATAATATTTTATGTAAGAATCTGTATGAATATATAAATATGAATATTAATCAATATATTACATATATTATATTATATGTAATATATGCCTGTAAGTTACATGCAAACACTTGACACCTCTGGATTTCAGTATTCTGGGGCTCCTGGAACTGATCTGAGGATACCCAATGACTGTACATGAGAAAACATTTTGAAGACCTTAAAGGTAGCTTATTTCTGACTAGCTTCATGACAGATAATGCAATGCTAGTCATGTTGAACATGCAGGGACTCCTGTTGCCCTATAGATCCTGGCTCAGTCTGATTAGGGTAAGGCCTGACATTCTGCATTTCTATTAAGCACCCAAGGTGCTGCCAATATTACAGGTACCTGTACCTTAAAAAAAAATATATATAAATATATATGTATTTATATATATATATATACACACACATATATATACATACATATATATGATATAGATACATATTATATATTATAATATTATATATAGTATGATATTTATGTGAATATATATTCATACATATTCTTACACAAACATAGAGGTATAATTTTTATTTCAAAAGTCCACATTAATGCCACATACATTTTTTTTAATTTTTAGTTGTAGATGGACACAATATATTTATTTTATTTATTTATTTATTTTATCTGATGCTGAGGATTGAACCCAGTGCATCATAGGCAAGTGCTCTACAACTGAGCCGCAACCCTAGCCCCAAGCACACACATTTTTAGAAGAAAATGTTTACTCATTTTCCCCCCTCTGGACTAATCTAATATCTATATCATCCAAAATTTTCAGAAATTGATTATGAAGTTCAGGCTTTTACTAAAGTTACTTTGGTTTTTGCAATTTTATAGAGTTGCAAAGCAACAATAGTTTTTTAGGCTACACTTCAGAATCTTGATAATAATAATGGATCTTTTTTCTTTCTTTCTTTTTTAAATTTTTTTTCCATGATTGTCCTTTTCTTCTTTCGCTATTACCTAACACCACAGTTTTTGATTCAGAATGTGAACTGTGAAGTAGCAAGTGAACTGGTCCTGGAAACCCAAAGGACTGGATTTATGCCCCAGCACTTTCTAGCAAAGATGTGACCTATGGTGAGTGGGGCAAGGGGCAGTGAATTGAGTGTGGCATGGGAGGCAGTAGAAATGCAGTCAAATCCAAGTCACAACTCTTTATAGCTTCATATGCTTGACAGGTTCCTTAATCTCCTGATCCTTGGCTATTTTTCTTTGAAAGTGTGATTGATATTTTATGCACATCATTGCTCTACATCTTAAAAAGGAAAACTTCCTAAAGGATCTGACTCCAGAAAACTGTTCTCAAGAAATGTTTGTTATTTCTTACTTCCCTTTCTCTCTGAACTTTAGTTGCTTGTCTATACATAACCCTTGTGTGTATTCACATCAGTAAACCCAACTGCCCTATAGATAACCCCATGCTTATGTCCTTGGTCTTGCCCCCTCTTTTGGTCCTAATTGAAAATTTCACAGTTTCACTACAGGCAGCCCTTTCAGTTCTTCTTTTCTTAGAGACATTTGCATTTCCACCTGTCTCCTGACACCCTGCCCCTAATCACAGGTCTCATTCAGCTCACTGTGCTCTCACTTTTACCCCATTAAGTTTAGTAAGATTTATATACTATACTAAAACCATAGTTATGTTTTCCAGATTGTGCCATGAAGTGATTCTTCAACACACCACAAGAAAACACTCACATTGTAAAAACTGAATGTTCTTTAGAATTGGGCAGAGGGTAGGCAAAGAATTTACTTGTTATCATTTAGGTTCCATGCCATGGTTCCTGTGATGCATGCAGAAGATTCTGGACACCAAGTTTAAGTTACCTCTATGTTTCCTTTGTCCCCTCTTATCTTTTTCTTACCTTTATTTAGCATTCCCAGAGTGCGGAAACATACCCCATTTCCACTGATGCATCATTTTTGTCAACAGGGACTCCTTGCTCACCAACTCCAGTTGTCACACCTAGACCCTCACTAGACCCTCCATCACTTGCCTAGATTTTTCTGTTTTTTGTTTTTGTTTTTTTTTTTTGGGGGGGGGGGGTGGTGGTGGTGCTGGGGATTGAACCCAGGGCCTTGTGAATGCTAGGGAGGCGCTCTAACAACTGAGCTATATCCCTAGTCCCTAAATCTCCCCTTATTAATTGTTTCCATTTTCCTCATAGAATATTTATTCCTCACCTGAGGATTGTTTCTGTCATCCCATTGGACTGATTGATTGGAAGCAGATGTAATTTAAGATCGTTATTTTTTTCATTGGTCTTTGGAGTCTTTGCTCTTACTCTCTCCTAGCCTCTGGTGTTACTGAAGAGATATCTGATATCAGTTTGCTTATTGTCACTATTTACAGTCTTTGTTTACTGTTTGTATACTATGCCTATTCTCTTGATCTTAAGTCATTGGAAATTTCACTATGTGATGTTAGGGAATTCAAGTGGCCTTTGTTGCTATTGTCCATTGATTGATTGATAATACTGGGGATGAACCTAGTAGTATTTGACCTGTGAACTACATTCCTGGTTTTTTAAAAAAATGAGATTAGGTTTCCCTCAGTTTCCCAGGCTGGACTGGAACTTTTGGTCCTCCTGCCTCAGCTTCCCTAGTAACTGGGGTGAAAAGTGTGCATCTCTGTGATGGGCCTGTTGTTACTGTTGGTTGTTTCACTTTGAAGAGTTTCTGTTTTTGTTTAATAAATGAAATATCTCCTTCAATCTCACTCAGGATCAAAATAAGTTCCCTTCGCTTCTGTTTTGTTTCTCTGTGCCTTTTAATACCACTAAGATAAATGTCAACTCTTTGTTTTTTCCAGTCTTTTTTCCTTCATGTTTTATATCGTGTGTACCTTTTGTCTGCCAATTTACTTTGTAAAATAATATTATAAAAGATATATATGTCAGTGCTGCTTTGGTAGCAATTTAGAGTGGATAGAGTGGATAGAGACATAACAATTTTGTCAAGGGACTTCCAATAGAAAAGAAGAAAATCTCTAAACAAATAGAGTCAAATACTTTATTTGCATTTTTTCCATTCATTAACAAGTATATTTTGGGTCTCCACTACTCATTACTGACATTTTTTTATTTAAATCCAGAATTCCAAAATTTGATACTCTAGAGTCACTCACTAAAAAAGTGGTGTCCAGTCACAAATACTTGTAAAGTCCCTACAATGTGTGTGGTTTCTCGCTGTTTTACCTGTGCCACCTGAGAGAAGACACACCACAATTCCCAGAAAAGGGATCTAAGCCTGTGTTGAGTTAAAACAAAATAAGTCAGGATAAGATTGTTCAGGAATCTCAAGTAACACTTCCCAATCTTGAATACAATACAAGGATTCTTTTTATCTTATCTGCTGAAAAAAATTATGTCTATATATATTCAGTCATGCTCCATGCAGTTTTCTACATTATTTGGCATGTTGGCACTTTATTCTAGAGTTCTAATGCTCAAAGCAAATGAAAAGAGCTTTCCTGAAAGCTGGGGTGTTTTCATTCCTGCTGCCTCTTTTTCAAGGTGCCCTTATCAGAGTTTGGTGGAAGAATCAGCCCACTTGTTGCTTCTAGATCACAAACTCTACGTCTCATCTTTCCTGGTTTGCAGTTTAGTCTCCCTCATAGCATTCCCTATATGTGAACATCCTCCAATGTGGAGATAATTGCCAGAATAAACTTTAATTAATGATGTAGGAAAATCAATTAAAATTCAGTCTCCTTGTATTTAGAGTAGATTTTCTTGTCAAGGAAATGACATTTACAAACCATGTCTTAAATTCACAAATAATCCATGATCCCTCTGACTTAACTCTCTGATACCAAACTGGCTGGGAAAGAACTGCCTCTTCATGTATGTGGGAATGCACAAAAGGCCAAGCCAACAGTTAGCTGCCATCTTAACAGTTTTGAAACATTCAAAAGAGCCTTTTGAAAATCTTGAAAATAGCGAAGCCATGATTCTGCAAGCCTGGTCCCATGTTATCCTGAAATCCTAAAATTTGGAGAGAATCAAAAGAGAAGTCCAAGGGAATGAGAGAAGAGGTCAAATAGAGGTAATGATGAGAAAAGTGTGAATGGAGAATATGGGATGTGGATACCAGACTCAGTTTTCCTCTCTCGGTGTTTTAGTACATGGCTGTCTGACACCTTATCAAATCTCAAACTTATTTTGAACTCTGAAACCTTGATTTTCGTACATACTTTCTTTGTTTTGTTTATAATATCTTTTTACAAACCTTATTCTTTCAGGCCCTATTTAAGTCTCCCTACCCACCCCTTTGGAGTCTCACTTGGTTATTTCAGTATGCAATAAATATCCTGTCTCTGAACCCCCACAATTGTTATTAAGCCCCTAGTTTAAGCTACCCATTTATATGTGTGTCATATTTTTGGAATCACATCTGTGAGGTCTGAATTACATATTCACCAAGGAGAAGTCTTTTCAAAGTGCTATTTGCTGTTAATAAGTGTAATATGAAATGCTAAATACTAAAGACTAATGAATGCATGAAACCCAGGACTGCTTCTCTTCGTCTCCAGAATAATATTAGATGCTAGATGAGCTGCAGTTCTTATAAAAAGTGAAAATCTAGCTTCAAAGATCTTCCTTTTATTTTTCTACAAACTTTTTCAACGTTTTGTTTATATCTAACAATTTACTCACAGAGTATGGAAAACCTTGGCATAGGCACAGTTTAGGCTGTTTTCATGGAAAGTAAGGAAAGAACATGAGCTTTGGAAGTTTACATTTAGTAAGGAAATATATGGTAAATCTTACACTCCACAGTTCAGTTCCTGCTCTTCTATGTATTTCTCTGCATCCTTGGCCCAGGAAAGAACACAAACTTTTTGTGTGCACCTTGATTTCTGGACTATTTACCCCAATTCCACATCGGTACTACTTCTTCCTTCACCTAATTTTATTTTCCTATTTTTGTTGCTTACTTGAAACTGGGGTATATGATGAAAATCAGAGAAATAGAACTTGTATATTTTTTATATCTGTCTCTCCACAACCCCCCACACATACCAATAATGCTTTTTTCATGCTCTTTTTAAAACTAAAATGTGTTATGGAAACATTTAATGGTACATGGTAATGGGAAAATAACATAATTCATTGTATAGTAAAATCCCACATCATAACCATTTTTTACAGTTTGGGCTTTACATTTCCCCTTTCCTCTGAGCTCATCAACCAAATGAGTTAATTTTAGTTTTATGACAGAGTAATTATTAAGTTAAAGTGGACCACCATGTCTATGGGCATTCATAAACTATGCTTCCTTTATTTTCTTATTAGTAAAAGTCTACATAGACAATAGATTGTTAGACTCAGGATTTTCACGTATCATATCCAAAGCAGACAGCATGGTATGTACAAATTACTGAACCTATCAAGACAAAGATATTGAACAATATCTCCCAAAACAAACCAGTAAAGGAAACAGAGCTTGGAAATACTACATAAGTCCCTTGTTGCGAGGGCGCCTGGCAATCCAACCAGTGTTTGACAAGGATCCAATGGGAGAATGATGTTTGCAAGGTCTCATCATCTCGGGGAAATGCCAGATGTCTGCCTCTGGGTTCTGGTGCCTTTTCTGCACTATCTTCTTAATAATATAATACTCAATAAATTTTCTAGTGGTGATTGCTGGGGGTGAGGGGCATTCTACAGCATTTTCTGAGAATATTAATAAAATATTGGAAACCATAGCCCCTTCCCTACCACAAATAGTAAATAATTTCCTGCCACCGTGTGATGTGTCTTTTTCCTGGGGTAATTGTTTTAAACAAGTATTGCTATGTATGAGAACAGGCACAGAGCCACCTGTTTCTCCAGTCATGAGTTTGCAAAAAGTACATAGTCTCACTGTTAGTAATCAGAAGCAGAATAAAATTATAGTGCTTCCTACTACAGAGACCCTCTCTTGTGTCCCATGGGTTAGTTAGATCCAGAATCAGGAAATGTTATATGGTGGAGGGGTAAAAGTATTCATAGGCATAAGTTAAATGTTAGATTCTGGTGCCTGTGATCCTGCTTTAGTAAGATTTACTTTACTAAACAATATGGCAATTATCTACAAGGAAATTTGCCATGGTAACCACTGAGATCACTGCCCTCTTGACTAACCCGAACTTAAAGTTTAACTTAGGGAAGAATAGAATCATAAGGTCTAATATGCTTACTATTATGAAATATAAGAGCTAAGCACTATAACGAAATAGAAACTTAAGATCAACTTTGCTGATTACGTTCATAGCTTAGACATTAAATCAGAACAATAGCAGGGGATGTGGTGGGGATATTATTATCTTATACAATCACTTTTTCCAGTAAGCCTGTTCTGTACCAGGAATTCTATGGGTTTTATGTTAACTACATTCTTGGCATGTTATACTTTAAAAAAATGTATAAAAACTGTGTGTGAACTCAATAAACTTGTCAGCATTCTGCACTGGCCTGTGAGTCTGTGTGGTTGTTGTCCATTCCATCGCCGACGCTGTTTACCCCGTCACATCCCCTGGACCAGGAAGACCCCCGACCCTGCTGGGGCTGGACCCCGGCACCTTGTCTTTCACAGCCTACTAATTCCTAATCCTAATCTTACTGCAACTCTGCATCCATTATGTATTTGTGTTGTCTCCAATACATTCACTCTCCAAACAGTTCTACATAGGTGTCCATACTTTTGGATCCAATTCCCACTATATTACACTAACATTTTTTGTTACTATCCAGTAAGCTACTTTCCCCGTGACACACACACACACACACACACACACACACAAGAAACAGCAAAGGGAAATGACTTCAAATAGATTCTTACATCTTAGGGAAGGTAGAATTATTTAAGGATTTAGTAAGAATCTTTAGATAAAAAATGATTTTATATAATTATAGAAATGGATGTGGAAAAATGATTCACAGGATTGAATTCCATCATTAGAAGAAACAAAACATTTTGCACTGTGGAAAGAAGATATTTTATACTTATTTGTAATTGTGTGAAAAAAATATTTTCACAAATTCTATATAAATCTCATTTTATTTTTATAATGTCTTTTACCAAAAAAATGTGTATCTGATGTTACAGCAATTTTTTGTTTCATTCCATTTCTTTTTTCAATCAAATTGTTGTTACTACATCAGCAACTACACCAACTGGAAAAAAAAAATGGTTGTTGCTAAATATTTTTAAACTGCAGAAAACCCCATACTTCAGTAATCCATCACTAACAAGAATCTCTATTTTCTTAGAAAATTAGTAAATTCTTAACAATTTACCCATATTGATAATTTTACAAGAGAATGTTTACATCATTATTAATCTAAATGTTGTAAAGATATATATATATATATATATACACACCAATTTTAAAAGCTCTGGAAAAAAATTAAGTGAAATTAGTTTAAATGAAATTCTAAACTCTCAGAATTTCTCCTTGCTAATGTGATCTGGATTTCACGGCAGTCATGATTTTCTCCTCTGAGTCTCTCATACCAAATTGGTAAAGCACAAGGGTTATTGTTTATCTCTGTAACATTGTTCTTCCCTGCTTTGGGTCCTGTTTAATTTCTTCAGACCACTCTTTGAAATACCAGCCTCTGACTTCAAGGATTGAAGAACAACCTGGAAGGATGCTGTTTATTTCACAGCTCTGTAAGATAGTTTTAATCTTTGGCTTCCTACAAATTCAAGATTACAATAGCATATGAAATACACAATTTTTATGTCTGAATAAAAATGTTGACTTCACATAATCCTTACTGTTCTTCATAATATCAAATGTTTGTTAAATCAGATTTATTTTCTGGCATTAACCAGTGTGGTTCTATAACAGAGTTTTGAGTCCAGATGTACCTTTTAGTTTATTCTTTGTCCTGAAACAGGACCTGAAAAGTCACTTTGCCCTTAGAAGACCACCTACATTATGGGAAGCAAGTGATATAAATAACTTGCCCTGTGTAAATGAAACTAAAATACAGCAATACTAAATCTTTTTACTAAAAAGCTCAATAATCTGCTCTTAGATTATTTAGCTTAAGTTTTCTGGAATAAATTTAGAATTATACTTGGTATGCAATATCATTTTTGAAATGTGAAATCTTGCTCATTATTCTGTCAAAATGTAGGTTTAGTGATTGAATATATATATATATGATCGATTTCTTGCTCTAAGTGAACTTCCACCTTATGAGAACTATGATATCAGCTCAGATTTCTCTTGAAATACAGTGTGAGAAGCTGAGCCAAAATTAATAATCACTCTAATTTGTAACTTCTCCACAGAGCCATCTATCTCATCTATGAATGAAAATCCTTTAACTCCAGCAGATACTTAAAGTTCAGAAAAGTTACATGGGTGTACAAAAAAGGATTATCAGGGACATAACAGCATGCTGCATTAATGTAGCTTTCTGAATTAAAATTATTTTTAACCTTTTCAATATTATCTTGACATATTCATGCTTATTTCACAAAAAGGTGGCATGTAAGATAAATGAATTAATGTAGAGTTTATTTGATGGTTGCATAGTGACATTATTGACCATATGAATCAGGTAGAAGCAAACTTCCATAGTTACATGTTGCTTTCATCAGTACATAGAAAAAAAATGTTTGTGTATTACTATTTCCAATTTTCTATATTTTTCTATTAGATATGACTTAATAAGTTAATAAATCTATTGTTCCCTGGAGAATGAGTTCTGGACTTAAATATGGATGTGATTACAGAATGCATCAATGCTTACTTTTCATAAAAATTCTTTAGCATCTTTGAATTCAATTGGTAAAAGAAAGAGCTAAAACATAATTCAAATGTGTCTTGGACAAAAGGGAAGGTTTTTAGTATAATTTATGTACATTTCTTACAAAAATCTTCATTTGAAGAAAGACAATTGTCAGTTACCAAGCAGCTGGCTAATGATTCATTCAAAAAAATCAAACACTGAATCCTGAGTATTTAGTCTTTAATTATATGTGAGTGTGCTCGGATCCTAAAAATCAGCAGTCCCTACTGTGTGTCTGTTCTTAAGTTACATTTGAATATGATCTAAGCTTTGGCACCAGAAACAGTGAAACACCTGTTAATGTTTGGTTGTCAGACTATCTATTTAATGGGCTAAAGGGCTAAAAGCAAGGTGCTTTGGGACTGAAATAATAAGTACATTTTTACTGATCCTTCTTATATCACTATTTGTGCAGTATTATTATACAAAGAAGTTCATTTTAAATATTTTGAAGGACAAAAAATATAGATTTGTGTAAAAAGATCATCTGTGTGAATGGAGTCTACCTTGGATTATACATTTAAGAGAACAAAGGCTTTGCTTGTGATATCTTTGCCTTAGATGATCCTCAGCAAACACTTCCTGGCCTGAAAATTAAATCAAGACAGAGGCTTTTGATGAGGGAGGGGCTCTGGCATACTGGCATGTGGTTTTCTGATTGAGTTTTCAGTTTCAATGAATTCCCAATCTCCACCATCAGTATGTTAGTGCTTTTTTTATTTTCTTTCCATTATCAGACACTGTACCTATTTTAACTCTAGTGAGCAAAGTTTACTTCTTATAACAAGAACTCTTCTCACATGCTTGCAGAGTCCTGACATTACAGCCATCATGGTTTTACTGAGGCAGCAAACATCATCCCAACCAGGTAAGTTTATGGTTTCTTGAATATAAGGCATACTGCCCCAGGTTATAATCCAACCAGGTGGATAATTCGATGATGATTGACTTTCAGGAAAATATCTAAAAAATATTGTCACTGCTATGAATCAACAAATCTAGCGGGAGGTGCCTTTCATTCATTCTATGATTTTTATACTTTCAAAGACAATGTAATTTGTTTCTCCTTTTCAGTAGAGCTGATCTAATGATTTGGATCTTGCAAAATTTTATTGAATCACTAAAAAGGCAAGAGAAAATATGAGCATGCTTATTTTGATTGCTTGTGCTATTTTAATTCTACTCCATTCTACTTACCTTCCTTTTGAATACAAGGTGTCTGTTGAGAGTAAGCCCTGTCTCATCTTCAGACATAGTTAAGTGTTTCAATACATGCTAAAGATATGGAGTTCATGAAATATCAATCCTGAATTTATCACTATCTTCCAAGCCTCAGTTTAGACGTTAGTCAAATGCAAAAAACCCATATGTCAGGGAACTATGATGATTATATGGTATAACCTAGGTGAAATTCTTAGCTTAGAATCCCACATATAACAAATAGTAAATGTTAAGTAAATACTATTTACTCTTAATAATTATTTCATAATACACATAGAAATTGGAAATTCAATTATTCAGACTGTCAAAAATGAGTCTTTTCTTTATGATATGAAATTATTGACTCATTTTTTCATGATAAATAAATCATAATTTTAAGATTACTATAATGCTTATTGAAAGATTTTTGTTTTATTGCAATTACAATGTTAAAAATCACATCTGTATATTTAGGTGTATAACTTGGGATATTTAAGACACATATAGCCAGGTGTGGTGGCACAGGCCTGTAATTCCAGTTACTTGGTAGACTGAGGCAGTAGATTAGAAAGTTCAAGGTCAAGCTGGGAAACTTAGGGGACCCTGACTCAAAACAAAATAATAAAGGGCTAAGGAAATAGTTCAGAAGTAGAGTGTCCCTGAGAAAAAAGACAGAATATTATGGGCAAAGCGTCAGAATCTGATCCCTCAAATCAGTAAGTGTGTAACTTAATTAAATTCAATCACTAACTTTCAACTTTTACAGACACCCATTTAAATGGAGATTTAGTCTGCCTTGAGGTGCAGTGAGGCCTTGAGATAGGGATGCTACCTCTTTCTTTAGGAGATGGGTCATGAATCTTTGCTTTTATCATTTCTTTGCAACTGTCACTTGATGGTAAATATTACAGCTGATGTTTAGAAATTGCTTTAGATGAAAGGAGTTAGGCTGGGCAAGGTGAAAATCAAGAGTTGTGAATATATTACAGGCTGAAAGAATTTTTGGAAACTATTTCCAACTATGTATAATGCACAATTTCTAAAATGAATAAAAGTTTGAAATAAGCTTTAAATAAGATCTTGAAAAGATGTAAGTATAGCTACTTTAATCTTAATCAATGCAACTTGTGATGAGGTAATGAAGAGCAGGCAATCAGTCAGAACCCAATCTACCCAAATGAAGTCTCAAACAACAACAGAAGATAATTTTTTTTTTTAACTTCAGTTTGTGTTAAGAGAAATGGGCAACGTAAGTGCTATGCAGATTTAATGTGCTAATGAAATCAATTCATCAAGTTTTAAATTATGTAGGAAATTAAAATAAGAAGCTGTTCTGTACACAAAAGAGATTATGCCCCAAGAGAATATCAAGCCTTGATAAGGAACAGTCCTAACAAATTTTAGATTAGAATTTAAAAATATTATATATCAGCTTCTTCCAAAGACCCTGTATTTTTTTTTTTTTTCTTTTTAAAAAACTTTCCCCAGTGAATTGCTAGAATTTCTATATGAGGAGGAGCCTGGAAATAGAAATCTAGAATGGACAACCAAGAGAACTATTATGAAGCTGTTTGCCTAGATTGTGTCTCATTATTCCTCAGATCAGTGGTGTGCCACCTGGGTTTTGGGTGCCCATTAAAGTATCTAGATGCACTCTTGGGTACCTTAGAACAGATAGTTTCTAATTTAAAGTTTTAGTTTATGCTAAATATTTCTTTAAAGTCTTTGATGGAGCTTCAGGTCTATAGTAAAAATCTCAATACATTTCAAAATATACTACTTCTTACTCAATACTAAAGTTCATAGGGGAGATTGTTCCAGAAAGTTCAAAACATCCAAGGTATCATGAAAGAACAATCAAAGTATTTTTAATTGATATTAAGAAAATAAATTTAAAAATGAATAAAGTAAAAAGCCAAGTGGTTTTTTAACTGTCGATTTTAAACAAAACTAATGGGATTATCTGCGTGAATTATCAGCATATAAGTTATTTACAAATAATAATTGTTTTGTAAAATTAAAGCAAGACTTCACATAAATCATGAAAAGAGGCCAGATAATTGAGAATAGAATAGAATAACATACCATCCCCATGTAGTTATTTACATTTAAAAGTTTTTTAATACTTACAGTTATAAAGATAAGCAAACAAGTAATAAGAAGAGAATATATTGCAAAATTTGTCTAACAATCTTGTTTCATTCGTAGGCAATAGATTTGATATAATTAAATAGTCATAAAGAGATATTTTTTAATAATTACTTTATGTTTATGAGACTTTATGATAAATTTACATTGTCTACATTAATTAGATTTCAATGAGTATAATAATAATTATAGGTAATAACAATTACTGTAATAATAACTGACTACTGAAATAATTTTTCAAAATTTAGAAGTCTTCTTTCTACAAAAATAAGCTATATTTATAAAATATTTCTATATTAAAGTATATCATATATGATAAAAATTTAGTTTAGAGAGTTGGGTAAAATTAGAAAAGAAAAAAATAAAAATATAAAATTTCTGACTTGAACCAAACATTGCTGATACTGTTTTAAAACAGATGGTAACAGATATCAAGTCATTATTATATATTTTTACTCCATTACCAATGTTCTAAAAAGTGATGAAGCAACTTTAACATAAAATAATATCCACATATTGCTGAAAATTAAAGACTTTAATAGAACTTACAATAAAATTGTAAGGATTTCAGGTATCTATAACTACTCTAGTCTTATGTGAATTAATCAAATTAAATATTGACTTGTGGTGGCTTGAACATGTCTAGAGATATTTGAAGCCTACTAAGCAGTGAATATTGAAAATTCCTATTTCCCCACTGTGAAGTATAACTCCATGTGCGTAATACCTTTATTTACACTATATCTTTCAGTAAGGTCTTTAAAAATCATATACACACATATCCTATGCTACTTTTTAAAACATTTTAATTACTATCTGCTTTTCATGAATTAGCTTATGCCAACCCACAATAGCTCATTGAGAACAGTTATCACTGGGTTTGAGAGGGAGACAACTAACACTTAGATTGGGTAGTAGAATTTTCTCTAATTATCTACCTTCAAGTGAAGAGGTTGAGATATCACTTTGCCTCCACAAAATATGTTCTCACCCATTATTACTTTTTGTATAGATGTCTGCCAATTTCTGAGACAATAACAACAAATAATGCCAAATTGGGATGATTTTATGTCTCAAATTAACTGGGCCACAATGTTCTCAAATAAATGATAAAATGTCATTTTTCAATGTGTCTGTAAGGGTATTTCTAGAAGAGGTTTGCATTTGAATTTGTGAACTTAGAATAAGATAGTCATTCCCAGTATGACTACATCTCATCTAGTTGGTTGATGATCTAAAGATGTTAAAGAGCTGGGGACTTCCAGGAAACTAAAGCAGCCTGATGAAACCACATACCCAGCACCCCAACTGTTGATTCTTGGAATCAAGTCAGAAAGATTTCACAAGTCGCTCAGAGTAACAAGCCCGAGTTTACAGTAGGTATAGGAAAAGGGAAAGAAGACACCCTTAAAGTAACTGGTCAATCCTCTTAGGAGAGGAGCAGTGTACTTCTCCTGTGTGTAGTTTCATTGGGGATCCCAGAAAAGTTTCAACAGAGTCCCATTCATGTCCACCTCTTGACTTTTGACTGACAGCAGATTGACATCAGACTTTTTTTTTTTTTTTTTTTTTTTGTGGTACCGGGGATTGAACTCAGGGGCACTCGACCACTGGGTCACATCCCCAGCCCTTTTTTGTATTTTATTTAGAGACAGGGTCTCACTGAGTTGCTAAGTGCCTCGCCATTGCTGAGGCTGGCTTTGAACTTGCGATCCTCCTGCCTCAGCCTCCCAAAGTGCTGGGATTACAGGAGTGCGCCACCGCGCCCGGCTGACATCAGACTTTTAAGTTCACACTGCCGTGACAACTCTAAATCACTTTGGTCCATGCTGACCAGTTCTAATTGGATTCTTAACCATAAAGTCTTATAAGATTTTATGATTAGGAGGAATTATCCTTATCTTCCTGAGTTTCAGAATCTAGTCTGTAAAAGGGTCACAAAGTCTCTTCCCTCAGGGTAACTTGGGATCCTCTTAACATTATTTCCAGCCTGCAGTTTTCCTGCACATAACAGGTAGTTTGCTGAGAAATATGACATATCTTTGTCTACCTAAGCCAGGCAGGGTTACAGGTAAATTGCTTCTTGGGGGAAAAAAAAATGCATGTGGGCGTCAGCACTGTGAGCCCATTTTATAGAGTCATTCCCTTAATCTCATGTTCCCACCACTTACATCTGTTTGTCCCTGTCAACAAGAACAAAAAGATACAGCAAAAGAAAATTCTCTGTCTTTGCCTATCTTTGAGCTGGAACATAAGTCTCTTCTGGTCTTCAGATTCAGGTACAGATGGGAACTTATACCATTGAATTTCTTAGTTCTCTAGCTTTTGGATTTGGACTGGAACTATATAATTGGCTCTCCTGGGTCTCCATCTGATTTGGTTTTACCTACCTGTAATATATAATAGCATGACTAAACTAATAAATGTCAGTAGCATCCACACTTTCATTATGTTACAATAACCCAACTTTCCCATATGTTCAGGAGAAATGAAAATCCTGCTCAGTAATTTTGTACCTTGATAGAAAGAAAAAATATTATTTTCTAAATAATTTAATGTAAATATACTCTTATATAAATAAATCCTCATATTGTATATAACATTTATATTTAGTCCATAGAGACAATGTTGAGAATGAGAAAGGTTTAGAGCAAAAACCAAGTAAAAGTATACATGTTAAATAAGAAATTTGTTTGTTCTTTTAATCATTTAAACTTCTCTCAAAAATAATCAAAATAAATATCAGCATGATGCAATGTATTAAACTTATATGAAATATATATAACATTTCAAGGAAATTATTTTACACAAAATTGTTTTTCAAAGACACATGCAATAATGTAATGTATGTAAATTGGAGTTCACATAGATTTTAGCACTCTAGAATATAAGAAAGGTAATATAAAAGGTAAAATAAAAAGGAAGGGAACGAAGAATCAAAATGTGTGTGATTTTCAGACTTTAGCTTAATAATTACACTGTCATAACCTGTAATTAACTTCCATTTTGTTTTATTAATTTTAGATCTGAAACAGAATTCTTTTAAGAGATGTAGGTGGTCAAATTATGGTCAAATGACTTATGAAAACTGACTTGGCAATCTTTTTCCCCAGAAAATGAATTAAACTCACAGTCTCTGACTTGTAGTCTACAACTTCAGTTATCATCAGACACAAAAATGTATGAAGAAATTTATAAAACTTTATTGGGTATAAAAGTTTATAGTCTGTTAAGAGAATGGATTTAGAGATGATATTTGAGCTGTTCAGAAAATATCAACTTACTTGTCTCTAGAATACATTTCCCAGGTATATTATATTCTTAGAAATCACTAGTCACTAAGAAAGACTAAAAGAACTTCACTGTCATAACCTAAGATATTACCTAATACATATGTGTGTGTGTGCTTGTGCGTGTATGTATACAGCTAGATATGTGTTTATACAGATAGACCTATACATACTTTTATGTGTGTACAGACATGAGCATATGCATATAATGGTTAATGGATATCAAAGAGAGTACTGTAGTTTTCTTAGACATTTCTGAAAAATAATAATACAATAAATATAATCTGGAATAGATTTTTAACTAAGAAAAACTGCTCTATTTCCTCTGATTGCCTGGCTTTTCACCTATCACCATATCCTATTGGCAAACAAGCACAGTACTGAAAATTACTTACTACTGTAGATCTCTTTTTCACTTCTCTTACCATTTGCTAACTGCAGCGCCTTACTAAACCTCTCTGAGAGTTTTCCTTCAACAGAGATGTTTCACTGTAGTCAGATATCTTTCTGACATAGACATGATAACCAAATTCAACTTTTTATTAACTGACTCTTAATGCTGTTTTCCTCACATTTTTGTAATATTAACTGCATGTAAGTGTAAGGAAATTTAATTTGAAAGGAAGAAGCAATGATCAGTTTAGAAAAGCTATTTAATGGGCCACTGTAGTAGTCTAGGCAAGAAGAATAATAGCATGAATCAAGAAAGTAGTGAAACATACAGAAAGTAGTTAACATATTCTAAAGATATTTCATGAGTAAACCAAATAGGACTTGGTAATCAATTTTATAAAACAAATAAGGAAGAACACCAGAAAAAACTAACTTAAAAAACTGATTACTGAAAAGTTGAAATGCTATCAGGGGAAAGTAGCATCTGCTACAAAATCTGTACATCATCTACAAAATCTGTAGATGACAATTCATGGAGTCCCCTTTGAATGGGTTTAATTCAAGGTGCCTCTAAAAAATAAAATCACGGAGGTGTAAAGTGAGAATCTCAACAAATTGTCTATGAATAGTAAAGGAGAAGTCAGTTCTTGGAGTCCCCAGTGTAAAGGAAGAAAAGGAAGCAGTGAATATGGGGAAATTATCTTAAAAACATGGCAAAATGAGCCAATTTTTAAGCTACATGAATATTTGACGTTCAAGTAGACATGGATGACACCAAAAAAGAGAAATTAGAGAAGCAAAAGGAAAACTGGGAGAATGTGTTAGAAAAGCAAAGGGGAAAGCAGCATTTCAAGGAGGTCTTTAATGAGAATCAAAAATGAGATCCTATCTCCAACAAGTTTACTGACAAGTTTGGCAATACTTTTTATACAGTGTTGAGGGGTGGGAGGATACAAACCATACATACCTAAACTCAGTGTTTGGACTGGAGACAGTGATACATTTGTGATATCTTCTCAACTGTTGGATTTAGAAATAGGAAAGAAAGAAGATGAAAAAAATAAATAAATACTAATTGTAAAGTACTAACTGTGGTGGATAAGTTGCTCAATGCTGCATGATGAAATATAAGAAATTAGAGAAATATAAGAAAAATACCTAATGAGCTTCGGGATATAGTTCAAATTTCACTTTCTTTTCATTTCACCTCTTTCTAGTTCTGTCTTGGTATTTTAATTGAACATTATATAGTGTATCTGCATGCTTTTATCATATATAGGGAAATTTGAAGAAACAATTGTGAAAGTATTGCTAAATAAATGCAAATAATCTAAGCAAATTGAATGTAGCAAAGAGTGGAAATTTTTTGCATCATTTCTATAGAATTATGTAAATATGGAGTTAAAGCAGATTAATAATTGAGAACATTTATCTATGTTACCTACTAGTTCTTACACTCATCCATTAATTACATATATGGATGCATACATATCTATACCTATTATCTATCTATCTACCTATCATCTATATTTGCCTACTTGTGCAGCAGTGGAAGAGTAAAACAATGAAGGTGATACATAAGCACATTATGAAAGAGATTTCAGTAATGTCTGACATTTATATTCAAGCTTTCATTCTAAATGATTGGTATGTTCTTTGCATAATGTATGCATAGCAGGTGTTTCAACCTCCAAAAAAGAAGCTCCACTGAAGTGGGAATAAAGTAATTGTTCTGCCTCAGCAACTGGGAAATGGGAGAAGAATCATTTTTGCAACCAAAATAGAAATGAGGAAAGCAATACAGGACCAATCTTACCAATTATTGATAAAGGATCAATGAGGTTAGCTCTCAAAGACCTACAGTTGGCAAAAATCATTTAATGAAATCTTTGCATATGAAGTCAAAAGACAGAGATTCTGGTTCAAATGTAGCCAAGTATATAAATATGTCAAGTTAAATATAAGAAAATCCAAGTGACTGTCTACATCATTAACTAACTATCCACGCATCAGCTAAGAGTTTATTCTTAGGGGGGGAAAAATCAGAACTCAGCATAATAATTTGAAAATTTTATTTATAGCTTGTATTATTAACTGAAATTATCACTTGATTATTTCAGATGAATTATGATAGTGAAATGCACTCAGGTTTGTGAAGGATTAGAGTCAATAAATAATGTTGTATATTTTGTAAGTAACAATCAATATTTTATTCTACAACACTTAAAATGAAGACTTTAGAATTTTTCAAAACATAGAAATGTTATCAGTGATCAATTGCTTTTACCAGTTAAATAACTCATCAGAAAAACAGCTTATTATTTGTGGGTAGTAGTTCTGTATTGCTATAATTACAAATATTGAGATAATAGGACAAAATTTTAAAATAAACTAATAAAGATGACGTTAAGTCCATGTAAATAGTAACATTGTTAATAAGAATAAAACATATTCACTTTAACAAAAAAACTTGGAGCATTTCTTCTCATGGTCCATGAAAGGGAACAATCATAAATGAAAATAAAACAATTAAATTTGGTATCTTGAATCATAGGATGACAATAAAAACTAACTGCTGACAATCCATTAATCCAATTCCAACTTGAAATGGTAAACCCATACTATACCTTCCATTCCAAAGTTTTCGAATTGGAATAGGCAAACATTGAGTTAATATGTAAATGCAGTCTATTCTCAATATTCACAGTAGTTTTGTTTTATAAAGTCACCATGGACACTAGTGTAGGGATTACTGATCTATTGCTTCTAGGGAAGATGCAGTTTTAGGTTGTTGTGAGACTCCATTCACAACATTTTATCAATCTTGTACATAGCCTCATTTTATGTATATTTTTGCTTAAAGGAAGTTTATTTAATATATGTTTCTGATTCAGTAACATTGACCTCATAGCCAACTTTTGCCTGAAAGAAGCTTTTATTTATACATGTATTTTCTCCGCAAGGCATGTTATATTCTTCTTGAGCTCAGAAATACTGATGGCGCTTCAGCGTTGTACTTAGGTAACATTTTAAAGAGATAACTCAATAGCAAAAAGCACAAGAATGCAGGAAACATGGCATTAAGGAGTCCACAAAAAGACAAAAATTTTCTAGTATGTAAACTGGAAAAAGAATACTAAAAATTAGTACTGTTGGAAATTAGGTAGGGATATTTGGTTAGGTGACTTTTTTTTTTTTTTTTTTTTTTCCTGCTCTTGCTACATAGGTGAATGATCATGAAAGCTCTGGGAATATTGATTTGGAGGTAAGACATAAATTGCAGCAAGTTGGTGAATTTGCAAATATTGAATCTATACACTATATGACACTAATCCCTGAAGACAAATCTCCAATGAGCATGGCCAGCTAGAATTCATAAAAACATTGGAAAGAGTCAAAGGAAAAAAGCAAAAGAAATACAAATTTAGAGTAAATGAATCAGACCACTTTAATTTACTAAAGACGTAAACACCACAGTTAAGAATTAAAAATTGAGGTGCTGGGGTTGTGGCTCAGCGGTAGAGCACTCACCTAGCACTTGCGCTGCCCGGGTTCTACCTTCAGCACCACGTAAACATAAAAAAGGCATTGTGTACAACTAAAATAAATAAATAAAATATTTTTTAAAAAGACACTTTAGATGAATATTAAAAAAAAGAAGAAGAATTAAAAATTGAGCTGGGCATGGTGGCACACACCTATAATCCCAGTGGCCCAGGAGGCTGAGGCAGGAGAATGGCGAGTTCAAAGCCAGCCTCAGCAAAAGTGAGGCAGTAAGAAACTCATTGACACCCTGTCTCTAAATAAAATACAAAATAGGACTGTGGATGTGGCTCAGTGGTCCAGTGCTCCTGAGTTCAATCCCTGGTACCACCCCCTTAAAAAACAAGAATTAAAAATTGATATGCATATCTATAAACTTTTTCTCCTGTTCAATTAAGCCTGAGCAGGTTTTGTTCTGTCTTCTTCTTCTTTTTTTTTCTTTTCTTTTTTTTTTTTTTTTTTTTTTTTTTAACTGTAAGGCTATGAGGAACACACAGAATTTAAAGGGGAATTTGGGGAAAATGTGTAAAAAGTTTGAACTTTTGAACTAAAACTTGCGTACCTAGCTCAGGCAAAGTGTGTGGGTACAATCAACTGCTCTTATATAGAATTTGGCCTGTCATCTTTTGCTGATTGTCAATAGATTTATTTCGTGAAGTAGGCGCATGAGGAAGACTACAAAAAGCTTTGGAACTTATTGTTCTTCGAGTTTTTATGTTTCAAACTGTTAACTGGCAAAGTTACAATGTGCCACAGCCTTTTGAGTTGAGTGTTTCCTAAGAGCAAATGCTGATTAACTTACCAGGATTCCTGTGTATACTTGCAGACCACTGATTTTTAAAGAGATTCTTAAAGTATGGGCATCACTCTAAAATCAGTTTTGAAAGTGATTGATGTATCCTTGACTCTAAAGAATGTCAGGGATATTACTAAATGCTGTTAACAGAAGCTTGGGGGCCCAAAAATCATTCAAAGTTATTTATGATCCTTAATAAAAATAAGGGATGCAGGAACTCTGGGAATACTAAATGGTGGATTTAAGGAACAAAAAATGAATTACCTTAGGGACAACACTAAATACCAAGAAGAGTGTTTAAAAATAGAATATTTTAATAAATCAAAAGATTTTTCATATACTAAGGAGAATATACAACATGAAATTCAGAGATAAAAATAGAGTTTCTAAAAACATGAGAAATTAAAGTTAGTAGTAGTAATTTTCAGACAATCTTGGCTGAATCACATGTCACTATCATTCTCCTATTCAAAATTAAAATGCAAAGAAAAGTTTTAAGAAAATAAAGGCCAATATATACAAACCTTAATATGACTTTGATGGGTTTTCAGCAAAAAGTCAGCTGATAGAGAGTTAGCAACTGACTTAGTAAAGAAAGACAGCAACAAGCCAAGAGAGAGCTCACACCATTGAAGCCAAGTAAGGTTCAGAATATGAGGCATTACTTAACCTGAAAATAAAACTGAAGATGGAAGCTTAAAATTAAGATGGTGAGCTTTCGAAAGATCAAGAAATAAAGCTAAAATTGACAAATTACCTGATTCATTTGAGCATTTGAAAAACAATATTTCTGAAAATTATTTGTCAAGTTTGATGCAGCAAATGAGTAAAACCTATTTGATTACAAAATGAGTCATAATCATGCCCCCCTTCTTTTTTTAGTTGTGCATGAATCGTTGGGAAATTATTAACATAGTCTAAATATTTACATAATCCAAGTAAATACTTACTCATTATTTTACCAAAAATCAAGATTCTATTTAAGCGGAAACAGAAGGAGGTGGTTAGTGTCTCTAATTAACATGATAGAAAAAGAATAGATGTCTGAATTGAAATTTTAAATTATAGTCATGTAAATAAGTGATTGAGAAACATGTAGTTGATATACAAAGGAGGAATTAAAAGCCTCAAAACTCTTCCTCTCTTAGAATGCAAGTGTGGAATGAACAGAGGTAAAAGGTGACCAGGTAGGAAAAGAGCTTGTTTTGATTATAGTCTTTTGTATCATTTAGGTTTTTTTCTTTTTCTTAAATCAGAACAATGATGTCAGCAAAATGGTTTATTAGGTGTTATGGTTTGGATGTAAGGTCTGTCCCCAACCTGCCCCCCAAAGCTCACATGTGAGACAATGCAAGAAGGTTTAAAGGAGGAATGATTGGGTTATAGCCTAATCAGTGAGTTAGGTAGCGATTTATAGCCTAATCAGTGAGTTAGGTAGTTTAGCCGAGCCTGGCTAAAACAACCTACTTTTAATGGACAGATCATCCAAATAAAAAATTAGCAAGTAAACATTAGATTTGAACTTTACCATAGACCAAATGGATCTAACAGAAATTTATAGAACATTTTCCCCAACAGCTTCAGAATACACATTCTTCTTATCAGCCCATGGAAAATTCTCCAGGATGAATTACAGGGTAGCCACAAATCACGTCTCAAAGCCTCAGTACCTATATTGAAGTTATAGCACCTACTTTCTTTGATGACAATGGACTAAAAACTAAATAAACAACAAGAAGAAATTTAGACATTATACAGATATATAGAAATTAAGCAATATTGCTCTTGAATAATGAGCAGACAAATGAATAAATAAAAGAGTAATTAAAAATTTCCACCTTTATGTGTATTTATAGAACATCAATTAAAAATAATTATGTCAACTTGATGTAGTAGCACACCCCTGTAATCCCAGCAAATTGGGAAGCTGATGGAGGAGGATTGCAAGTTGGAACCCAGCCTCGGCAATTTAGGCCCTAATCAGCTCAGCAAGATCCTATCTCAAAATTAAAAAAAAAAAAAAAAAAAAAAAAATGAGCTGGGGATGTAGTTCACTGTAAATTGCCCCTGGATTCAATCCCCAGTACCAAAAATAAATAATAATAATAATAAAATAATGTTAATTAATAAATAAATAGAAGAATAGAAAGAAGACCAATAGAACAGAGGAAAGGGAACATTAGGAGGGAGGAGGGAGGAAAACTGTAAGTATTTAGGATTGAAATGGACAAATTGTATTCCATGCATGCATGAATAGGTCATAATGAACTCATTATTACATATACTATAATACACTAATAAAAACATCAAAAATTATGCTGGGAAAACTTGGTATCTATACACAGAAGGATGATACCAGCCTCTATTTCTCGCTATATATAAAATTGAAATCAAAGACCTAAATGCATGATCTTAAAATTTGAAATTAATAGATGAAAACACAGGGGAAACGCCTAAGGACATCATTATATGCAATGGTGTTTTCCATAATGCCACTAAAACATGGGTAGCTATACAAGAATAGACAATTAGGAATGTGAAATATTATGGCACAGCAAAAGAAACAGCCACAAAAGAATGGTGAAACAACCTGAAGAATAGGAGAAGATATTTCCAAACTATTTAGCTGACAAAGGATGAATATTTATAATATACAAAAAACTCAAACAATTGAAAAGCAATCTGATTTAAAAATGGGCAAATACTCTCAACAGACATTTGTGAATAAAAGATAGAGAAACGGGTAAACAAGTATATGAAAATGTTCAATTTCACTGATTATCAAGTTAGTGAAAAAAAAAAAAAAAAAAAAAACCCAGGATGAGATATGATCTCACCCAAGTTCCAATGGCTAAAATCAAAATGATAAAAAATGACAATTGCTAGCAAGTGTGAGGAAAAAGGCACTTCTTATACACAGTTGTTGGAAGTGTCTAGTAGTAAAGACAATTTGGAGAACAATACAAAGTTTCCTCACACACACACAAAAAAGTTAAAATTAAGCTACCATATAATCCGGTGATTGGACTGTTAACTATATATATAAAGGAAAAGAAATCAGTGTGTAGAACACACACCCACACTACCATGTCTATTGCAGCAATATTCACAACTGCCTGGATAAGAATCAACATAAGGAGTACAAGATACAGAATCACTGGACAAATAGATAAAGAAAATGTTATATATGCCCTCTATGGAAAATTACAAATCCATAAAATAAATGAAACCCTGTCTTTTGGAGAAACTGGAGCATATTGTGTTAATTGAAATAAGCAAGACACAAAAAAAGACACAAAAGGCAAATCCTGTGTGTTCTCATTCATCTGCAGATGCTGTAGATGTTAATTTTTAGTAGTTACTAGAGACCAGGGATGTTGTGGAGAGGGGTGATAGAGAGTATGGATACTGGGTACAAAATGACTCATATTAGAAGAATAAGTTCTAATGTTCTTTAGTGCATGAGTGTGACTTCTGTCTTTTAACAACAATTATAATGTATTTTATAAAATATATGATGGAACCATATTTTATAAAAAATTAGAATTTCAGTGATTCTCAACATGAAAAAGTGATACATGTTTACTGAAAGGTAAAGCTAATTATCATAAGTCATCATTATACATTATATACATGTATCAAATTATCACACTATACCCCATAAATACGTATAATATTGTTAAGTTTAAAAAATGAAAGAAAATGTTGAGAAGAAAATGTTCAATTTCTAAAAAAAAATTTACTTGAATGTGTTACTTTTGTATAATAGATACCAAAAAACAGAAAGTAATGTTGAGAAAGGTTTGGGCAATTGCTTATCAATCTTTTAGGCCAGTGGTATGAATGACAAAAATTCATATCTTTGCAACACATAGCTACATAGTTTAATAGATGCATGGGTATATAGACATAGATAAGATAGATCATTTTAAATCAATATTAGTTACTTGGTTTCTTGTAGGTTCTTTACAGTCTTTTCTACATTTCATTGCTTGTATGTAAGAATCTCAATAGATATCTATGAACTGTCATTTTTGTAAAATCAAGTTCATTTCCTTTTTGTACAACTTTATATCTGTTTTCATATGTGAAGCCCATATTATTCTAGATAGGGCTTTAATTTTTCTACTTGTATTTCTCTCTGCATTAGTCCTATTAAAACCCTTTTCCATTCCTCCCTCTTGAGTCTTATTTTTTTTTTTTTTTTTTTTTTGGTACCGGGGGATTGAACTCAGCGGCACTCGACCACTGGGTCACATCCCCAGCCCTTTTTTGTATTTTATTAGAGACAGGGTCTCACTGAGTTGCTAAGTGCCTTGCCATTGCTGAGGCTGGCTTTGAACTCGTGATCCTCCTGCCTCAGCCTCCCAAAGTGCTAGGATTACAGGCGTGTGCCACCACGCCCGGCTTTGAGTCTTATTTTTAAATATATTTGGCCTAAGGGTACCTCCATATCCAGAGTCCTTATATAATGAACTACAACCTAACTCTGTGCAAAAATTAACTGTAAGCCTTACTAAGAAGTATACTTTAGTTACAAACAGCTGAGCCTCAGCCAATCACAGCCACTATGTGTCGTTCAATCACAGGTGGCCAACTGATTAGACCATATTGAAATAAAGAAATCACTGAGCTGCAACCAATCAAGCTTTTTCTGTACTTCGCTTCCATTTTCTGTGCATTATGGCTGCCTTAGCACTTTGCAGAGAGGAGCTCTTTGAACCTTTTCTGGTTCTGAGGAATACCACGTTAGTGACTTGTTCTTTGCTCAAATAAACTCTGCTAAATTTAATTTGTCTAAAGGTATTCTCTGCACAGACTTAAATAGCACTCTTGATTCTGCTCAAATAATCCCTAGAAGCCATGTTGGACCAGTGTAATCCTCCAGTTCCTGTATGAACAAGGATCCTTTAAGTGGCTAGCGCCACTGACCCAATTTTAACCTGCTTAAGAATAACAGGGATTTATCACTCACATACCTGGAAAAGACTAAAGCAGAGGAGACTCTAGGCATAGCAAGATCAGGAATTGCTCCCTCTTCACCTCTCAATCCTGCTTTCTTTGGTTTTTGGCTGTATTCTCAGAAGTCTCTTCTATTTGTGTAGCAAGGACTACCATGGGGATTTAGATGACTTCATCTCACCAGGCTTACCTACACAGAAATAATTTCTTCTATATTATTCTAGAAAATCTGCAAGTAGTTTCATTGGCTCAGCTTTGAGAGAGTCTGGATAGGGGAATGGGTATGCTAATTAACGTGGGAGGAGTCACATAAACACCACTAGCCTGGAAAATTCAGTTTGCTCTTATCAGATGGTCTACGTAGGGAGAGGTATATTAACAAAGGGAAACTGTGTTGACAACAGGCAAATTTTCACCATAGATTCCCTCCTACTCTTCTGTATCTCTGGTTTATATCAATGACATTTACTATTTATCTAATATCACTGCAGTTACAAATTATCTGTCAATGTATACTTATGGATATATGTGCTGTTTTTCCATCTAGATCATAAGTTCTTCTAGTAGGTTACATTTTATAGTTCCTTTTATACATAGCAACTATTCAAGTGATCTGTGCCTAGTGAGGGTTCAATAAATGTTGATAACATAGAATTATGCGGAAGGATGTTCAGTAATTAATCAATTTTATCTTATGCTATCTTGCCCATGAAAGCCTATGATAGGGAGATGTTTTAGTAAGTATCACATTACTCAATATAAGGATCCATTATGAAAAAAAAATGTTATGTACAGGAGAGTCCAGTCTATGAACTGTATTGCTATTGTCCTAAAGACCAAACATTGATTTAGTTGGTAAAGTTGCATATAAACAGGCAGAAAATAATTCTGACCTTATGCAACAACAGAGCATGGTATTTATGAAACCAAAAGTTTTAAAGAAACATATCATCTAATAAACAGGAAATAGTGGTGACATTTTATAGCTTAAATGTGAAATGAAAGGGCATTTCATTGACATTCATGATATTCTAAAAACAAAGGGAAATTACATTCTATAAACTGCATTTTGTAGCCAACCTATGTTTCTCCACATTGTTGATTATTCATAAAGCATCTGGATGGGTCTCAGCTGGCAGATATACTGCCATACCTGGTTCAATGCTATACCCTTCTCTGTGGCCTCTACTCACTCGGTTGTATTCAAGCATCCCCTTTGTCCTCCAGGTTGGCCTGGGTCACATTGGGGCTTCTAAAATTAAAGTTCTGTGACTCTTACCCAGCTGGGACCTGAGCTGCTGCTTCTCATCTTAGGCAGTGAGATTCTGCTGTTGGTGAGTTGAACTGAAAGTTGGGTACAAGCAGAGAGCTTCAACATGGTATGTGGTACATTGCAGTTCCCAAAATGTGTTCTTGGAACCTCTTTCTGTTTCAAGACTGTTCCTTGGCATCTAAGAAGTAAAACTTATCTATTGTCATAACAATACTAAAATGGTATTCACCTTTGTTTTTTTTTTTTTTCAGTCTTCTTTTCTCAGAAACATACATATGCTAAGTGATAATTGAGTTCCATGACATGGGCCTCCTACATAAGTGTTAGAAGGTAAAGGAAATCCCCTCCACTTTTCTCCTACCTTGGATAGTGTGCTTGAGGTACTTCTTGTTCATATTTTCTGCCCTAGGGCTTTTGTTCTGAGTTTTTTCACTTTGGGTGAAGTAGTCTCATTAGTGGTTGCATGAAAATACTCCATGGAAGTTTGGATAGAACTAATTTTTCCCGCACAAGCAAAGTCTGCTAGTGACATATGAGATGCATTCATAATGAGGAAAGATAAAAGGTGATAAAAGATCACCATGGCAGGTAATATCCTATCTCTCTTTACCTGGTACTTTCCCATGCATCATACCTAAGGCCTCTTTTTTAAAGTAGCATGTAATGCACTCACGTATAAAATTGTCTAAGAAAATTGTACCAGACAGAGTTTAAGTAAACAAAGAGGATTTTATTGGAGAGTTTTGCAATATGGAAGAGAGATGGAAACAAAAACACAACTTGATACTAAACTCTGCCTCCTGGTACCCTTCACACTGGCTTTGAGTATTTTTGCAGGATAGATGAACTATCCTTCCTGTTTATTTTTCTGACATTGGAGACTAAGCTATCAGGTTCATCTCAATCACTTTTAGTCAAACAGATACACTTTCATTCCTAATCCTTAGTTATATTTTTAAAAATATCAAATATTGTATGCTTTTGTTGACAAACAAGTGGAATACAAGCTACTATCATAACAAAAATGTGGAACCACTACTTCCCTGAGCTAGATGAGACTCTTATCTACTTTATTTGTTGTCAAGTAGGATTCTTCTAAATGCTCTATCAGGTATAGTTTTATCTAGGAGACAATATCTTGTTGGTCAGCAATTGCTCATGCAGTCAAAAATATCAATGAATTGAAAATCTCTGAAGTTGACTTTTAGGAAAACTGATACAATTGCTATCATTTCTGTCATTCAAAAGGTGCATCTAATAGATTCAGGCGTGGCTGGGTCTTGGGATACAACTTTGAAAACATCATAACTTGAAAAAAGGCGATGAGTCTCCTGGGAAACAGATTTGAGGGATCATCAAAATGTTAAACCTGTAGTTAGTAAATCAACTGTAAAATGTGTCCTTGAATTTACTTTAGGTTCTTTTGGAGAGTTTTTTTTTTTTTTTTTTTTTTTTTTTTTTTTTTTTTTTCCTGTATGAAAATGCATTTAAAACGTTTATACTCAAGTACAAATTTAATGAGCACAGGTTGTGTTGAAATATGACTTTGATAACCAAGGTGCTAAACATATTGGAAGAGGATCATTGTATTTGTTTTGCTAAAAAGTGTACATTTATAATATTGATTAGGGAAATTATTAAAACATCTCTTCACCTCTTTCTTTTGGAACTATAGCTCTAGCCTCCTGACTAGAAGCAGTAGTGAGAAATTTCAAGAGCTCTGTATTGTTTCTTTTCTATACCTTTGTCAGTTTAGTTGTGCTTGACATGGTTTCAGCACATAAAATTCATGCTTGTGTTTATGTAATAAGATGGTGAGCCTATAGCTCAATTTGGTTGCTGAGCAATGTTTACCAATATTCTGATTTTTCATGATGGAATAGACCATTGAACTCCTGTTAACTGCATTGTGTCTGAGCCATTTCTAATTCCGATCAAATGAAACAGGTTTTTTTTTTTTTTTTTTTTTTTTTTTTTTTGTGGTACCGGGGATTGAACTCAGGGGCACTCGACCACTGGGCCACATCCCCAGCCCTTTTTTGTATTTTATTTAGAGACAGGGTCTCACTGAGTTGCTAAGTGCCTCGCCATTGCCAAGGCTGGCTTTGAACTCGCAATCCTCCTGCCTCAGCCTCCCAAAGTGCTGGGATTACAGGCGTGCGCCACCGCGCCCGGCTGAAACAGGTTTTTATTATGCATTTAGATCTAATCAAAGTTGTTTACACAATCAAGCAAAAGATCAATAATCAACCAATATTCTGAAACCTGATATTAAGATCTGTCTCATATTTCCTCATTAAATTAAGAGCTACCATAACAATGTTTTCGAGTCTGCATGTCAAATAATTGTATCATTTACAATCTGTTCTACTATATATTTAGATGAAAATATAGAGGTACCTGAAATTTAACACTCAAATATTCACTTGATTGTTAGCCTTTAAAAAATTTGCTGTTTTACTTATATTTTTATATTAAGCACCCAAGAACAGTCCAGTTTCTAAGCCTTGTGTCATTCAGGTTTAAATGCAGCATTTTTAAGTAAATATTGATGAGCTTGTACTTAATTGCAATTATTCCATTACCCTTAACCTCCATTGTGATTTTGAAAACTGTATTTTCTCTCATATCAGTTATCTTTAATGTTGGTTCAGTTCCCCAATGACTACCCCATATCTTGACCAAGAGAAAAGTGTTTTCTCTCAACCACACGTGAGCCAGATCAGCTCTACTTTTAATGATTTAAATGTTGGACATCTGTATCACCTTTCATTATAACCAACAAGGGAGGTTGGTTTCTGCTACTAATACAAAAATCTTCAATATAATTTTGTAGATCTAGATCATAGTCTGTGAAAGTCTAATTCAAGGTCTTGGAAAAATAAAAACTTTACCAAATTGGTTTGTATTGGTCACTTTCACAATCCTAAACTTCATGACTCTCTCTAAGCCATGAAATCACAGTGAGTACATAGTATAACATAGGGTCCCTTATTCAAAATTACTAGAAGTTAGAGAGAGTGACAGAAGAATATAAAACCATGCATTTCTAAGCCTGGGGACTGTGCAGTTGCATATGTTGCAGGCCTAAGAAGCCTGCCTACATTGACCACAGGAAGAAAGTCTACATATTGATATTCTAAATTATAGTTATTCGAAACTCTTTAAAAGTCTTTTCCTACTTTGATGAATTATAAAAGAGATAGTCTTTAGTAAACAAATAAAATAAGCCATTCAATTGCAATTCTTTAGTGAGAGCTATACCTCTGAAACTCATGCAGAAAGACATGAACCATATCATGTATCTTGGAGTGCCAGCACAGCACTGTGTTGACAATAAACTTGAAGGAGAATGAGGTAATTTATCAGCCAGCTTTGGCAAATTGCCTCTTTAAAATTCTTAGTTCCTTAACTGCAATAAATATCTAAGTTTCCAATCTCTAGACCTGTAAAAGAGAGTTGTGGTCCACTGGAGGTGATTTCCTGTTGAAAGTAGGTTGAACAATAGATATTCCTACCAGGAATAAAAACCCAGTCGCTGAAATAAGGGCAATGGCCACTTCTTATTCCACAGGATCAACTTATATTTTGAAAGCAGTTGTGTCAATAGGAACTTTAATTAAGTTCAGGTTATTTCTATTTTGTAGATGTCCAGCTGGAGAAATGACCACCACAGAAAAGACTCCAAATGCATTTAATACGAAGGAAGAGTATAAGAAGCATTCTTTTCTTCTGCATAGGTATATTTTGTACATTTATTTTCTATATAGTGGTCATGATAAATAAGAAATTCCACATGCATATTTATTTGTTAGAAATAAATATAAAACATGACATACTTAAGTAAATACATCTTAATTGTTAAATTGAATCTTATCTACATGAACTAATATCAAAATACAGTTATGATGAAACTGGATTCAAATCCAAGCCACTTTTTCCTTAGCAGTTAATTAATATTGTAGAATACTCAATTCAATTTACTCAACATTTTTATACAAAAATGTATTGTTTTATGTTTAAGGCAGTTTGCAATTTCCAAGGAGATATAAAACTGCTAATATTATGGTCTCTGACCTTAAAGAGATAATACTTTATTATGTGAGGAAGGGCATATTAGTCAATATCATTGTATGTTACAATTTTTAATGCACACAGTGTTATATACCCAATACTATTGGGAAAATATGGAAGCATTGAATTATTAGTTATGAATAGGAGAATTAGTATAGGATCAACAATGTTGGTGACCTATTATGTAGGTGTTAAAAAATTAGCAGAATTTAGATACCAAAAGAGTAAAAATAAATTTCTAAACATAGAGAAGAGCTAAACAAAGGCATAGACCACAAAAAAAAAAAAGTTTAACATCTGTAGAAATTGTACACACACCTTCAAGGACTCAGGCACTTTTGCAACAGCAAGGTATAAGTTATCAAAGATTCCTTCTCCATTACTCCTTTCTTAATTTTTCTTTGTCATCATATGATTCATTCTATATGAAAAGACAAAAATGAATATGAGATGTAAAAGTAAATATTATCAATCAGTTCATACAATGGATGGCTTTGGGATAAACATGAGAATTTCTAAATCAACTTACATTCTTTACACTTGAATCCCTCTTTATCAGATGCCTAAGGGGTAAAGTCATTTAATGTGGAGTAGTTAGTTACAATGAAATTTTAAATTATTCATTAATTGGACTATATATGATGCTTTAAAATAAGCTCTTTTGTAGTTACATGGTTTAATAAATGCTTTCAACTTTGTAAAATCTTATTGTCTCTATATTCACTGTCCAATGTAATTTTAAAGCAATATAATGGGAAACAAACTTTATGACAAATAACTTAAGAATTGGTTCCATAACTTCAAACACACTGCCTGTGGTTGGCTTTTTTTTGTTTGTTTGTTTGTTTGTTTTATTTTCCTAATTGTTTTTATAGACAGGGTCTGATATCTAAGGGATTTGAAAAGCCAGTGAAAGTTTTTAAACACTAATCATCTTTTCATTATTCAAGTGTGAATTTTGCACTCAAATATTACACGTTTTTAGTAGCATTTCACTATTAAACTTGCTTGTGCCTTAGCAATACAAATTAATACTTACTTATGGTAACTAAATCTTTTCTATAAAGCAAGCACATTACATCTTTTGCCTTTAATCAATAAGACCTGTTAGGACTGCAGTTCCCTGATATGGGGACTTGAGCTATTTCAACATCAATTTAATTTAGGATGTGTAGCAAAGAAAAGATATTAGGATTTTAGCTTGAAAAACTCATGAGAATATCAGTAATAGAGATAAGGAAAATGAACAGGGAGTGTACTGGATGTGCAGAGAATGAGGTTACAATGACCGCATTGAATTTCAGTTTCTTGGGAACATCAAATTGGAAATATGAAAGAGATTCAGTTGAATCGGATTTCTGTGAATATTTCTCAATGATTATAAAAATATCAATGCATGAGTAAATTGATAACTACAATATTTTTTATCTCAAAGTAGAATTTATAAAATTCAGTCTTGATTCTGTTTGAAACTATAAGGTTATCTAATTAGGTGAATCATAAAAAGAGAAAAAAGACAAACAAAGATGAACCTGAAGAATATTAGCAGATTTTGGTTAGTGAGAGAAGGGAGAATCAATAATCAATTTTTGGAACAAATAGCTACAAAGTAAGAAAGAGAGTAAAGAATGGTTCAGAAGCCAAGGTACATCAAGTAAAATAAGAATATAAAATAAGTTCACTAAGCATAGGCCTTGTTAAATACATGGTGTATCTCAGTGTTGGAATACTGGGGAAAATGATCATTTTATGTGGAGGGATATTTATTCATACTTATATAGAAAGGTAAAAATATGTATGTTTTAACTCAATATTGTTTCCAGTTTTTATTAGGTGTGTTCTAATTATATCTCACTCCATCCTCCTCTACCTTTGTCCAAACCAAAAAGTACATTATTCCAGTTGTCTGTGTGTCTGTTTCCCTGGTCCAAATCTAAAAGCTGACTTTTAGATAGAATTGAACAGGGGCATTGGGGAATTTATAATGCTTAACTTTGAGTGGATGTAGGCAACCAGAACTTAATTTTAAACTACCATAACCAAAATTCATGCTTCCATAACTTATTAAGGGTCCAGGAAGACTGAGAGGCTTGTGTAATAAATGGTTATGGCCCTTGAATATATTCTATGCCTGCTGTCATGAGAACTGTCAGAAAAGTTTTGACTTAATGTTTGAGTCTGTAACTTGAAACATGCAATCCAATTAGAAAATGCTGTTGCAAAATGTGCTGACAAGCAGAAACCACCCAATATATGTGTTCAAGTTTTCAGTTCATCATGTTAGAGTTATGTAGATTACTTGTCTCCCAGCCTAAACTCCCTGTAATATGACACAGTGATGATAGTACCTTCCCCTCTTATTGCTGAAAAATAAAATGTGTGGCTTTATTTCAGTGTATTGAGAAATCCTCTTGTATGCAAACAGTCTGCTAAATTTAAATCTGCATACACTTGATATCATTCAAATTTAATTTATTTGAAAAATATGAAGTAAATTATACTACATGTCACAATCTTGAAATTTTCCATTTTAGGCCAAAAATCATTTAGACTGCCCTGCTTAGAAGTTTCATATGCAGAGCACAATGACCAAGAAGTTCTAAACTCTCATTGCTCCAGTGAAATATTTTAAAATAACCAAAAATTATCTGGACTAACTTCCTAAGAATTTTGGAAACCAGTTAAAGGTCTACAACATACAAGCCAATATTTAATGAATAAAAAGGCACTTTTTAAGTGCTAAGAAATTTCATAATGTATTTATTGGTTCTTGCTTCAGTGATATTTGCATATCAATGCTCATAGCATCATCATTCACAATAGTAAAAGCAGAAAAAAATCTGCTATGGTTTGAGTGTCTCCTTCAAGTTCATGTGTTGGCAACTTAATCCTCAAATTCAACCATGTTGGCAGTTGGGGCCAATAGGAAGTGTTCAGGTCATGGGAGCTCCTCCATCATAAATTAATTAATGCCAAGCATAAAAGTGATTGAAGATGCTTCCTTGAATTCTCTCTCTCTCCTCCCTTCCCGTTTTTTCTTTTTTTGCTCCAACATAGTATGACATAACAAGAATGTCTTTACCAAATGCTAACCCCTTAACTTAGATTTTCCAACCTCCATAATCTTGAGTCAGTTTATTCTGTTCATCATAAATTACCCAACCTGCATTATTCTATAATAGCAACATGAATGAAGACAACAGCTCTGATGTCTATCAATAGATGAAGTGAGGTGTTTATACTTATACTAGAATATAATTTAGCCTTAAAAAGAAATGAAATTTTCTTACATGTTACAGTATGGATGAAATTTGAAAACATGCCATGTGTAATAAACCAGGCACAAAATGACAAACATTGTATGGTTCCACCTGTATGAGTTACAAAGAATAATCAAATTTATAGATACTAGAAGTACAATAGGGGTTTCTAGAGGTCTCAGGGAGGAGGGAATGGAAAGTTGTTTTTATTTCTTTTAATGGCTACAAAGTTTCAGTGTGGCATGATAGAGAAATTCTGGAGGGAGATAGTAGTGAATGTTGTAGAGTAATACAAGTGCACTTAAGGAGACTGAATAGCCTATTTAAAGATGATGGGAATGCTACATTTTCTGTTATGTTTATTTTATAACAATATTTTAAAAAGTCTTTCTTGCACACTTTTTCTTTTGAGGTATCATTGCTCTCTCACACAATAGTATAGGCTAATTCTTGTGACCCTATAAATAATCAGAAAAAAATTTAAAAAGAGCTGCCAATCATTCTAAATTAGTTATTTCTACTGAAAGTGAGTTCAACATCATTTCAGTTTATTTTGTTTTAATAATATTAAAGTGTACTTTTCAATATTTGAAATGGTCTTCCAGTGTTACCCATTAGCTTTACAAATGAGTAATCATTAATTTTGTGAACAGAAAATCTCAGTTCATTCCAGTCTTTTAAGTTCAACCTAGAAATTTTATCCTATTTATAAAGTTGACATGTTTAATATTTTACCTATTTCCAAATTTTAGAAACATTTCCTTAAAAATAGAAACTGAATTTAACATAAATGAAAATAATAGTAGCAATATCAAGTAGAATTAAATTATGCTAATTGTGTAAACACTTCATTATTTTTAAGGTTACAACAGTGGCCAAATGGGAACCATGGACCTCATTTGATTACATAAAATTTAAAAACTTAATAATTAAATAGTAATAGAAAGTTATTAATAATTTTAAATATCTTGCTACTCTTAGTTGATTAACATATATTTAAACAAATTTTATGAGTAGAACATTCATTTCAATAGACTTGTTTTGGAAAATCATTTAGGCTGAGAGTAGTATTTAAAATGTCATGAAAATATTGTCATAACAGTTATAATTGATTGAGGCACATTTAATATATTATAAAGTGACTTGGAAAGATTATGACAAATAAAAATATGTGAATATGTTCTATTGATTAAAAGGTACCATTATATGAAAATACATATATTGTGAGAACTCTATTTAATGAATTCATTATTTTCATCAATTTATTTTCAACCAAATTGCTTACTACAAATTTATTTTCCATTATTTCTTTTGGATCTAGACAGTGCAGAAGTATTAAAGTATTTTAGAAACCAATTGTGGAAGGGTCCTTGGAATTAAGATATTTCATAACTCAGTTTTTATTTTCTATTGAAGACATCTCCAGGCTTATCATCTGTGATGGGCTAGGAGTGAAGAAAGTGGTTTTAGAGAACTTAAAATCAATTTGAAAGCACCTTCATATGAGTTAGAACCAAATAGAAGGGAAAAAAGTAAAGGACAATTCAGATTTGAAAGCAGAAACTTGTCAGCACAGTACATTTATGTAATACTGTGAACATTTTAGTGATTCTTATAACCTCAACCCATGACCCAGAGGGCTCTAGTTTGGGGATTCTTCTTCCTTTCTACCCTTTTCGTACTTGCATGAGGTTACTAAGTTCTTAAGTATAATGCAAGTACCTTAAATTTATCATCACCAAAGAACTGCTGTGGCTTTTCTCAAAGTCCAGGTTTTGTTTTAAGCAAAGGCTGGTTTCCCCTCCATCCTTTTCTCCCCTCTTCTTTTCTCAATCTTCCTCCTCTTCTTCCACTACAAACTCCCCACTCCTTTTCATTCTCCTCCTATTTTCTCTTTTCCCTCTTCCTCTGTCTCAAAATTCCTCTTCTCAATGCCCTCCCATATTTCCTGTCTAACCCAAGGACCACTGAAGAGAAGGATTTATCTCCCTATTTGCAATAGAAATATAGGATTTTATTGTGAATCACTGCATCTAAATAGATTATGGATAACAAATGAACCTAGGAAATTTCTAAAAAGCAGAATTTTCCAAAGTTATAGAGGTTATGAAAAGTATCAGCATAGCTAGGTATAACCCACTGACTTTGAGACCTTATTCTAATACTGCTTATATTTTGCCTTCTCTTTGAAAGCGATGCCTGTTTTTTGTTAGTTGCCGTTATTGTTTTCTTTTGTTTCCACTCTCTGTTTACATAATTGAAACACTCACTTGCCCCTCAAATCATCTTTCCCCTTAATTTTCCACTTCTGATGAAACAAGAGCTTCCAGTGTTTCTATGGCACCTTGTATCTCTAAGGGTCTTTAGACTTTTAATTCATGACACCTAGGACAGAAGTAACGTCCTACTATTTCCTCAAGAAACTTTTCAGTTATGAGATTTTCTTAGGAGTTAAGTATATTCACATTTACATATCTGTACCCTCCAAGAGCATTCATGTCTTTATTTCCCCAAATATTTACAAGATACAATTTTTGCCAAGCAATGTCTATGTAAAAATGTTTGTTGTTTGGAATGAATGTTTTTATTTTCTCTTAATTCTGACCATTGTTTTGTGAATTAGTTGTGTCCATGTATTTTTGGGATTATCTAGTGAGTGTTAAATATAAAGACTACTAAAATTTACAATTTTCAATTCCAGTTCAGTATTTGAGAATCTGTGACTTGAGGCATGGTTATTCTTAGATAATTTTTAATTTTTTCGAAGTTTATCTTTTCTGAGATTAAATTCACATTTAAATTAAAGTATAGGTATGTGTCTGTGATTGTTTATTTTAACATAAAAGCAAATTTATAAACCTGTATTCTGGACAACTGATTTTCTGTTTTTAAGCAATGAAATCTTTTTGGAGGAAAACTCTAGAATACTGTGAGAATAATGTGATATGTGGCTTTAGACAATTAAAAAGCATGAAGATAGCCAAACTGAATTTTCAAATCAAGAAAATTTCAACCTTGGACACAACCAGTGGTTCTCAGGAAAATCTTTCCAAGACATTTAAATGGGCAAGTAAAATTATTATTGTTTTTTTTTTTTTTCGTGGCAGAGCAAAACATTCCAGTGAACCTTGAAAGGTTATACAATTTTATGTGTGTTTCCACTGTTTATTGTTTTTATATTATTAGGTTATTTTAAAATCCACTGGTTTAGAAGCTAACTTATAAATAATTGCAAATCATTTTTACCAATGACAATGGAAATGTTTTCTTTTTCATGGAAATACAAGAGACTCCTGCTCTGACCAATATATGACCCCAACTACTGCATTTTATTTCCATCTAAATTTTTAAACAATTTTTTCATCTATTAGAAAATTAGTTTCAGAATTCTTGAATATATCTGTGTACACACACTCATTCTGTTCTTTAAAGTCTTCTTTTTACAATTTGACATTTTACTAGTTTCTACATTAATGAATAAAAACTTTGAACCCATGTTAATTTTATATTAGTATGATTATCATATTTTATCTTTTGTATAATTTTAATTTATTAGCATTAATAAGTCACAAATAAGACAGAGATAAGAGCTTTCCTGAACTTTCTTTTACAGGCTCTGAAAGTGATTCAGAAGGTAAATGTTGGTCACAGGTCATAATTTTAGGCAATCTACTTGAAGCAAACTGTGGTGGTTACACATGGAATGCAGTTCCAATGTGAACTACATTAGAGCTATATTTGCCAAAGAAGCAGAAGTAACTTGTGGGAATCAAGAGTAGATGGATGCTGTCCCTACTGTACTTTGTTCAGAAAGGAGCTTCAAATTCTGTCCACTAAGAGTCTAGGATCCTGAGTCATTCATGAAAATTGAATGGTACTTCATGAGCTTCAGCTGGTGATATCAGACACAATAAAATATAAAGTTCAGTTTTGGTATCCCTTGGACAAGTTTTATCCTCAAAAGAAAAGTTCATTTTTCCATCTTCAAAAAAAATATCCACTGCATAAAAGTTCACATTGAAAAGTTTTGTTTTTCTCATAAGCTACAATTTTTAAGTTAAAAAATAGTATGTTATCTGGACATATCAAGTTTTATCTGTCCAATAATTTCTGTTTTAAACTTTTAACAAGCTGCAGAACTAGTTAAGGCTTAATTATTTTTTCTTTGTTTATATTTTCTAAACTTTACTATCTTCTATCTATTCTGGTCTTTGAATTTTAAAAACCATATTTTCTTTAATCTTCATGCCATGATTGACTTATTTTTCATATATGTAGTTCTCCAAAAACATCACATATGTTGTTACTCTTTTATGACATGGGGAAAAGTATCTTTTGTTATATCCCATGTTATTCTGAACTAGACTCATCTTTAACAAACTTCTAGAATATATTCATTCCTTCAAAATAATGATGTTCATAATACAGAATCAGGATGGCTGATTAAAGCTCTTCATATTTTGAATAAATCCAATGATACTTTCAAATTTTTACCAAAAAGAATACTAGGGAGACTTTTTATTTATTAATATCGTTGGAGGAACAGTAATATGGAAGACAAGCTGAACTTATGAGAAAAAACATGCAATATTCACATTTTAATAAAAATGAATTTGAGTGCTTTAATATGTATTTTGCCTGACATTACATTTATTTTAGATTCTAATAGAGTCAAATCTCTAAATATACAGTGATTTACAAAATATTGTGTGTTGAAATTAATTATTGGAAACATTACATTTAAACAGAGCAAATAATAATATGATAGTTTTAAGCAATGACATGACCTGATGAAAAGAAGCATTAAACACAAAACATGGACTGAAAAAGAATTTTCTTTTCACTTCTAGACAGGTTTTTTATTAATCTATAAAAATCGGAAAATAGGGCTATTGAATTTAATTTATACTGACAAAAATATTGAAGAACCATAATGAAAATAAAGAACAGAAATATATTGGCATTCAAATTTAAATGGCTTGTTTAAATAATAACAAAAACATTTAAGAGGGTATTGGTGTGTGGTTAAAAGCATTGTTCATTCATTTGTCTAGTCAAAAACGTGTTTATTAAACAAAAAAACTGAAAACATCAAATGAGACTCATAATGTCCCACGGGCATTCATTTGTTTTAAATACAGTTACTACATATAGCACATCATTCCCATGACAAGAAACTGCTACCTGATTTAATAGAATTACAAAATAATTCTATAAAATTTTAATTTAAACTTTTAATGTAATTAATGGTAATAATTATGATAGTAATGATAATGTATTTTATGATGCAATGTGAATTAAATGTGCAGTATTTAAAAGTATGATTTTAGAGATCATGAAATATGAGCCTGGTCACTAGTTCTGAACCTTTCTTGCCATTTGCACACAAGTCACCAGAGAAGATGTTAATTAAGCTTGTAACATGCATTTAAATTATCAGATGTATCTGAGCTGGACCGGAATAAAATTCTTTATTTTGATCCTGTGATTTCCACAAAATTCTGTATTTTCTGCCAGTTCTAGTTACCTTTTTGAAAATAATGACACTTTGTGTCTTTCATGAACTAGAGACTACTTTAAAATACATGCTGAAAAGCCACTCAGGGACTATAGCCACACAGTTGAGTTTGAAGTGCAATTACTCAAGATGGCCCTTCATGCTACCTCCCAACTCTACACTGCACACTGCTCAGGTTCTTCATAGCTGCTTTATGTGCAGAGAAAACATGGTAAGCTATATTTTTCATTTAAATGTTTTAAAATATAACAATACAAAAGGTATGAATTAGGGCTGGTATAAATCCCTAGGACCACCACTTATGAGAACTTTTTTTAAGAACTTAAAGTTTTCAGTGGATATATCTGGTGCTTAGATTATTAATTAATTAATCAATTTATTACTTAATTAATTTTTGCCTCAGTCCAAAAAAGTGTTAGACTTATCATCCAGCTCATTCTTTTACTCTCCTGTACTCCAGTGAGTTTTGTACACTTGACAGAAGTGTACAACTTTTTCACATGTAGTTCTGAAAGCCAGAAAGCTTTTAAGACTAAAATATTTTTTGTAAGTCATTTAGAAGCAAAATCTGACTTAACTTGACCAGACAAAAATTTGAGAGTTTTTATTTGTTGAACTTACTGTGAATATTCATTTGTTTTGTTTCAGGATAATATATTATGAGCCATTATCCTAGAACCTGTCAATGAATGCTACAAAATATATATTTTAATACCTTTATAAAATCTGAAAAATTCTATATTCTAAACATATCTGTTTCTGAAAGTTTTGGATAAAAGTTTGCAGTAGTACATTGGTTATTCCCTGATATATTACCTCTAAGTATATGTTTAAGTTAATGTTAAGTTAATAATCCATTAGCTTCTGTTACTTTCTCCAATTTAGATTGAACTTTCTTTGTACCCCAGTGATATCCACCCCCATATGAACTCTGCCTGCGGTGTACATCCCTTCTTCCATATATGCTGGTTAACTCTACAAAACTCAGGGATTTAAAGCAGGAGCAATTTATCATCATTCCTACATCTGCAAGTTCACTTGGTGATCAGTGACCATTGACTGGCCTCTCACAGCAGCAGTGTGGGAGGCTGAGATAGCACAGATTCCAGCAGCAGTGGATGGGGACACTCAGTTTCCAAGAGTCTCTTCTTCCCAGAAAACAGTTAACTAGACCATGCTGTTTCTATGGTGACACACAAGTGCAAGGGAGCAAAGATTTACTATTAAAGCTAGGGGAATAGAAGAAGTGGGAGTACAGAGGAAATAAAAATGATGGGAGGTAATGGCTGTATCTGATAGACTTTTAAAACACAATATTTGTGCTATTTTACCCTACCATCTATCATTATATCTCACAATAGTCTATATGGCCACTTGTGATGGGAATTTGAACACTGAAAATTGAAACATAAATAAAAAACTAAGTAATAAATGATCATATTTCATTATAACCAAAACTCCTTTTGGAAATGAGAAAATAAAGAGATTTGTACCATTTAAAAATACTTCACAACATGATCCTTGCCTACACAACCCTCAGTATAACACAATAGAAATTCACTTATTCAAATATTTAAAAGGGGGAAATATTTATTGATCCTGTTTTGAAAGTCAGATTTGTGTATTGTAAAAAAAAGATGCAAGATTGCAGTCATTAAACATATGCGAAACCTATTTTTTGATAAGCATTATAATTTTACATAATTGAGGTATTCATTTGACATATTAATGAATACATAGCACATGATTTGCTCTATCTCAATCCCTCTCCCACTTTCTTCCCTTGAACTCCTATGGTTAACCTACTGGTATTCTATTTGCTATTTTACTTTTTTAATTAGTGTGTTATAGTTATACATAAAAGCAGAATCCCTTGTGACATATTCATCTATGCACACAGCATACTTTGATCAGTTTTATTCTGAGGTTCCTCCCATTCCCCATTCCTCCTGCTTATTCCCCTTCCTCTACTCCACTCTTCTTTATGTTTCCGTGAGATCATTTTTTAAAATTTTTATTTTTCTCTAAGTTCCACATGAGAAAAAACATTCAACCATTGACATTATGAGTCTGTATTATTTCACTTGGCATGATGTTTGTTGTCCAGTTCCATCCATTTACCCACAAAATACGTAGTTGCATTCTTCTTTATGGCTGTTATATGGAGAGTAAAACTCCAATGTGTATATAAACAACATTTTCTTTATCCATTTATCTTTTGAAGGACACCTAAGCTGGTTCCATAACTTGGCTATTATGAATTGCACTGCCATAAACATTGATATGCATGTATCACTATAATATACTGATTTTAGGTCTTTTGGACAAATGCCAAGGAGTGGGATGACTGGGCTAAATGATGGATCCATTTCTAGTCTTTTGAGGAATCTCCATACTCCTTTCCAAATTGATTATACTAATTTGCTATCCCACCAATAATTCATTAGTGTACCTTTTCCTCTATAAATTATCTAGCATTTATTATTATTTGTATTATTGCCATTCCAACAGCAATGAGATGAAATCGCAGTGTTGTTTTCATTTGTATTTCCTTGTTTGCTAAAGATGTTGAACATTTTTTTTTTCAAATATTTGTTGGCCAGTTGCATTTCTTCTTTTGAGAAATGCCTGTCTAGTTCATTTGTCACTTTATTGCTTGGGCTATTTGTTTTTCTGGTATTAAATTTTTTGAGTTCTTTGTATATTCTGGATATAAATCTTGTGTCAGAAGACTAACTGGCAAAGATTTTTTCTCATTCTGTAGGCTCACTCTTCATGCTGTTACTTGTTTTCCTCTGCTGTGCAGAAGCTTTTTAATTTAAAGCCATCCCACTTATTGATTCTTGTTTGTTTGTTTTCCTTGAGCTTTGTAAGTTCTATTAAGGAAGTTGGTGCCTGAGCCAATATGTAGGACTGTTGACTCTGTGATTTCTTCTAACAGTTGAAGTGTTTCTGGGCTAATTCTTCAATCTTTGATCCATTTTGAGTTGATTTTTGTGCAGGGTGAGATAGGACATAACTTTGTTCTCCTATGTATGGATATCCAGTTTTCCCAGCTCCATGTGTTTAAAAGGGTGAAGCTGCCCCAATCAGGGAGATGGCTATTGCGGTTAGCTGGAAGCCATAAGTTCCACCTGATAATAATCATATGCACGTGACACACCTGTAAATGCACGTGACGCACCCGCAAAGCTAAAGGTATATAACCGGGTAAAAGCAGTCAGAAGTGGCATTCATTCAGTCAGTCGGTCAATCTGAAGAAGAGTTTGGGTCGGAGAAGAAGAAAAGAGAGCGGCCAGAACGTAGTCAGAAGAAGAAATAAGAGTCAGAGCGGTTAAGAGTTCGGTCAGAAGAAGCTAGAGAAAGAAATGAGAGTATAAGGAAAAGAGTTTAGCTACAGAGACTAAGAAAGAAATGAGAAGAGTTTAGTAGCTAAGAAGAGAAGAAGAAGAGAAGATAAAGACAGAGACTAAGAAAATGAGAAAAGAGTTTAGTATAAGGACTAAGAATAGTAGATTCCTGCCACCGAATCTCCTCCCGCGGTATTGTGGCTGTACGTCAGGCAGCTACAAAAGGGGTATCCTTTCTCCACAGTATGCTTTTGGCACCTTTTTCAAGGATCAGAGGACTTGTTTCTGTGTCTGCTATTATATCCCATTGGTCTTTGTGTCTGTTTTGATATCAGTATCACGCTGTATTTGGCACTACAGTTCTGTAGTGCAACTATATCTCCAGCATCACTGTTCTTAATCAGGATTGCTTTAGTTATTCTGGTTCTTTTATTCTTCCATATCAATTTTGAACAACTTTATTCTAGTTCTGAAAATAATGTCAGTGGTATTTTAATAGAGATTGCTTGAATCTTTATATTGCTTTTGGTAATATAGTCATTGTGACACTATTAATTCTGTCTATCCAGGAACACGGAAGGATCCCTTTTTATTTTAAATGCTTTATATAAAAAAATTCCATATTTGATGCATTGGAGCATTTTATTTACATATGTGCTGCTCAAAAATTAGCAATTCTTGAAAAGTCTATGAAATTCAATCTTTGCATTGAAAAGTGCCAAGTAATAAACTGTAACAAAGTTGCTTAGAAAACATTTCAAGTGATAGAAAAGATACTTCACTGGGTTTTGAAAAGTAAAATTTTCATTTCTATTTACTAAATTTAATAAAAATGTGTTTCTCTTGATGCAATTTGCAATAATAACAGGATGAGACATTTGTTAAAAGTGTAGTGCCAGTCTCTTTTGTTACTTCTTGTACTGGGTATTCTAATGGTGGGACTTAGTGTTCTGCACTTTAATGAGAATTCTGGCAACTCTTAATCATATCAGTATTTAAGGTCTCTGGAAGCTCTAAATGCAACGTAGTTTCATTTAACATCACATATTTGCTGGTTAAATAAGTACCTTGTTGGTGTTTCAATAGAAAACAAATGCTAATTAAATCAAAGAAAGATTGCATGAAGGTTTATATGCATGAAAATTACATTTCTTCAAAAATATTTATAATTATAATAGGAAGAAAACAAGAGTGAAGTAATAAATCCTAATGTCAGCCATGCCTACAAAACTTGTTTGTCATTCAGAAATAATTTTGTTTTAGTTGACTGCATCTAATCTCACTTTAGCCAGAATATAAAGACTAATTAAAATCATGTAAGGAAAAAATAAAATATTGACTTTTTATCTAGACAAATATAGTTAGATAATGTGCTGACACTCCTTTAAAATAGATTAGTCATTCCCATAGTAGTAGAAAAATAATTAATAAAAGTAAATAATTGCATAAGGAAAATCTTAAAACAAGTGTCTAACCTACAGAATAGTCTTAGGTTCAACTATGAATTATGCTTTCTGCTGTAAGGATAATTACAATGAACCTTGACCACCCATCTTTGTTTTAACCATCTCTTCAGAGAAAAATAACAGTAATTCTATTCCTCATAGTCCCTGTTCTCATTTTCTTTTTCACTTCTAATACCAAAAATTATTCTCAAAAACTCTTTAATAAATGTCAGATGTGACATTAAAATTTTATTATTAATTTTTAGGCTACTAATGTCATTGTGCACAAACACATTATGTATTCAGGCACTTACTATTAGAAATGCAAAATAAATATTTATAATAAAAAAATTCAGAATATCCATTGTAACCATTGCTGAACTCTATATTAAACATTATAAAGTTTACTCTCTTATAAGAGTTGTACTCTTAGATGGACATATGAATCAATATTTCCTCTGGTACTTTCTGAGTAATTACCCTCTCTTCACTTACCTCTTTCTCCCAAGCCTGAATCGATGGAAATTCTCTGTTATAGTTAGTTTTTTCACTGCTGTGACCAAAAGATTTGATGAGAAAAATTTTAGAGGAAGAAAATTTTATTTGGGGCTCATGGTTTCAGAGGTCTCAGTCCATAGAAGGCTAACCCTAATGTTCTGGGCACCAGATAAGGTAGAAAATCATGGCAGAAGGCTATGGTAGAGGAATACATCCTAGGACATGGTTCCAGGAAGCAGAGTTCCCCTCACTGGACAAAATATAAACCTGAGGTCATGCCATCAATCAGAGTTATGCTTTCATTTGGATTTAAAGTGTAAAACACAGCATTGAACCAGAGTTTAGTGTTCTTCAGATGTAGCTACTATCTTGTAAAACAATGGGCATATGCTTAAATGAGACAAAAGTAAGTAATATGAGATAAATGCAACTAAAATATACCTCTTCATATAAGCACAGTGAAGGAAGAAAAGTTACTCTTGTTAGCACAAAAAAAAAAAAAAAAAAAAAAAAAAAAAAAAAGACAAGGAGGAATGCGAACTTCACAAATCAGTTCAGCTCTTTTATTCAGGAATGAAGTTTCACACAGGAACAGGGAATGAAGGGAAGAAAAAGGCTGTGGGACCCACTTTCTTGGTGGAAAATGAGCCCCCCAAAAAAGAAAGGGACTGGGCTTATATAGGTTTTCCTGAGAGGTTATTTAATTATTGCCAGTGTGTGTCTAACAGAAGGTTCCAGATTAACAGTCAGTGAGTCGGATGGAGGGTCTAGGGTCAGCAGTCAGGGGACCAGATGGAGGGTCTGGGGACAGTGGTCAGTATTCATCTCTTTCCCTCTGAGGTCTCATTGTGAAGCCAGAACTAGACAGGCAGATAGACAAGGGTCAGATCCAGAGAATGGAGGGATTAAAATGTTAATTCCTTCAGAGCTCTTCCTCCACCCTTATCAAGATAACCTGCCCCTGCTCCAACCCATTGCTAAGGTAACCTGTCTCAGGGATTGTCCCTCCCTACAGGGAATTGTTAATTACTCCCCCTTCCTGCCCAGATCACTCCCCTCCAGCCCATCTGCTTCTCACCTTTTGGCCATTCCACCTGAGCATCTCCTGGGCCTAGTATACAGGAAGGAGAGAGATAACTGGGAGAACAGGAGAAAAAGGAAGTCTAAGACATACAAAAAGGCAAAACACCCTCGATTCTGGGGAAAACATGATGGCCTCCTTCTCCCTCCCAGGAGAAGTCTGTTTTACCTTTTTTTTTTTTTTTTTTTTTTTTTTTTTTTTTGGTACCAGGGATTGAACTCAGGGGCACTCGACCACTGAGCCACATCCCCAGCCCTTTTTTGTATTTTATTAGAGACAGGGTCTCACTGAGTTGCTAAGTGCCTCGCCATTGCTGAGGCTGGCTTTGAACTCGCGATCCTTCCTGCCTCAGCCTCCCAAAGTGCTGGGATTACAGGCGTGAGCCACCGCGCCCGGCTTGTTTTACCCCTTTTTAAGTAAACCGTGCTTTATATGCGAGCCTCGGTATGCTTCTCTAATGTTAGATTTCAACATGTGAGGGAACAGAACTTCAGGGTAACAGGCAGTATCATTTGGACTGTCACTGAGAAAGGACTCATTTTAGGAAGGGTTAATACGTTGGCTTCTTCCTAAAGACTGTCAGTCTCTTCTTGGATGGATAATTTCCTCCCCAGGGCTTGTCTAGTCCCTGGGAAATGATGTATTGGGAAATGATCAATGCTACCAGTGCATGACTTTTTTTTCATTCCCTGTTCCCAGGCCTCACTCACTATTTTGGGGTTTGTCATTTTCCATATCTAATACTCATTATATAGCCTGTGTGATTCCTCCTAGTCTTGCTAATGAAACTTAAGGTGGTAGAGACTTGTGAGACTCTTAACAAAGGATAAAATATTGGGGACTAAATATTCAATAGTTTACCTTTTTAGGCTATTGTTGCTGAAAATTCAGGCTCTTGTCCCCGATACCAATCCAAAAATGAGGACATGGTTTTGAGAAAAAGGAAAAAGAAGGTTTATTACTTTGTTAGCAAAGGAGAAACACAGGGGACTCCTGTCCCAAAGGCTATGATTCTGCCCATCAGTAAGAATGGGGGGTTTAAAAGAGGTGATTTAAAGCTACATTCCACGTGTTTTGTGGAGTTGTAACTCACTTGTTAATTTGGGAGATAGTTCTTTCTCAGATCTGTATTACTTCATTCCTATGGTGGGTGTGTACTTAAGGACAGAAAATCTGCCTAAAATCGGGAACAGAAGTAATGCTGTTTCTCCTGCGATTAAGGGGGGGGGAGATAGGAAGAGAAAGAAGCATGTTCATTTTAAAAATAAGTTACAGGTGCAGAGCAGCAAGGCCTATATTCAAAGCATAAAGTGGACCACTGTTGCAATATAAGCAGCAATTATAGATGACTTTTTAACAAGTTTGTAAAATTTCTCATGCTTTGAATTATGTCAATTATTGCTTTATTCCTTATCTTTCTATAAATATTTACAGAAATGCTTTAAACGAAATCATTCTGGAAGCTTGCATCTTTTAATAGCAGCAAACAGTAGTTAGAAGTCTTGCACCTAAAAGGATACTGAGAACTGGGCAAAGGGAAATGATAAAAAAAATAATGAGTTTTAGGGTCCTCATACAAAGACACAGTGAGTCTACAGGCAATAGCTTGAGCCTAAGACAGAGTCTGTTCCTGAGGATCAGAGAATCTTGTGAACTGTCCCTGCCATGCACAACAGATTCATTTGACATGTTGACAACCTTATCTCTAGGGTTTTTACAATTTGAGCATTCTTTGTCTTCCTTCAATTCTAGTGCTAGCACTATCCATAACTAGCTATCTAGTTATAGATAACAGATTTACCCACTTCACAAGTTCATTAACTTCTCTGTGATAATGGCTTACAGATCAAACCTTGCAGACCACCAGAATCACTCAAGGTCCTAGTTAATGATCTGAATTCCTTGAGTCCATTATACATATTAGTGTTCTTGAATCCAGAGAAGCTGGGGACCTTCAAATTTTTATTTAGATATAAATCATATTTCTTACACAGCTACATCAGAATCCTAATTTTTTTTTGGTATTGGGGATTGAACTCAGGGGCACTCGACCACCACTGGGCCACATCCCCAGGACCCCCCACTCCCATTTTTTTTTTTTTTTTGTATTTTATTTAGAGACAGGGTCTCACTGAGTTGCTAAGTGCCTCTCCATTGCTGAGGCTGGCTTTGAACTCACGATCCTTCTGCCTCAGCCTCCCAAGTGCTGGGATTACAGGCGTGCACCACCGCGCCTGGCCAGAATCCTAGATTTTAAACAGCTACCTGATGTTGCCCTCAGATCTATGCAATGTTGATCCTGAAGTGATACCAAGTCAAGCTTTACCAACATTCCAAATAATTCCAAGAAAGACTGACATGGAAACCTGAGATGGATATCATCCCATCAGGTCAAAAAATAATTTCTAGAATATTTAATACTGTGATGGGGATAAGGGACAAAAAGACAGTCAGTGTAAGTAATAATGATTGGGTCAGAAAGATGGGGGCTGATTCAGGAGAAATGAAATGGTAATACTTCCAGAGCCCTCCCTCAGCTACAACCTGTTGTCACAGTGACCAGCCTCCAGGGAACTGTCCTCCCTACAAGGGGCTTTTAATGAATGCCTTCTGAGCTGCTCCCTTCCTGCCTGGAACCCTGAACAGCTTTGTTCCGCCCTTGGCCCACCTTTTGGTCACTTTGGTCACAGTCAATGATCCAGGATGGAAGGTGGGGCATGAGAACAGAGAAATTCTAAAATGCATAAAAAGCAGTAGGACACCCCCACATCCTCAGACACCCAGTTCTGAGATCCCCTTGTTTGCAGAGAAGTCTATCTCTGTTTTATCCTTTAAATAAAACTTGCTTTCTACTCTTGCCTCGGCATTTCTCCAGTGTTCAATCTTCACATCTGGGGAATCAGAACTCTGCCTGCACACTCATACATTACTGGTGGGACTGCAAAATGGTGCAGCCAATATGGAAAGCAGTATGGAGATTGCTTGGAAAACTGGGAATGTAACCACCTTATGACCCAGCTATCCCACTCCTCAGTCTATACCCAAAGGACTTAAAAACAGTATATTACAGGGACACAACCACATCATTGTTTATAGCAGCACAATTTACAATAGCTAAACTGTGGATGCCCTTCAGTAGATGAATGGATGAGGAAAATGTGGTATATACACACACAATGGAGTATTACTCAGCAGTAAAAGAGAATAAAATCATGGCATTCACAGGTAAATGGATGAAGTTGGAGAATATAATGCTAAGTGAAGTTAGCCAATTCCAAAAAGCCAAATGCCAAATGTTTTCTCTGATATAAGGAGACCAATTCACATTGGGGTTGGGACAGGGAGCATAGGAGAATGAGGAACACTAGAATGGCCAATGGGGAGGGAGGTGAAGGGAGTGGGCAAAAGGGTGAAGAAAAAAAAAAGATATTAGAATGAGATGGATATCATTACCCTAAGTTCATGCATGAAGACATGAATGGTGTGAGTATACTTTGTATACAACCAGTGATATGTAAAAATGTGCTCTACAAGTATAATATGAAATGTAATGCATTCTGCTGTCATTTATAACAACTTAGAAAAAAAAAAAAAAAAAAAAAAAAAGAACTCTTCCTTGATTGATTCACCGGAGGTATGAATGATTTAGAAAGGCAGTGGTATTTAATAAAGAATAATGAAACTCTCAGAAATTAGCAAGCATTTTTAACAGCTAAACTGTGTAACACCAGATGAGGATAACTTGACCTATTTTCCCTCCACTGCAATTCACGGAAGACTTATTTAAGGAGTATGGGGAGAAGAAAAGAATAACTGGAATTATGTCAGGTCAGTTAGATGGTCATTACTGCTATTTCAATACTTCGATTCTCCTTCTGGAACATGGTAGAAATGCACTTTTCTGTCTCATTGAAATTAGGCAGGGCAATATGAATTTCTTCAGATAAAGATGGAATCAAAAGTGTATGTGCTAAGCCAGGCATGGTGGCACACACCTGTAATCCCAGCACTTGGGAGGCTGAAGCAGGAGGATTGCAAGTTCAAAGCCAGCCTCAGCAATGGCGAGGCACTTGGCAACTCAGTGAGACCCTGTCTCTAATAAAATACAAAAAAGGGCTGGGGATGTGACCCAGTGGTTGAGTGCCCCTGAGTTCAATCCCCAGTACCATAAAAAAAAAAAAAAAAAAAAAAAAAAAAAAAAAAGTATATGTGCCTTCTGGGCTGAGAATTTATGACTATTATTTTTTTTTTAATTTTTAACAGAAACAAAGTAACTGTGCCTTGATTAATACTTTCTGTTTGTGTTACTAGAAAAATGACTGTGTGCTTCTCTAGATCAGTGAATTTCTTATGCAATTTCAAACGTATTGTATTGTGTTTCGAATCTTTGATACCCTACTTGTCAATTCTATAGTGGATTCATACGTTAATACACGTACGACTGGACAAATTCAACTGTATGAACTCAGAAAAACAACAAAAACAAAGAAAAGTATTTATATGTAGTTAATGTCTTCCATAAGAAAGTTCCAAGAGTGAGAATGAGATACTATTTGAAAATTTACTCTCCTCTAATTTTTATGTGGCTTCATCCCATGAATAATGACTGAGTACCACATATCAATAAATACTTGGGATAATTGTTGAACCCAGTAAAGATTCCCTGCCTTGGGAAGCTTATGTTCTAGGGGGGGGGGGGGGAAGATGCATATAAATAATAAAACCTTAATAAGTGAAATAAGTGGCATGTTAAAATTGACAAGTGCTGTTGAAAATGGAAAAAGTGCAGCAGAATAAGGAGGAATCAAGGGCAGAGTGATTGGTTGTACAGCAAGTTGCAGCATCATATACAGTGTCTTAGGCAGAGTTCCTTGAGAAAGGGTGATCTGAGAAGACAGGAAGGAGATGAAGGGATTAGCTGAGCAACACTTCCTTGGACATAGTCTCCCAAACACAAAGTATATTTGGAACATATATCCAAAGGTATTTTTTGACATTTTGGATTAATAGATTATTAGAATACAAGGTCAGAAACTTACTGGTGGTTTTGCAGCCATTGTGAGAATATAGATTCTCTGGGGCTGAAATGAGAATTAATTCCAAGTTTTCAAGAAATAAAAGAAACAGTTTCTTACCTAAATATTCGAAGAACTGATGGCAATTTTCAAAATAAAATAGACTATACGAGGGGTAAAAATAAAACAGGGATGGCATTTAACATGCAATTGCAGTACTACAGAAAAGCCTTTGTGGTGCCATAAGAAAGTAGCAGTGAAATGGATTTAGGCACACCTCATGTTGTCCCTTCCCTTCCCCTCCTTCCTTCCTTCCTTCCTTCCTTCCTTTTTTTTTCTTTCAGTGATACTAGTACTAGGAATTGAGAAAAGCAGGGACCCTCTACCACTGAGCAATATCCCAAGCCCTTTATTTACTTATTTATTTTTTAAATTTTGAGACAGTTCTTGCTGTTACCCAGGCTGCCCCAGAACTTTTGATCCTTCTTGTCCTCCTGAATCACTGGGAATACAGGTATATGCCACCATGCCCAGGTATCTCTTTTATTTCTTGAGAAAAATTAAATATCAGATAATAAAACAGCAATAACCTATATGAAAAAATGATTTAAGTTTAATTATGAAAGTATCTCTGAGCTACAATGATGCAGAAAGAAAAACAAAACCTTTGTGAACCTACTTATAAGCTATTTCAGAATTAAAGGATGACTTGTACAGTTCTACCCAAGGACGGTTTCCAAAGTTGTCCCAGAAATAGCAATTTCTAGTACTTAAAATGCAACTATAAACTCTGCATAAGCTTCATTTGCTAATGTTTAGATTATGTATAAATGGTTTCCTACATAGAGTAGGATAGAGTATAAAGTAGGCAATGATAGATTTCACTACACCTTTTTAAATACAAATTTTAATTTTTAAGATTTCTCCGTGTTGACAATATCTCTAGCTCATTTATTTTAATTATAGTTTTATTCCTTCGTATTAGTAAAATTTATCCACTCTTATAATCATGGATATTTTGGAAATGTCCTGGTATTTAGGGAAATGCAAATTAAAACCACAATGAAGTACCAGCATTTTGTTCAGGGTTCTCCAGAGAAAACAAAAATATGTGTATCTATCTATCTATCTATCTATCTATCTATCTATCTATCTATCTATCTATCTACTTTGAAGACATGTATTGCAAGGTACTGGATATTGGCTCACGATATTTTCAACCCTGGAAAGTCTCAGAAATCTGAGGGCCTTATGCTGCTGAGCTGATAGTGTAGATTCTAGTAGAAGGCCTGAAAACTAGGACTGCCCAAGGAAGAAGATATTCCTTTCACCTCAAACATTCAGAGAAAGAATTTAACCATCCTCTACCATTTTGTTCTATTCTGTTTTTTAAGAATTGGATGATGATGCCACCCATATTCAAGAGGGCTACCTGCTACCTACTTTACTCAATTCAACATTTCAACCTGTTTGAACCTGTTTTGAAAACATTCTCGCAGACGCACCTAGATAAATGGGTATTCTTTGACCTAATGAAGTTGACACAGAATGAACCATTATATTTGGTATGGCATGTTGTAAAATGTTTTAGCATATAGATGTTGAAAAAAATTAGCAATAAAATATGACAATTTCAAGCATTGGATATTGAGCTTGGGAATTAGCATTAATGTTGGGTGAAGTATAAATTTGAATTAGTTAGGACTAAATTTGGCATAATATGTAAAATTGAGGATTTATAAACTAAAATTCCATATAATGCACATGTGTACATTCCTAAAGCAAACATTGCTTGCACACACATGAAAACAGACAAGACTGTCCCCAGCAGTTGTTTTTAATAGCAATATATTAGAACTCTTCCAAAGAAGACTGGCAGAGGATATCATTACAATTGTTGTAGAGTTGAAACTTATGGAAAAAGCAGTAAGGGAGATCTATCATGAGCAAAGACATAGTGAGCAAATGCATAGAATACCAAACTGCAGGCATACTTTAGAAAAAATCCAATTCAGTTAGAATGTGTAATTTGTAAAAAATAAAATAGTTAGTATATCTAAAAAGAATGGTAAACATCAAATTATGGGAGGATTTGCATAAAGTGAAATATTAACTTTATTCTATGAGCAGAGAATAATAATAAAAGTGTGGGTTTCCCCCAAAAAAATCACAAGTATATATATATGCATATATATATACATATATATATGTGTGTGTGTGTGTCTGTACACACATATATATATATATACACACACATATATATATTTTAAAAAGTGAACATATGTATTTATGAGAACATTTTTAAAATAATACATTTCAAAATTCATTTTAAACTAATAGAGTAATAACAAATAGCACACAATTTGCACTGTGTACATTTGCAGTATAGAGATACATCAAAAGCAATAGATATCATAAAAATGACTAACAACTAAGTTGTATTGCAAAGAAGAGCACATGGTCAGTCTATTTGCTAAGCCTATACAGTTTCTAAAAGTAGCAGGTAAAGTTGTGAAGCTGCTAACTATAAGATAAGCATAATATTCCTAGTATCATGTGCTTGTCTCTGTGACTTGATCATATACTTAGAAAGAAGTGAAAATCACAAATCAAAGACAACTGCTGAAATCATAAACATCTTGTTTCCAAAAGACAATAACAGGAAAATCATGCCATCCTCAGCTGTTATTGCATTGCATAATTAGAAAATAATATCTGATTTCATGGGAAGTCAAGAAAACAAAGGCAGCATGAAATACCAAAATGAAAATCCTCAATAAAGAGTGACTTTAGCATAATTGATCTCATCTTCTTTCTTTTTTTCAAATCAATAACAAAAGGGTCAAAATCGGAGAGGTAGATATAGTTTTTTTTATTTATCTAGGAGCAAAGCAGTTAAATTTGAATAAAAATATTATATCAACATTAAGCTTCACCAAAGCAATATTAAACACTGAGAAACATCTGTTAAGATATTCCCAGTACATTTTAAAATATTTTCTTTGACATTTGGCCAAATATGTCTTTCTCTTTTTTGCTATTTTTTGTAAGCTGGATAAGAGCCAATATTCATAAAGTGAACAAATACATCCCCATATGTTTTTCAAAGGGAATTTTTAGTAAAATGTAAGATAAATATAATATTAAAAACAAATTTAAGAAGGCATTAACCATTACTATGACTATTGTTAAAATGCATTTATTAAATTTTGTGTCTACATAGTGCTTTCCTGTTCTCTGTATAAAGATTTAGCAGATAAAGTCCTTTCACATCAGATATTTGAACAGAAGACCCATATGTGTCCCATTTTTTTTTTTAAAGAAACAACAACAATAATGACAAAACAAAACAAAACAAAAAAAAAAAAAAAAACAAGGAAACAAAAAGGGCAACTCTTCTGGCAAAAATATGTAAAAGTGATGAATATAACCATTATTGAAAGTGAGTGAATTTACAGTTAATTAAACTTAAGCCTCATTGTCTTCCTCTGATTTTGATATCGTTCTGCTTTTTGTCAAAAATGAAAACTATAGTTTGCAAGACTGTGACATCTTGGCCACTATACTTAGTGTTGGATTCAAATCCATGTCACTTTGTCCCAGAATCCTGATGCTCTACGTAAATGTCAAAACATATTAATCCAGAGATACTTGAATCTATCTGTTCCTCCTGAATTCTTTGGTTATAGAATACCATTCATTCAATTGTTCCCACTTCTAAAATCTTCCAAGGTGCATTCCCTTCACTTTCCCAAATTACATTCTAGAAATGTTTGTTACACACAAAGATAAATTAGTAAAATGTCAACCTTTTTCTTTGGTAGATACTAAAGTAGAGCAAGCAATTTGGTATATCAGACCCTTGTATTTGACAACAATGCCAGTAACCTAAGAGTCACACATTGGAAAACAGAGTTGTTTCTGAGAAACATTGTTTGATCACTCTCAAACCTGGCAAAGTTGCGCCTTATGTGTTTTCACATAGTTGCTGTCTTGAGTATTTGTTTCCAATTCTAACCACACTGTTGTTGTGAGTGTCCACTTTCTCAGCAAGCCCCTTAACCTGATTTAGGTATTTCTGAGACAAAGTTCTGTTATCAATTTTTCCCTACACCAAAACCAGTTCCTGGTATATAGTAGATGCTGAATAAGGGTATGAATGACTGGCTTACTGTTTGAATGATAAATCCCATTTGAAAATGCCATCCATAAAGGACAAGCTGACTGAAGGTTTTTTTTTTTTTTTTATCAATTTCATCAATCATATTTTTTATTCATAACAATAAAATCTATTATTTTTATTTTTTATTCTAATTTGTTATACATGCTTGCAGAGTGCAATTCATTTCATGTTACATATAAAGAGCACAATTTTTCAAGTCACCAGTTTTACATAAAGTATTTTCACACAATTTATGTTTTTATACATGTACTTAGGGCATTGATGTCTAACTCATTCTGTCATTATTTCTATCCCCTTGCCCCCTCCCCTCCCATCCTACCCTTTGTTCTATTTGAAGTTCCTTTATTCCTCTCATCTCCCCTCCCTTGCCAGTATAAGTCAGTATCATCATAGCAAAGGAATCATTTGACCTTTGGATTTTGGGGATTGGCTAACTTCACTTAGCATTATTTTCTCCAACTCCATCCATTTACCTACAAATACCATGATTTTATTCTCTTTTAGTGCTGAGTAATGTTCCATTGTGTATATATACCAAATTTTCCCTATCCATTCATCTACTGATGGGCATCAGGGTTGTTTCCACAATCTAACTATTATGAATTATGCTGCTATAAATATTGATGTGGCTGTGTCACTGTAGTAAGCTGTTTTTAAGTCCTTTGGGTATAGACCAAGGAGTGGTATAGCTGGGTCAAATGGTGGTTCCATTCCAGGTTTTCCAAGGAATCTCCATACTGCTTTCCAGATTGGCTGCACCAATTTGTAGTCTCTTCAGCAATGTTTGAGTGTACCCTTTTCCCCACATCCTCACCAGCATTTATTGTTGTTTGTGTTTTTGATGGCTGACATTCTGACTGGCATGAGATGAAATCTTAGAGTAGTTTTGATTTGCATTTCTCTAATTGCTAGAGATGTTGAATATTTTTTTTTATATATTTGTTGATTGATTGTATATCATCTTCTGAGAAGTGTCTGTTCAGTTCCTTAGCCCATTTATTGATTGGTTTGTTTGTTTTTTTTTTTTTTTTTTTGGTGTTAAGGTTGTTAAGAGCTTTATATATCCTTGAGGTTAATGTTCTATATGATGTGCTTGTGGTAAAGATTTGCTCCCATTCTAAAGGTTCTCTATTCACCTCACTGATTGTTTCTTTTGCTGAGAAGAAGCTGTTTATTTTAAATCCATCCCATTTATTAATTTTTGTTTTAATTCTTGTACTGTAGGGGTCGTATTAAAGAAGTTGGGGCCTAATCCAACATGATGGAGATTTGGGCCTACTTTTTCTTCTACTAGGTACAAGGTCTCTGGTTTAATTCCTAGGTCCTTGAGCCACTTTGAGTTGAGTTTTGTGCATGGAGAGAGCTATAGGTTTACTTTCATTTTATTACATGAGGATTTCCAGTTTTCCCAGCACCATTTGTTGAAGAGGCTGTCTCTTTTCCAATGTATGTTTTTGGAACCTTTGTCTAATATAAGATAATTGTAGATGTGTGGGTTAGTCTCTGTGTCTTCTATTCTGTACCGTTGATCTACTGGTCTGTTTTGGTGCCAATACCATGCTGTTTTTATTACTGTTGCTTTGTAGTACAGTTTAAGGTCTGGAATAGTAATGCCACCAGCTTCACTCTTATTGCTAAGAATTGCTTTGGCTAGTCTGGGTCTCTAATTTTTCCAGATGAATTTCATGATTGCTTTTTCGATTTTTATGAGGAATGATATTGGGATTTTGATTGGGATTACATTGAAATAGTATAGTGCTTTTGATAGAATAGTGATTTTGACAATATCAGTTCTAACTAACCATGAACAAGGTAGATATTTCCATATTCTAAGATCTTCTTAGTGTGCTGTAGTTTTTATTGTAGAGGTCTTTCACTTCTTTTGTTAAGTTGATTCCCTATTTTTTAATTAATTTATTTATTGATTGATTGATTTTTTGAGGCTTAGTAAATGGGGTGGATTTCCTAGTTTTTCTTTCAGAGGATTTGTCACTTATGTACAGAAATGCTTTTGATTTATGGGTGTTGATTTTATATCCAGCCACTTTACTAAATTCATTTATTAGTTCTAGAAGATTTCTGATGGAATTCTTTGGATCTTCTATGTATAGAATCATATCATCTGCAAATAGGGATAATTTGAGTTCTTCTTTTCCTATCTGTGTCCCTTTATTTCTTTCATCTGTGTAATTGCTCTGGCTAGGGATTCAAGCCCTATTATATTATATAGGAATGGTGAAAGAGGGTATCCCTATCTTGTTCCAGTTTTCAGAGGGAATGCTTTCAATTTTTCTCCATTTAGGATGATGTTGGCCTGGGCTTAGAATATATGGCCTTTACAATGTTGAGGTATGTTCTTGTTATACCCATTTTTTTTTCTAGCGTTTTGAACATGAAGGAGTACTGTATTTTGTCAAATGCTTTGTCTGCATCTATGAGATAATCATATGATTTTTATCTTTGAGCCTATTGATGTGATGAATTACATTTATTCATTTCCTTATGTTGAACCAACCTTGCATCCTTGAAATTAACCCCACTTGATCTTGGTGCACTATCTTTTTGATATGTTTTTGTATTCAATTTGCCAGAATTTTATTCAGAATTTTTGCATCTATATTCATTAGAGATATTGGTCTGAAGTTTTCTTTCTTCATTTGTCTCTGTCTGGTTTTGGATTCAGGGTGATATTGGCCTCATAGAATGAGTCTGAAGGGTTCCCTCTTTTTCTATTTCATGAAATAGTTTGAGAAGTATTTGTGTTAGTTCTTCTTTAAAGGTCTTGTAGAACTTGGTTGTGTATCCATCTGGTCCTGGGCTTTTCCTGGCTGGTAGGTTTTTGACTGCATCCTCTATTTCTTTGCTTGAAATTGACCTATTTAAATTGTGTATATCATCCTGATTTAGTTTGGGCAAATCATATGTTTCTAGAAATTTTTTGATGCCTTCATTATTTTCTAATTTTTTGGAGTATACGTTTTCAAAATAATTTCCAATTATCTTCTGTATTTCCATAGTGTCCATCGTGCTATTTCCTTTTTCATCACAGTTATTGGTAATTTGAGTTTTATCTCTCCTTTTCTTAGTTAGCATAGCTAATGATTTATCAATTTTATTTATTTTTTCAAAGAACCAACTTTCAGTCCTGTCGATTTTTTCAATTGTTTGTTTTTGTTTCAATTTCATTGATCTTAACTCTGATTTTAATTATATTCTGTCTTCTACTGCTTTGGGGGTTGATTTGTTCCTCTTTTTCTATGGCTTTGAGGTGTAATGTTAGTTCATTTATTTGTGACTTTTTCTTCTTTGAAGGAATGAACTCCATGCAATGCATATTATTTAGTCTCCAGGTGTTGGAGTAGCTTTTGTTTCTTATTTTATCATTGATTTCTAATTTCATCCCATTATGATCTGATAGAATGCAGGGTAATATCTCTACTTTTTTATATTTGCTCAGAGTTGCTTTATGGCATAATATATGGTCTGTTTTAAAGAATGATCCATGTGCTGCTGAGAAGAAAGTCTATTGACTCATTGGTGGATAATATACTGTATATATGTCAGTTAAATCTAAGTTATTGATTATATTATTGAGTTCTACAGTTACTTTGTTTAGCTTTTGTTTGGAAGATCTATCCAGTGGTGAAAAGGGTGTGTTAATGTCACTTAGAATAAATCTGAGTTTCTGGATTCTCGCTTGCTATACAAAACTCCCTGGGTGTGGCGTGGTTTTCTGTTCATCAGACAGAGGTTCACCCAGCTATTTTTGCCCTTATGTCCACCCTCGCTGGGTAAGTTATATTTTTCCTCTGCGGGCAGAGGGGAAACTCCCTTTTAGGGCCCAAAAGGGGGATAGCTTAGAACTCGGCCCCATTCATAACTCAGCAATCCCAGCAAGAATTATTGTGCTGTGGTCTATTTGACTCTTGAACTTGAGAAGAGTTTGCTTGATGAATGTGGATGCTCTGTTATTTGGGGCATATATATTTATAACAGTTATTTCTTGTTGATGTATGATTCCCTTAAGCAGTATGAAATGTCCATCTTTATTTCTTTTGATTAACTTTGGCTTGAAGTCTACTTTATTTGATATGAGGATAGAAACCCCTGCTTGCTTACATAGACCTTGTGAATGGTATATTTTATTCCATCCTCTCACCTTCAGTCTGTGGGCATTTTTTCCTATGAGATGTGTCTCTGGAAGGCAGCATATTATCGGGTCTTTTTTTTTTTTTTTTTAAATCCAATCTATCAGCCTATGTCTTTTAATTTGGTGAGTTTAGGCCATTAACATTCAGGGTTGTTATTGAGACATGATTTGTATTACCAGTCATTTTAAAATTTAATTTAATTCATTTTTTGGGGGGGTATTTAGTTGACTTGGTTTCTCCTTTGGTTGCTTTTTCCTTTATTCTTTCCTTTGCAGATTTTCATTGTTGTTTTTTATTTCCTCCTCATGAAATATTTTGCCAAGAATGTTCTGTACTGCTTTCTTGTGAATTCTTTTAGCTTTTGTTTATCATGGAAGGCTTTTATTTCATCATCAAATATAAAGCTTAATTTTGCTGGATATAAGATTCTTCATTGGCATCCTTTATCTTTTAGAGCCTGGTATATTTTGTTCCAGGATCTCCTGGCTTTGAGGGTCTGGGTTGAAAAATCTGCTGAGATGCAAATTGGTTTTTCTTTATAGGTTATTGGATTTTTCTCTCTTACAGCCTTTAAAATTCTATCGTTATTTTGTATGCTAGGCCTTTTCATTATAATGTACCTTGGTGTAAGTTCTGTTGTAATTTTGTACATTTGGCATCCTATAGGCCACTTGTATTTGGTTTTCAAATTATTTCTTCTTGCTTGGGAAATTTTCTGATATTATTTCATTGAAGAGATTTTACATTCCTTTGGTTTGATTCTCTGCACCTTCCTCAATTCCAATAAATCTTATATTCGGTCTTTTGATGGTATCCCATAATTCTTGGATATTCTGTTCATGGTTTCTTACCATCTTCACTGTGAGGTCAACTTTATTTTCAATATTATATATTTTGTCCTCATTGTCTGAGGTCCTGTCTTCCAAGTGATCCAATCTGTTGGTGATACTATCTATTGATTTTTTTAAATGCCTTATAGTTTCTTTAATTTCAGGTATGTCGATTTGTTTTTTTCTCAGTCTCGCTATCTCTTTCTTGAAGTAATCTCTTGCTACCTGTATTTGTTCTCTTATCTCTTTGTTGGAGAGATCAATTTTTGCCTGTATCTGCTCACTTAGGTCATTTTTTTAAATCCCAAATTATTTTAATTATGTATATTCAGAACTCCTTCTCTGATATTTCACCTACTTTGCTTTCCATGGATTCTATTGCTGTAGTATCTTGGTTTGTTTTGGGCATTTTCCTCCCTTGTTTTTTCATGATGTCTATGTGTTTTCCTGTCTTGCAGTGTAAGTCTGAGGTGTTACTGCTTCTGCCCTATAGTTTTATAGCATCCCTACAGGTTACCTGATGCCTCACTTTTAAGGGAAAGATCAATTTTACAGCATTCAATGTACCCAACATGTTGCCATATGTCAGTTAGCTACTATTTTTATATTTACAAATTTGACACTTTAAACGTAAATGATGAGATCAATGATTTTCTACTACATAGTCAGTATGTTTGCGTGGTGGTTTACAGTATGTAATGGTAGAAAGGGGATGTAGGGGTTGGCTAAGACATTTGTGAAGTAAGATGTAAGAAAATAGAGGTATTAGATTATTTGAATAGTGAGAGGGTAGTCATGAGACTTTGGGTGTTAGTAGAAAAAACAAGAGATAAGCTTTCCCATGTAATATGCCCTGTTAGGTCACAACAAGATAATTGGTAATGCCCCTAGTAAAGCACCCTCTGGTGCAATTTGGTCCACAGAGACCTTAGTGATGCCTTACCAGTATCTTTTGTTGTTCCTTTATAGTAGCAGCACTTTCTCAATGTTGTGGCAGTTGCAGCCTAAAGTCTATAATTATCTTAATATTGGGCTGTGAAAACATGGAACCCCAGTGCTGAGTGCCTCTCAGGGCAGGCGCCGGTTGCGTCTCTGAGTTGCCGGCTTGGGGTGAGCCTCTCTCTCCAGATCTCCTCCTGGCCCCTGTGTGGTGGAGCAGGAGGTCTGGCTTTTTTTCCCCCACGTTCTTCCTCCTGTGTCTCCTCCCAGTCCAGGTGTGGTGGAGGGGATAGGGCAGGTGGGCAGCTGGGCCCTTCCTTGGCCCTAGCCTGCTCCCTGACCTGTAGGCAGTTTCCCAGGGGATAGGCAGAGCCAGGATTGTGCAGGTGGTTTCGGCAACCCTCCTTGGCCTGCCACTACCTGAGGCTCTGGAATGGGTGGGCAGAGCTGGGGACACACAGGTGGGCAGTGGCTGCCTTCCTCAGCTGGGGCCTGCTCCCCGACCTGCAGCAGCAGCTACTGGTGGCTCCGGAATGGACAAGTGCACCTGGGGACAGCCAGGTGGGCGGTGGCAGCCTTCCTCCACCGGGACCTGTTCCTGACTTGCAGGCAGCGGCGGCAGCAGCTACCACTGCCTTGGAATGGGCCGGCAGAGCTGGGCACAGCAGGTGGATGGTGGCGGCCTTCCTTGGCCTGGGCCCGCTCTGGAACTGCAGTTAGCAGCTGCAGCTACCAGTGGCTCTGGTGGCTCTGGAATGGGCGGGCACAGCTGGGGACATGCAGTTGGACAGTGTCAGTTTTCCTTGGCCTAAACCTGCTCCCCATTATTATTTGTTCTAATTAGTTACACATGACATCAGAATGCATTTCAATTCATAGTACACAAATGGAGCGAAATTTTTCACTTCTGTAGTTGTACACACAGTAGAATCACACCATTCGCGCAATCATACAAATACCTAGGGTAATGATGTCTGTCTCACTCCACCATCTTTCCTACCCCTGTGCCCTCTCCCCTCTAGAATCTATTCTTAATGCTTGAAGAAGAAATGTTGTTAAGAAAAAGTACATTGGATACCACAATCATTAGGGGGCCCATAAACACAGGATTGAGGCTCAGCTCCTATTAAAATTAAGTAAAGAAAGGCCAACTAAGTAAAGAATGTTGAACTTTGAATGAAAATACTTTTCAATTTTTACTGCTCTCCCCCATAACTCAATGCCAGGAACTTTGTGGCTCTACAACCAGTACTACCTTGAATTACCACTATTCTCAGCATTAGACACCTCTAGGAGCTTGTTCCAGAAAATGGATGGCTTAATGCAGATTTGTGTTCTCATGTTGTTTATTTAAATCCAAGTCAAACACAGATGCAACTGATCATGGGAATGTAGGTTGTATGCCTACATAGTGTCTGTAGGGAAGACAGAATTTAGTTTTTTCTCTTCTATGTTGAATGACATGGAAGCACAAACACACAGAAAACAGTCAAGCAGATGATGATGGGCAGATAGCACATATTAAGTATCCCTGTCAAATATTTTTCTGCACCTCTTATGTGCAATATATTTAGCCTTCTAGTTTGTGTTTGGAGCAGGGTATTCTCTTTTCATTTCAAAAGCTTAGGGTCCACTCAGTCTAATAATTAAAATGGTTTTTATATGGTCTCCGTGGAGCTGAATTTTTAGAACACCTGGATGTTACTGAATTGACACATTTGGATAATCATAAGATAAAATAAATCCTCCAAAACTTTTTGATTAGCTGTAGGAAATAAATTTGAGTGGCACATTGGTATATAAGGGTAAAGCTCTTTCTCGTCTCCTGATAGTATTCATAAAAAAGGTGAAAATAAAAACTTGGAGAGACTGACAATAAAATTTTATTACTAGAATGAGCTTATTGGTATGGAAATGAAAGTCAGGTGAAAGTTATTTAAAATGAGAAAAGTGGAATACCAGATCTTAACAAGAACATGAAAATGCCTAAACCCTGACACACAGAGCATGCAAAACTTTCTCAATGCTTTTCTGAATAAAATTCAAAATGCAGCTACAGCAGCAGCGCACAGTCTCTTACATCATATTTTATTTCACAGCACATTGATGTGTTATACATGAAATTGATATAGAATACATTACTAAATATCCATGGTAGGTTTCATGAATTCATTCAGGTAAAATTTTCATTATCTCTTACTGAAATCAATATTTTTCTAATTTTATATTGTTCTCAAATATGTTTAACGTAAAATTCGCATTTTGACTATTGTTAAGTATAAAGTTCAGAAGTATTGCTGTATTTATATTTTTATGGAATTATCACATCTAAAGTATTTGTTTATCTTCTCCAACTGAAACCCTATATTCGGTAGACAGTAATTTTTCATTACCCCTTCTTGCAGCTCCTGGGAACCACCATTCTATTTTCCAATTTCATATACCTCATGTAAATAGCATCAAACAATTGTGTTTTTGTCACTGTCTTTTTTCATTTAGCTAAATGCCTTTAGTGTGATCCATGTTGTAGCATAGGTTCTGAGTTGAATTGTTGCTATATCCTTCCATTGTACTATTCTTAAGAATCTGGGAAATATTCACAGTAATATATATGTTTTACATTCAACTTAAAAAGCTACAGCCCATCCTGGACATCTCTGTTTATGGAACTACCACACACACAATCAATCACCTTTTATCATGCTACTTCCCAACAATGTGGTCTCAAATTAGCAGACACACACCAGTCAATGAAATATCTTCTATGCTCCTATAACTTTCATACTTTGTTTGCTCATTTCCACTCCCCCAACTGTCACCATGTAACATCCATAGTAATTTTTTTTAAAAAAAGATTGCATTTCATTTCTCAGCTTAAAAGCTGAGTGATTCTCACTGCCTTTAGAATAAATCTGAGTTCTTTACCTTGATCTTCAAGGATTTCTGTGACATGGATTTACCCACCCTTCCTGAATTTATCTCTTGGCAGTCTTAGATTCAGTTACTACCCTCCAGCAGCACCTAAGCATTCCAAACCCTTATTCAGCATGAGGACTTTGATCTTCAATTTACTTGGTGTTCTTGCCCTTCAGTTTTGTAGACATCTATATTCTCTTTGTTTTCCTATAGAGTACTGGATTATTTTCCACAATGGCATTTATTACAACTTTAAATTTTATACTTGTGTCTTTATTTGTTATAAGCTGTATCTTCTACTAGATTATAAACCCATGAGACCAATCACAATGTGGATTTTATTTTACCACTGTATAAAATGGAAAGTCCAGTGGTCCATTTTCAGAATAGAGTATTTGGCCTTAAATGTAAAACTGTGAAGATCCAATCAGAGCCATTTTGAAATTTGAAATTTCTATCTAATTATAGCGATAATTTTAAAACTAGCCAATTGCATGAGTTGTAACCCTGAGCTCCTGCTATTAGAGAAAGGGGCAGTGCTGCATTAGGGATAAAAACAGGCAGACTGCCCGCCCAAGTGTGTTTGCTTCCCAGACTTTGTTCAGTAGCATACCCTTCTGCAGAAGTAAAGTTTGTCTTACAGAGTAACTTTTGAACAGATGTCTGATTTCTAGTGGCACCTTCATATCTCTAACACCATCACAGAGTTGGAGTTGGAAGAAATCAGATATTCCTAAATACTGATTCAAAATACGAATGAATAGGGGCTGGAGTTGCAGCTCAGTGGTAAGAGCACTTGCCCAGCATGTGTGAGGCCCTGGGTTTGATTCTCAGCCCCACATATAAATAAATGAATAAAAAATAAAAGGTCCATCAACATCTAAAAAAATTTAAAATTTTAAAATAAATTTAAAAAGATTAATGAATGATGTTATGATACACCGTGGAAGAATAATTATGCTCTAACACATACATCAACTGTGATTAAAATCTCAAAAAGAGAAGTCCAGAGTCAAGTCAGGCTGCAAACACCAGGATGTGAAAAATTCATGATTTTTGCCTTAAAAAAGTCTTACAATCACAGTAACAGCTTCCTTACTGCCCATGAAGTTGCTACCACTAGAAGTCAGGATTAGAAGTTCCTCTAACTGCTTTTACTGCCTCGAAATGAAACCATGTATCAAATAAAAATCCAGTATTTAATGGTAGAAGAAAAAGAGAAAGAAATACATACGTAAAGATTCATTTTTTAAAAAATTAGTTAATGCAGAGACGCCATCCCAGCGCAGGATCTCAGGGAAAAAAGCCCCGCCTGCAAGCTTTCCAGCTAGGCCCTCCAGGGGACTTTCCCAGCCTGCCCACCACGGAGACACCACCCCAGTGCGAGTAGGCAGGGGAACAAGCCCTGGTCTGCAAGCTTTTCATCTAGGCCCCCTGGCAGACTTTCCCAGCCAGCCCACCACAGAGACGGGATCCCAGCACAGCAGGGGAGCATGCTCCAGTCTGCAAGTTTTCCAGGTTCTCTGTGACTACCTGGACGTGATCTGGGACAACTGGCTTAAACTGGAAGGGAAAAAAAAAGGGCTTCACAGGGTGCTGTTTGTCTGAGATTTGTTCCTGAGATTTATTCCTGGGTTTGACTTTGCTTTTTTTTTTCTTTCTTTTCTTATTTGATAGTGTATTTGTTTGTCTGTTTGTTTTCTTTTATTCCTCTTTTCTTTCTTTCTTTTCTTCCTTCTCACTTTTGTCTCCTTTCTTCTTCCCTCATCTTTCCTATTTACACCCTGCCTTTGCATTCTCAACAGAGGTGAAAACAAGTTATATGCAGAAATTGGGATTTCTAGAACTGGGGCAACTAAACTATATAGCAACGTGGTTTTATATATAGTTTATTATCTATTTTTTTGGCTCACTTTCTCTTTCCTCTCTTTTTCACTAATTCCTACTTCTTTGTCATCTTTTTCTTTCCTTCTTTCCTTCTTTCTTCTCTCAATAGCTGCATAAGTTTGGTTTATATACAAATGGGTCTTTCCACTAAATCGTTCACTATATTCTCTTTCCTCTCTCATCTGCTGATATTAAACCACTTCCATAGAATTCTCTTTTCACACTTCCTAAGAAAGAACAACTAAATACCCTCACTTCCTTCTTCCTAAATATATCACCTCTGTATCCAATACTTGAAACAATAAACCCCATCACAAACATACAGAGCAAATTGGAGACAATATCTGAGTTAACTAAATATGTACATTGTGATCAAACTGTGATTATCTGAATAGAAAATGTCTGGTTTTAAAATGTAAAGTATTTCTAAGGGGATCTAATAGCATTGTACTACAGGAACATCATAAGGCTTTAAGGTAAAAACAAAATAGTCAAGGTTCCACAGTGCTGGAAGAAAAGTCACACAAGCAATATGAAGAAACAAGGGAAGAAAGTGACTCAAACAAATCAACATACCTCCTCAGTAGATTGCATGGCAAGCACAGTTTGAGAAATGCCAGAGACAGAATTCAGAAATTACATATTCCAAATGTTTATGGAACTTAAAAATGAACTAAAAAATGAGATGAGGGAGCAAATACAGGAGGAAAAGATCATTTTGACAAAGAACTTCAAAAACAAATACAGGAAGCAAAAGATTATTTCAATAGGGAGATAGAGGCTCTAAAGAGAAACCAAACAGAAGTTCTGGAAATGAAAGAAGCAATAAACAAAACTAAATGTTCAATTGAAAGCATCACCAACAGATTAGACCACTTGGAAGAAAGGACCTCAGATAATGAAGACAAAATATATATAATGGAGAATAATGTAGATTACACAGGAAAAATTGTAAGAAATCAAGAACAGAACATTCAAGAAATATAGAACAACATAAAAGACCAAATTTAAGAGTGATTGGGGTAGAGGAAGGTGTAAGCTGCCTGGTACCGAAAACCGGGAGGAAAAACTCTCGGAGGCAGAGTATAGCTTTTACTACTTTTACTTCTGTCTTCCTCAGGAGCCTCGGCCTAACTCTGACCAGTCATTACTTCTTCTATCTGGTTTCTCTTCTGTCTTCTATCTGGTTTCTCTTCTGTAACCGCTCTGCCTACGTTCTGGCCGCTCTGATTCTTCTGACCGACCGAGTGACTGCCCGACTGGCTGAATTCTCTGTTCTCCTAACTCGGACCGCTTTCACCCGGTTATATACCTTCAGGTTTGCGGGTGCCTACAGGTGCGTCACATACATATCAGGTGGAACTTATGGCTTCCAGCTAGCTACAACAGCCCTTCCTAATTAGGGCTCCTTCATATTCCTTCCCTTTAGTTTAAAAAGGTGCTTTAATTCTATTTTCTCTATTTTATTTTCTCTATTTTCTTTTATTTTCTTGTCCCTACCTAGCTTTTCACCTTTTATTTTTGAAAGGGTGGATATTTGAGCCCTTTTTGAGAAGGTGCTGTGGCTTTAAGGAAGCCTACTGCTGAGGAGCAGCTAACGCACTTAGTTAAGCACAACTGCATAAGCGGCTTTGACTTTTTTTTTTTTTTTTTTTTCTTGTCTCTTCTTTATTTTTATGGCTTTTTTCTTTATGGCTTTCTTGCCAAAGCTCAATGGCTTTTTTTCTGCATGGTTTTTACCATGCTATTTAATTCTCTATTTTCTTTTAAGCTCATGGCTTTTTTCTTTATACTAAAGCTCAAGGCTTTTTCTCTATATTTTTTATGGCTTTTGGCCGGCTACTCTGCTTCGGCTTTTGGCCGGCTCGCTTCGGCTTTTCGCTGGCTACTCTGCTTCAGCTTAATTCTTAACTGGCCTCAACTGAGTCAGAGGCTATGCTCTCTTGTTTACTACTCTTTTTGCTGGTCTCAACTGAGTCTGAGGCTATGCTTTTTCGTTGCTCTCCTTATTTCTTAGCTTTTCTTCTCTGCCTGCCGAGCCCCGGACGGACCACCATTTGTAAGCTGCCTGGTACCGAAAACCGGGAGGAAAAACTCTCGGAGGCAGAGTATAGCTTTTACTACTTTTACTTCTGTCTTCCTCAGGAGCCTCGGCCTAACTCTGACCAGTCATTACTTCTTCTATCTGGTTTCTCTTCTGTCTTCTATCTGGTTTCTCTTCTGTAACCGCTCTGCCTACGTTCTGGCCGCTCTGATTCTTCTGACCGACCGAGTGACTGCCCGACTGGCTGAATTCTCTGTTCTCCTAACTCGGACCGCTTTCACCCGGTTATATACCTTCAGGTTTGCGGGTGCCTACAGGTGCGTCACATACATATCAGGTGGAACTTATGGCTTCCAGCTAGCTACAACAGCCCTTCCTAATTAGGGCTCCTTCATATTCCTTCCCTTTAGTTTAAAAAGGTGCTTTAATTCTATTTTCTCTATTTTATTTTCTCTATTTTCTTTTATTTTCTTGTCCCTACCTAGCTTTTCACCTTTTATTTTTGAAAGGGTGGATATTTGAGCCCTTTTTGAGAAGGTGCTGTGGCTTTAAGGAAGCCTACTGCTGAGGAGCAGCTAACGCACTTAGTTAAGCACAACTGCATAAGCGGCTTTGACTTTTTTTTTTTTTTTTTCTTGTCTCTTCTTTATTTTTATGGCTTTTTTCTTTATGGCTTTCTTGCCAAAGCTCAATGGCTTTTTTTCTGCATGGTTTTTACCATGCTATTTAATTCTCTATTTTCTTTTAAGCTCATGGCTTTTTTCTTTATACTAAAGCTCAAGGCTTTTTCTCTATATTTTTTATGGCTTTTGGCCGGCTACTCTGCTTCGGCTTTTGGCCGGCTCGCTTCGGCTTTTCGCTGGCTACTCTGCTTCAGCTTAATTCTTAACTGGCCTCAACTGAGTCAGAGGCTATGCTCTCTTGTTTACTACTCTTTTTGCTGGTCTCAACTGAGTCTGAGGCTATGCTTTTTCGTTGCTCTCCTTATTTCTTAGCTTTTCTTCTCTGCCTGCCGAGCCCCGGACGGACCACCATTTGTAAGCTGCCTGGTACCGAAAACCGGGAGGAAAAACTCTCGGAGGCAGAGTATAGCTTTTACTACTTTTACTTCTGTCTTCCTCAGGAGCCTCGGCCTAACTCTGACCAGTCATTACTTCTTCTATCTGGTTTCTCTTCTGTCTTCTATCTGGTTTCTCTTCTGTAACCGCTCTGCCTACGTTCTGGCCGCTCTGATTCTTCTGACCGACCGAGTGACTGCCCGACTGGCTGAATTCTCTGTTCTCCTAACTCGGACCGCTTTCACCCGGTTATATACCTTCAGGTTTGCGGGTGCCTACAGGTGCGTCACATACATATCAGGTGGAACTTATGGCTTCCAGCTAGCTACAACAGCCCTTCCTAATTAGGGCTCCTTCAGGAAGGGGCAGAGTTCCAAGCCAAAGGAATGAGTAATTTATTCAATGAAATAATAGCAGAAAAATTTTCAAACTTGAGGAATGAATGGGAAAACTAAGTTCTAGAGGCTTACCAAAGAACAAATGTACAAAATCACAACAGATCCACACCAAGGCACATTATAATAAAATGCTTAATATACTGGGCAAGGAGAGAATATTAAAAGCCACAAGAGAAAGGAAGCAGATTACATATGGGGGAAACCAATCAGACTATGTTCAGATTTTTCAACCCAGACCTTAAAAGATAGAATATCCTGGAATAGCATATTACAAGCTTTGAAAGAAAAGGGATGTCAACCAAGAATCTTATATCCAGCAAAACTGAGCTTTAGATTCAAAGATGAAATAAAAACCTTCCACAACAAACAAAAGTTAAGATTTCACAACTCAAAAGCCAGCACTTATGAACATCCTGAGCAAAATATTCCACAAAGAAGAAAAGAAAAATGATAATAAAAATCAGCAAAGGGAGATATTAAATTAAAGGAAATACCAACCGGAGGAGAAACCAAATCAAGTTAAATACCATAAACAAATAAAAATGGATGGGAATACAAATCACATCTCAATAATAACCCTGAATATTAATGGCCTAAACTCAGCATTCAAAAGACACAGATTGTCAGACTGGATTAAAAGAAATGACTCAACAATTTGCTGTCTCCAAGAAACCCACCTCATAGAAAAAGACATCAATAGACTAAAGGTGAAAGGATGGGAAAAGTCCTATCACTCACATGGCCTGTGGAAGCAAGCAGGGCTTTCCATTCTCATTTCAAATAAGGTAGACTTCAAGCCAAAGCTATTCAAAAGGGACAAAGATGGATATTTCTTACTGCTTAAGGGAACCATTCATCAACAAGATATAACAATTATAAATCTATATGCCCCAAATAATGGAGCACCTACATTCATCAAACAAACACTTCTCAAGTTCAAGAGTAAAATAGACCACAACACAGTTATTCTAGGGGACTTCAACACACCTCTCTTACCATTGGATAGATCATCCAAACAAATGCTAAATAAAGAAAATTTAGGCCTCATTAAAACAATTAATAATTTAGACCTAACAGACATATATAGAATATTTCATTCCTCAGTAAGTGAATACAATTTTTTCTCAGCAGCACATGGATCCTTCTCCAAAATAGACCATATATTATGCCACAAGGCAACTCTCAGCAAATATAAAAAAAGTAGAGATACTACCCTGCATTCTATCAGACCATAATGAGATGAAATTGGAAAACAATGATAAAACTAGAAATAATAAAAAAAAATACTACTCCAAATCTGGAAGCTAAACAACATGCTACTGAATAAACAAGGGGTTGAAGAAGACATCAAGGAGGAGATTAAAAAATTCCTAGAGGTAAATGAGAACACATATACATCATATAGAAATCTCTGGTACACTATGAAGGCAGTAGTAAGAGGAAAATTCGTTGCATTGAGTTCATTCCTTAAAAGAAGAAAAAAAATATATATATATATATGACTTAACATCACACCTCAAAGAACTAGAAAAAGAAGAACTGATCAACACAAAGTGCAGTAGAAGACAAGAAATAATTAAAATCAGAGCTGAAATTAATGAAATTGAGACTAAAATAACAATTCAAAGAATTGACAAAAGACTAAAAGTTGGTTCTTTGAAAAAATAAATAAAATTGACAGACCCTTAGCAATGCTAACAAAAAGAAGAGAAAAAACTCAAATTACTAACATCTGTGATGAAAAAAGAAATATCACAACAAACAACTCAGATATACAGAGGATAATTAGAAATTACTTTGAAAACATGTACTCTAATAAAATAGAAAATATGGAAAGCATTGATCATTTCTAGAGTTGTAAATATTGCCCAAACTGGAACTGGAGGCTATACACAATTTAAACGGGTCAATCTCAAGAGAGGAAATAGAAGACGCCATCAAAAAGCTACCAAGTAGAAAAAGCCCAGGACCTGATGTGTTTACAGCTGAGTTCTACAAGACCTTCAAAGAAGAACTAATACCCATGCTCTTCAACTTATTTCAAGAAATAGAAAAAGAGGGAGCTCTTCCAGACTCTTTCTATGAGGCCAATATTACATTAATTTCAAAGCCAGGCAAAGATACAGCCAAAAAAGAAAACTTTAGGCCAATATCTCTAATGAACATAGATGCAAAAATCCTCAACAAAATTCTGGCAAATCGAAACTAAAACAGATCAAAAAGATAGTGCACCACTTTCAGGTGGGGTTTATCCCAGGGATGCAAGGTTGGTTCAACATTCGGAAATCAATAAACATAATACATCACATCAATAGACTTAAAGATAAAAACCATATGATCATCTCAATAGATGCAGGAAAAGCATTTGACAAAATACAACATCCCTTTATGTTCAAAACACTAGAAAAACTAGGAATAACAGGAACATATCTCAACATTATAAAAGCTATATATGCAAAGCCCCAGGCTAACATTATCTTAAATGGAGAAAAATTAAAAGCATTCCCTCTAAAAACTGGAACAAGACAGGGATGTGCCCTTTCATCACTGCTATTTAACATAGTACTTGAAACTCTGGCCAGAACAATTAGACGAAAGAAATTAAAAGGATCTAGATAGGAAAATAAGAACTCAAATTAGCACTATTTGCTGATGACATGATAATATACCTAGAAGACCCAAAAAACTCTACCAAAAAACTTTTACAACTAGTAAACGAATTCAGCAAAATAGCAGGATACAAAATCAATACCCATAAGTCAAAGGCATTTTAGTATATGTGCAACAAAGACTCTGAAAGGGAAATGATGAAAACTACCCCATTTAAAATAGCATCAAAAAATAAAATAAAATAAAATACCTGGGAATCAACTTAACGAAAGAGGTGAAAGACCTCTACAATGAAAACTATAGAACACTAAAGAAAGAAATTATAGAAGACCTCAGAAGATGGAAAGACCTACCTTGTTCTTGGATAGGCAGAATTAATTTTGTCAAAATGTCCATACTACCAAAAGCATTATACAGATTTAATACAATTTCAATCAAAATCCTAATGACATTCCACAAAGAAATAGAAAAAGCAGTCATGAAATTCATCAGGAAAAATAAGAGACCCAGAATAGCCAAAGCAATCCTGAGCAAGAAAAGTGAAGCAGGTGGCATCACCATACCAGACTTTAAATTATGCTCCAGAGCAATAGTAATAAAGACAGCATGGTATTGGCACCAAAACAGACTGATGGATCAATGGTACAGAATTGAGGACACAGAGACTAATACATATAATTTAGCTATTTTATATTAGACAAAGGCACCAAAAATTTACAGTGGAGAAAGGATAGCCTCTTCAACAAATGGTGCTGAGAAAAATGGAAATCCATATGCAACTAAATGAAATTAAACCCTTATCTCTCACCATGCACAAAATTCAATTCAAAGTGGATCAAGGACCTAGGAATTAGGCCAGAGACAATACTCCTAATAGAAGAAAAAGTAAGCTCCAATTTCCAACATGTCGGATTAGGCCCCAAGTTCCTTAATAAGAATCCTGTAGCGCAAGAATTAATATCAAGAATTAATGAATGGGATAGATTTAAACTAAAAAAGCTTCTTCTCAGCAAAAGAAACAGTAAGGTGAATAGAGAGCCAACTAATTGGGAACAAATATTTAATACACATGCACATCAGATAGAGCACTAATTACTAGAATATATAAAGAACTCAAAAAACTTCACACCAAAAAGACAAATAACCCCATCAATAAATGGGCAAAGAAATTGAAAAGACACTTCTCAGAAGGAAGATATACAATTAATCAACAAATATATGAAAAAATGCTCAACATCGCTGGCAATTAGAAAAATGCAAATCAAAACTACTGTAAGATTTCATTTCACTCCAGTCAGAATCGCAGCTATCAAGAACACAAACAACAATAAATGTTGGAGAGGATATGGGAAAAAAGGCACATTGCTGGTGGAACTGCAAAATGGTGCAACCGTTATGGAAAGCAGTATGGAGATTTCTTGGAAAACTGGGAATGGAACCACCCTATGACCCAGCCATCCCACTCCTGAGTCTATTCCCAAAGGACTTAAAAACAGCATATTACAGTGATACAGCCACTTCAATGTTTATAGCAGCACAATTCACAATAGCTAGGTTGTGAAATCAACCTAGATGTCCCTCAGTAGATTAGTGGATCAAGAAAATGTTGTATATATACACAATGGAATTTTACTCAGCAATAAAAGAGATTAAAATAATGGCATTAGCAGGTAAATGGATGTAGTTGGAGAATATAATGCTAAGTGAAGTTAGTCAATCTCAAAAATCCAAGTATTGAATGTTTTCTCTGATATAAGGAGGTTTATTCACAGTGGTGTTGGGTCAGGATACATAGGAGGATTAGAGGAACACTAGAATGGTGAAAGGGAAGGGAGGGGAAGGAAGAGAGCAAAGGGGGATGGAGGGGAAAAAAGAAAAGGTGGTTGAATAAGATGGATATCATTATCCTAAATGCATGATTGAAGATTTGAATGGTACGAATATACATTGTACACAAACAGTGTTATGTAAAACAATGCTCTATATGTTTATTATGAATTATAATGCATACTACTTTTATAAATACAACAACTTTGAATAAAAAAAGAAGACCCAAGGTGATGATTTATAGTTGCTGGTCCAGGGAACACACTTTGAGAATTCCTTTAGTATAGAAAGGTGGTTGAGGGTAGGTATTTTACAGAAGTCTGTGTCTAAACTGGCTCTGGTTATCTTGGCAAGGTACTTAAAAGTCTCACCCAAAGTTTCCTTATTTATATAATGAATACAATGATTACATATTCCTCATGGTGTTCCTGGGAAGATTCAGTGAAACAAGGCATGCAAAACTGTTAGTACATATTGGTGCCTTCTAGGAGAGTTGGCAACTTCACCTATATCATTATCACCAAAGTTGTATGGACCCTAGCAATTTAAAAATGCTTCCCTGAGACCTATACCAAATAATAATATTGAGTATAACCAAAGTGGAGTTCATCCAGCACAGGCAAAAGCCCAAATCTATATGTGAAGCTGGACATGCACAACAGTAGTTAATGAGTTGTCACAGAGGGCATGAATCAAATTCAGATGTTACAACAAAGTTATACCATGATACCTGATTAACATAATTGAGAAATGGTGAAGAGAATCTATAGGAAAGGTATTTGGTAAGCTGGATGCTGTGGTCTTATGTGCACGTTAGGGTTGGAAGAGATTAATATGTGTTGTTCAACTTGATGTCCAGTTCATAGTTTTCAGCACTACTTGAATATTTCTTTTAACAATGATCTTTCTGTTTTTAAGGATTTTGTTTTTATTACCACATAACTTAATTATTAAAAGCTCTTGTATTGAGTCAAATTTTAATTTATTATATATATGTACACACAGACGTGTGTGTGTGTGTGTGTGTGTGTATCTTGTGATACTGAGGATCAAACCTAAGCTTCATGCATGCTGGTAAAAGACCTCTACCACTGAGCCACATCCTCTCCTCTTATTTATGATAATTCTTCTAGCAATAATATAGAACAATTAAGTTCACAAAAATGTGTTTATTAGAATCAACAAATTTTCCTTGCCTGTAGTCTATGTTGAAATTATAAAATTGTATAAATTAAAGGAATTTAAGACCTAAAAAAATTAGTTAAATCAAAATTGTCTTTCTCAGAAAAGTGCAATAATTTTTAAGTAAGATTTGGTTCCAATATTGATTCTTCACCTCTTTGAAAAATGTAATACATTAATTATTTGATATTTTTCTAATTTCATTATTAAATAAAATTAGCAATTCTTGCCAGAGATACCTTCTTGGATTGTTGACATTTTTTTAAAGTAGCATTTTGTACTATTTAGAGTGCTTTCCAAATATGTTATGTTAATATGTCTTTGCATAAGGTTAAGTACTGAGGTTTTATAGGAACTTGAGTTTAATTCAAAATATACTTAAATCATAATTGATTTATGGCTAATAGTTAGAAAAGTTACAGAAAGAATGAGTACATTTTCATTTTTATGAGCAACATTGTAAAATAATGGAATCCTAGCAGGTTTGTTAAAGGGAGAAATAGGTCAATTCATTGATTTTGCTGTTGAATTATTCCAGAGATAGTAGCTGAGAGCAATGGCCACATTCTGTTTGACATGCTCTATTTCACAACATAATTCCCAGTTTTCCACTTCTACTGAGACTTATACAGACTGTTTTTCATTAAAACTATGGCATATTTTGATTTTCCCCCAAAGTTATCCTAAGGAGAGAACGTCTCTGAGACCAGTCATTTGTGCTCACTTCCCCTTGAGAAGCGCTAGTATTAATTGGAACAAAAACGTTTGAGTAGCAAATGTCACCGAATCTCTCAGGATGTTTGAAGCCTCTGAAGCTATGAGAAAACACAAAGCAATCAGCACTACATTATCTGAATGAGTGAAGGAAACAAGAGAAAACTTAAATTGTGCCACCATGCTATAAGCCGCCTGAAAAGTTTGAATAAATTCACCAGTGAATAGCAATTCACTACATGTCTATTATGTGTGAGGCATTTAACCTGGTTATAAGGTTACAAGGATGAGCAATAAATGACTTCCATACCCACTGGGTATAAGATCCACAGAGGACAAGTGGCAATATCAAGTCTTAGAAAAATGTAGTAAGTAGTAAAAGTAGAATGCATGACTGTTGGCACAGCAGGAAAAAGGAATCTGCTTTAGGGAGTTAGGATGTGTGGACTAGTTAGGACTCCAAAATGTAGTAGCTTAACAAGCATTTTGTTAACTTTCAAAACTGCAGCACAGCTAGAAAACCAGTCTTGCTTATGTGTTTATGGTTGGATATGCTGAATCTGACTGGGCTATGGTATGTCTGTCTTCAGCTGAGAAATTAAGCTGACTCAGTTTTTGCCTCTGTGACCATTCATCCATCAGCATGTCAGCCCAGACTTATTCATGTGGCAGGCACAGAGGATACAGAGAGAATATAAAGATTGGAAAAGACTGTTGAAACCTAGACATAGAACAGGCATTTTGTCAGGTTTGCAGCATCCTATTATTCAAAGCAAGTTACAGGTTCTGCTCAGATTCAGGGGGTAGAAAAGTTGGTTTGCTTTCTTGATGGGATGAGCAGCAAAGAATGTTGTAAAGCGACAGGAATAGAGGAAAGGTTCAAATTGTGGTCATTTTTTGTAAATGATCTACTAACACAGAGGGGAAAAAAGATTGTGATCTCTTTGTGGAAGTTTGCAAAAAATTAGAGGAAAGAAGGGCATTTTTCAATAAAGCCAAGTAAGAACAGTAATGCTTCTGAATTGAAGACATTTAATAAATGCCTTTATTTAACCCTCACACCAACACCATTTTTAGAAAATTAAAATTTATCATTATAAAAATTGAAACAAAGTGAACATAATTTGCTCCATGAATGGATATCATTATCCTAAATGCATGATTGAAGACCTGAATGGTATGAATATACTTTGTATACAAACAGTTGTATGTAAAAAGATGCTATATATGTGCATTATGAATTGTAATACATACTAATATTATAAATAAAAAATAAATAAAATATAAAAGGTAATATTTAACAATAAAAAAAGAAAATACAATGCACCAAAACTGAATTCTAATAAATATTTTCCCACAAAGAAAAAAAAATGTGTCGATCAGTTTTTGTTGCTTTTGTAAATTGTTTTTGGTGGTGGCATTGCTCTTTAGTTATTACTTGTAGCTTCATTCATGATCTGCTGACCTATTCCTTATAATGTCCTTGGTACCATCTCTAAATTACCACCTTGACCATCCAAACCCTTTACTGTTTTTGTTCTAAAAGTTGACTCCTCTTGTTCATTCTTGAAAAAGTGCACTAGAGCAACTGATGACTCTTCTGCAAAAACACTTTCTTTAAAAAATCCCTTAAAGCATCCCCAAAGAAGGCAAATGACCAGAGAACATACACATGTATATGTAGTATTTATATAATATAAATAGTTTTCTATATGTATGCATACATGCATATGATTTTGCCAACAACTATTAAAAAAAAAACAAAGCCTATAGGTAGGAAAACAAAAAAATAAAAAAATAAAAATAGACAATAGTAGCTAAGAAAGTGGATGGCAATAGGTGATTTCATATTATTTCTTAACATTCCAACCTTAGAGATCTTTTTTTTACACATAAATCAAAGCGAAGGTACTTTAAGTCGCCTCCTGCCTTCTCAAGTAATTTTAGGATCCACATGAGAAGGAGGCTCTTTGACTCATAAATACACAAAACTTAAAAGGATTAGCTAATAATATACATTTAAAAATGATTGACATGTGTAGTTTGAAAACAAGAAGATCACAAGAAAATGAAGTAAATCTGTATGAATTTTCTAAAGTATTAATGCATATATATTTTTAAAGACATGTAGACAGTGCAAAAAAGGTCAAACACATATTTGAAAATATAGTTAAATTATCTTTTCAAAACTAGGCTGTTGAAATAAATACACTATATCTTATATCTATTAAAAAAAGAAGTGAAGTTCTGTGTTAAAATAAGTAGAATCCCAGTTGTTCAGAAGAATTGAGGAAAGGTTGAAAATTGGGGAGAAAATCATTTAAAACATTTTGTTCAGTAGAAATTTAAACTGTATCTGTGACATAAATTTTATTTGTTGTTGGAAAGTGCAAAATTTTTTACTTTCTCCCCTTTGTGGATATTTCAATTCACATATTTATAGCATGTTTTCTTTAGTATGTAATATCTTCATAAGGCATATAAATTATTTATCACTTTGTGAAAAAGTTACTACAAAATTTAATGAATTAAAACAACAAATATTATCTATCACATAGTTCGTGTGTATAAAGAAGCTGGGTGCCTCTGGTTAGGGATCTTTACAAGGCTCAAGAAGATGTCAGATAAGACTGAATTTATCTTAAGGGTTCAGTAGGCCAAGATTCCCTCTGCGTTCACTGACATGGTCACTGACCAGAAACAATTTCTAACCATGTGCACCTGTCAAAAGGTGGGACAATACTTTCACCATAGGAATCTGAAAGAGAGTGATAGGGAAGGGTTTGGGGAGACTCTCGTTCTGTAATGGTTTGGATGTCTAATATCATAGTATATCCAATAACTTCTGCCTTACTACATTCATTAGAAGAGATTCTCAAAGGCCAAGCAAGGATCAAGAAAAAAAGCTACTAAAAGTCAGTGATCATTGGGGAACATCTTTTAGACTGTATATTGCATGGAAATTGTAATTGTTAAATATGAAAATTACTTGAAGGAAAATACTTGAAGGTAAATAATTTTCTCATTAGATTTCTCTGTCTGACTTGTAGATGGCCAATTCTCCCTTTTCTTCACATGATCTTTATTTTTTGTCTTTGTTCCAATGTCCTATCATTGAAGCCAATGAGGGGCTGGTGAACCTCAGTTTTCTTGAATGCATTACTGGAAAAAAAAAAAAAAAAGCTAGGTGGTATAACAGTTTCTGGTGTTTTGGGTTAAAACTGTAGTCCAAGATGGAGACAAAATCTATGGGGAGACGGAGTCTATGTTCTTGGTCATACTAAAGTAGATTAAATCTCTATCATATTACTCTGCAGTTGGAGTAAGCAAGTTATGATCCAGAGATGTCAACGCTGTTTTAGATATCAAGATGTATTTGAGGAAACATTTCTCCTTTTGATGTAGGCCTAGCAAGATTTCCTGGGACTTCAAATAGTTGCTTATGATTCTCTCTGTTCATGCTTGTTTACCTGGAGAACGTCTACCAAGTTATCCATACTTCCATTTTGGAAATTTGCCCCTTCAAAAATGTAATTTAAAATTTTTTGAACCTAACAGACTTTCCTCATTCTTAGGTGACTGAAATTCTTAAAAATACTTGAAATTATATTAAGTTGAATTCTGGATATGTTACATGTGTTCTTTTCATCGGGAGAGTTAGACAATATTTTCCAACTCTTTTATTTACTTTTACAAATCTTTGCATTCTTTCTTAGTATAATAAAGTAGTTAATGATAGAAAAACCATTCATAAGACTTGACAGAAATGCATCCTATCTGCTTTATCTTTATTATTACTCTTGGTTAATATTTTATGTCTTTCATTGTGGACTCTTAATTTTTCATATTCACTATAAATTGGACAAATTAATTTGATATTATTTTTTTATCTAAAATTGTCTTTACATGGCCAGTATGATTCTCTGTTAAGTTAGTTTCTGGGTCTTTAACATGAACCAACTGAATTTGAAAGATGTTTTACTTTTTGACAGAGAAATGCATTTCAGGTTTACCTTAAACATTTAGCTTCAAAACATCAACTGCTTCTCCAAGGACCTGAGATTCCATTTGGTGGAAAACAGTATTGGAGACAAGAATCTAGATGCCTGTATGAATCATGGGGTTGAAATTACTCCTGGGAAATTTCAATGGATATAGCTAGAAAATATTGAATTTAATTTTATTTTGTGATATCATATTTACATTTACACTGCAGGCAATAGGGCACTGTTTTGCTTAAATTCCTCATTTTTTCATTGTATTTTTTTTCTCCAAGTCAATTTAAAAAATAGATGTGGGAATGCAAGAGGCCACTTTTGCTACGGATGTTTATTGAGCAAAACCATTTCTTTATTTCTTTACTCTGCGGTCTTATTCTAGTGAAAGTCACAGAAATAAAGGGCAGAAAGAAGAGCTTGAGAAGTGGCAGATTCCTTATGAGAATGATGAAACACACAAAAGGATAGGGATGAATTCTGATAAGAATTGATGTCCTTTTTGCTGTTTCCATTGCTCAAATCTCTGCATGAATTGAGATACGCAGAAGCCTCCTTCAGACTTCGATTTTTGGAACCTCAATATCTTCTGTCTCTAATAGAAGCAAGAGAAAGGTAACACAATATAACCTGCAGGTGCCTGTTCTCTGGTTCCAGATGGACCAAAGTCAAACTGAGTCTTTGTCATCTTTTAACTCTGATTTGGGGAAATGTCTCAACAGGCTTGGACAGTTTCTCCATTTGTGAAAGGGAAAAAATGATGATAGCTCCCACTTCAAAGTGCTGTTTTGAGATTATATGGGTTTTAAATTCATAATATTCAATGAATTAATATTTATAAAACACAAGATTATCTTGCATAGATTGTTGAATAAATTCATCATCATCATTACACAGATATCTTCCTAATAATAATAATTACTAGATCACTGTTTTTCTTTGTGATTGTACAATATTTGTCAAATCTGTTCTTGGGTTATGGAAGACTTTTCTAAGAAAACATGACTAAAATCATGTAAGAATGTTTTAAAAAGAAAATCTCGTGCAAAAACCAAAAGCACAGATAAGATATTTGGCGTAAACGTCAGTCTTAAGCATGTATGATTAGAATATTATATTTTAAATCAAGACACTTTATGATTTGGAAAGACAACACTTGAAAAAATTAAGCTGTGTATTTATTTATACTGACTATTCATGAATATATACATTAATTTAAGGGAAGATTTACAGTAGCATGAGAAATTAACATGAAGGTGAATGCTTTTTCTTGTATTTGATAATGGGAATTGGCTCAATTGTTGTCTCTGATGGAGGCTTTACCAGATGTACTCTTGATGGTTCTTAAAACATATGAGGTTCCTGGGGGTTAATTTCTGCTTCCATGGAAACTATCCTGGTATGCCCCAGTTTTAAATGACTTCCTGCAGGCTGACACCTGGAGGCACCTGCTCAAAAAACATCTTTCTTAAGCTGAAGCAACACAAAGAAAAAAAAGAAAGAAAGAAAGTTCTATGACTCTTTCCCCTGCATTAAATCTATCAGTTAGCATTTTAAATTTTAGGGAATTATTTCACTGGAATACTCTTAACTAAAGTTGTTCATTTAAGTGCTTAGCTGTGCTTGAAATTTAAGGACATTTATTCTTACACATAATAGTTGTGTTATGCTATCGATAAGAGATTCATCAACTGGTCATTTTTTTCATCCATCCATCCATTCATTATTTGACAAGCTTTGATGTGATATGATACCAGGATAAGAGTAGTTAAGACACATATGCTAACCTCAAGTGTTTATTAATTGGATGACAAACTGAGATACACACACACACACACACACACACACACACACAAGATTATTCTAAAACAGACAGGAAGGTGCAATGAGCAGTAAATACACATGGTGATATGCATGTGTGGGTATTTGGAAATTTTATTTTACCAAATATGGAAAAATAAGCAATGCCAAACTCCTTAGAGCTGAGTAGGAGCCTAAGGAACAGGATGATAAGATGGCTTAGCAAGGTGTGGTGAAGAAAAACAATTTGACACCTGGAGATATGTGGAACATTAAAAGTCATAGGGATTGTGGAAACAGAACACATACAGAAGGAAATTTAGAAAGGTGCTTGAAGATATAAAGAATATGATGAATGGCAATCATATTGTGGCTTTTTTGCCTATACATTATAGGCAAAATTGAGCCATTGAAAGCTGGGCAGCATAGAGGAAACAGTTGGATTTGATTTTTACAGGGGACTTTCTGGTTACCATATTGAAAATATCTCAAAAAAGAAAGACAAATCAGGGGATGTGTGAGGGGGCTAGGTTAGAGTGGATGAAAGTAAAAAAATAACATCATTAATAATAGATACAGAGGAGAAAATATTAAACATTAGCAGTGAAAATATAAAATCGGAAGAACAGGATGAAAGATTGGCTGTGTAGGAGAAGTACTAATTCATAATACCTGTTCTATTAAGTCACTGGCATTTCCAACTGAGAAGTCCAGTATTGGACATGGTAAGGCAAAGATGCCTGTGATTTTCCCAAGTAGAGATGAACAGCAGGAGTGAAGTGAAGGGGAAACCACAGAGCTGGACACAGATTCTTGGGTCCCATTCATACTTAAGACAAGTTACTCAGTGTTAACAAATAGGCAAAAACAGTCATGATCCAAGAAATTGGAGACATATTTATGCTGTTCCACCTTATGGATGGATAGTAAATATAAAGGGAAAATCCACTTATAAAAATTTGATGAAAACGTGTAGAATAACTGAGTGATCAAACAAGATTTGGGATTATCCTAGTTTATAAAAGTATATATACCATACACATGAAAATCAAAAGTCTTTCATCCTTTATTTTATTATTAATCCTAATTCCAGCAGTGACTTTTAATAATAGTATTGATTTTCATTATAACTTATGCATAATTTGACAACCTTTTTAAAATGTCTTACTATATAACTTCTAGTCAGGATGCATAAATTCTTCCCTATAAAAGATAAATTAATTTGCACTGGATCGTACTTTTTAATCTTTTTTACATTTCTAATTTTTATGCTTATATTATTTCTAAAACAGTAATTAATTAAGCTTCTATTCTTATCTTCTAACATTAAAATGTACCTCTGGCATTAATAAACAGCAATTAGGTACTGATTACTTCAGAATAAAAATGTAGGATTGAACCCATAGTAAAAGAAAGTAATCTTTGAACTTACATCTGTATCACTTAAAGAAAAGCATTAAATAAATTTTTAAACAGGCATTGAGCCAAAACCTTTTTATGAGTTAAGGAAGGGGTAGTTGAAACTAGAATCTTCAGTAAAATTTTTTGTTTGTTTGTTTTTGTTTGTATCAGGGATTGAACCCAGGGGCAATTAGCCACTGAGTAACATCCCCAGCCCTTTTATATATTTTATTTAAAGACAGGGTCTCTCTGATTTGCTTAGGGCCTAAGTTGCTGAGGCTGGCCTTGTATTCATGATCCTCCTCCCTCAGCTGCCTCAATACAATTTTTAATCAGTCGCTTTCATTATTTTCTCATGTCATACTCTTGCTTTTTAAATATTTACTTTGAATTTGTATTTTCTGTTTCTACCTTAAAAGAATTGCTCTTTCTTTTGTGCTCTATATAGCAGTTGATGTGTCAATCTGGTCCCTATTCATTTTAATTTTCCTAAATGTTCAAAATATGTACTTCTACTAAGCCCCATGTGCTGCAGCTCTAGGATCTATGAATGAATTGTGGGCAGATCTGAGCCATCTCTAAGTGGAGATGAACCCCTCACAGAATTCTCAGTATTATTTCACCAATCTGAGACTGCTCTGTCGCCTCAGCAAATGTCCTGCTCAAAGAGAATTTTGTGATACAGCAGAATTTACTGGTTCAGACAGCCCTATATTCAAACGCAACTCCCTGGAGGTGGAAAGAGATACTAGTGGGCCCAACAAACCTCAAAGCACGCCTATAATCCCAGCATCCCAGGAGGCTGAGACAGGAGGATCCCAAGTTCAAAGCCAGCCTCAGCAATGGCGAGGCGCTAAGCAACTCAGTGAGAGTTAGAATGATATTCTCCAACTCCATCCATTAACATGCAGATGCCATAATTTAATTCTCTTTTAATGTTGAGTAATATTGCATTGTGTATATACACCACACTTTCTTTAACTATTCATCTGTTGAAGGGTATCTAAGTTGGTTCCTTCTTAACACCACTTTTTCAGCCTTTTATTTCCAGCTGGCCCTCACCTCCAAGGGTTACTTCCCACATCACACAGGTAGGGATGAGACTACAGAGAGTAGAACGTTCAAAATAAAACAAAATCTTCCATTTTCTAAGTTTTCTTAACACTGAATGGACACAGACAAGATCAGCCAGATGCCAGAGCTATTGATTTTCCTGATGAGAATCATAGCATAGAGTCCTTGGTTAAAGCCTAGTATTCTGGGGGTTATTTTCTATTCCTGAGTTGTGAAAGGAACTGGGTTCCTATGGTTGGAGGGAAGAGTTTTCTTGCTGGATTCAATTACAAGTTTAGGAGTCTTATGGGAGGTCCAAGTTAAGTCTGCTTTTCTATACTTTCCTACTCCTTCATGATAACCAAATTCCCTCTGTTAAATCCATTTTGTGCAAAGTGTTTAACATGATTTTTTTGTTACCTGAAAATAACCTTCGTTCAACACATATACCTTATTTTATAAAACTATTATTCTCAGTATAAATATTTTTAGGGGTCATTTTTATTGAATTTTAGAAATTCTGAATTTAAATGAGATAATTAATAGGACAGTAAGCAAATATTTTTACTGAGTTTCACATCTACTCATGTTGTCAAATGTCTAATTCATTTAAACAATAATTATCAAACATATACAAATCAAAGTATACATATCAGAATAACAAATATATCTTGTCTTCCTGAATCTTTTGTATTGCATGGACTTATATATTTCCTATTGTAATCTATGTTTTATGTACTTCTGTCAGTATAATAGGTATTAAATTGTGCTAGAATTTGAAAGAGAAATATTAACCTCACAAACATACATTCTGGGACTAACAATTTACACTTCTTTCTAAATTTGACACTCCCATTTATGAAGAGTATGTTTTCATTGTCATTTGCTCATCATTTCAATGCAGTACCTTGACAGTTGCTAGAGGCATATGTGTGGCCCTGGACTGTCTTGATTAAATGCTAATGAGCAATTTTTGCCTTGAAACTTAGGTCAGAATAGACTGCTTTAAAAGGCATACTTTGCTGGATGCTTCATTGGATACTGTGACTGTCATTCTTATGAATGTTTCACACTCATTATGTGTGTGTGTGTATATATATATATATATATATATATATATATAATTTCTTGATTTTGCAAACATGAAATTCAGGATCAAAAAAGAGAAATAAATCTGAAAATTTTGCCAATTAGGAAGAAAAGAATTTAGGATTTCTTGGATTATATCTCACATCACAATAAATAGTCATTTTGAGACAGAGGCACCAACGTAAAAATGAGTTTTCTAAGTAGTAACAAGAAAACTCTGGATATAATATTTAATTTTATAAAAACTTAAAATATTAGTTAATTATTTTAAATGATTGTCTCCTATGCTCAGTTCTTCAGATGTAAGATTTAAGATAACAGGGTGATTATATGGGACTAACAGGTTAATGAAGCCCCTGTATACACACACACACACCAACACACACACACACACACACACACACACACACACACACACATACACTATTGTGGAAACTAGGAGGCTCAAGTTTCTATCTAAATAAAATTAAGTGCTTTATATTAAAATTGCTTTTACTAAATTGAATGAAACTTCAATTTACAGTGATATGTTGGACACATTCTTCAAAAAATAATACTTATATCCAAGGTGATATAAAAGTTGTTAGGTAAAGACATTGTGAGATCTGTGTCATACCTGGAGTCATATATACAAATTTTGAAATTTATTTCTTTCTCAAGTTGAACATCAAGAGAACTACAGAGCAGTTTGGCTGAAATGGGTTTGCTAATGACAGGATACTTCAGTTAAATGGTGATTTTTCTGCATTAGACTCTGCTTATTTTTTTCTGTTTTTCCTAGTTTTATTTGTTATTTATTGGTGCATTACATAATGTTGGGATTTGTTGCTGCATATCCAGAAAGGAGGAGTTACCCATCTCTCTCTGTGTGTGTATATGTGTGTAAGGAGACAGTGGGTGTTAGAATTGGGAAGGTAACTGAAAATCTCTACATTTTGCACTTGAATTCAAATACTTACCAGAAGGCACTGGTATCTTCCACGTGAGGACACTAAAACTTATGCCTGCTTCTATTGTGTTTAAAAGAGACATGACATTGGTGAAGCATCTGAGTCATAGAGTTAGGATGAGCTTCTTGGTTTTATTCTTTTTTAAAATAATATTTTTAGTTATCTTTATTTTGTTTATTAATTTTTATGTCGTGTTGAGGATCAGACCCAGTGCCTCATGTGTGTGAGGCATGCACTCTGCCACTAAGCTACAACCACAGCCCTCTGTTTTATTCTTTCTAGGATATTCATGTGAAGGAATGCATGTGAGTTAAACCATCCCTAAAATGAAGGATACTAATCAAGAAGCTTCATTTTATTGACTACTATTGTGAAAATGATTATACCCAATTAAATAAAAACATACATAGTATTTCATTTTCAAAATCATGAAAAGAAACCATTTCTGAAGTAATGCAAATGTAAGGGTCACAAATCATCTAATATAAAAGTGCATACTTTAAATCTTCCTGAGAACAGCTGCAATTTGCCCTCTCATAACATAAATATACTTTGATATTTGAATTTAATGTTGAGTCAAATATTCATGTTACATGTTAATCTCCATTAAATCCTCCCGCCCCAAATTACTTACATTCAACATTCCTGAAAATATTGCATAGTTCTGTTTTTCAGGGTGTTTTCGATTTACTCAAATTTTACTAAAAGAAAGAAAGACCTGATAGAAAATTATTTTACCAATAGTTCTCATTTTTTAATTTTTAAAATTTCATATGTATTTCCACATTAATTCAGTTACCTAAGACTAGGTAATAAATGCATATTGTCAACAAAGACACTAAAATATTTATTATATTTCATGTTCCTTGTATTTTTAACACTGAATAACCTTCCTAAGACATTAGGAAAGAATTACAGTTAATACCAAGTGAAATAAAAAGTAGTTAATATTAGGGTACGTTTAAACTGATAATCAAATTAGAAAACTCAGCATCAAGAACGAGCAATGATTCAAAGGAGCAATAAAATTAGCATTTCTTGAGCATTTATGAGAAACAAGATTTTGGAAGAAGGAATTAACATGGGATTATCCTTTTTAGTCCTTGCAGTATTTCTATGCAATCAGTTTTAAAATTCATGTTGAAGCAACAAGAAATCAGAAAGCCTGAGGTGTCCATGATGATCATACAACTAACAACATAGAGAGTTATTGTGATAACTTCTGCTCACCACATCACTTGTCTCTTTTCTGGGAAAATATCAAAGCCTTCCCGAAGATTTTGGGGTGCACTGTAAATATCCTGATTAACAGACTATGAGGAAAGTGGCACACCACTTTTGTTGAGAGGCTATTAGTTTTCCACATTTTCTTTTCATTGATGTTGCTTGTCACTGAGACCATAAAATGATTTAGCGTAAGAGTGAGATAGAATTAGTCTCTATTTCTGTGTTTTGGAATAAATAATTGTGTTGTCTCAAAATCCATATATTCTAATCTCAAAATGATGGCTTCAGACAGAAACTTTGGGAGGTAATTAAGTCATGAAGGGGAATTACTCATTAATGGTATTAGTACTTTTATAAAAGAAGCTCAAGTGATTCCTCGCCTTATCCACCATAAAAACACACAATGAGGTTTCATCTCTGAACCAGGAAACGGACTCTGTTCCTGACCATATTTAGATGTGGACTTCTCAGCCTTGTTCTTGGAATTTCTAGCCTCCAGAAATGTGAAAAAAAAAAAAAATCTATATATATATATATATATATATATAGAGAGAGAGAGAGAGAGAGAGAGAGAGATATTGCTATTAATCTACCCAATGTATGGTATTTTTCTATAGTATTCCAAAGGAACAAAAGCACTGAATCATAATTGCTTTCTGAGCACATCCACCAAATAGCATTCAACTTAGAATGGTAGAGACCAAAATTGTCTGTGTTAAGTCAATGGGTTTTAGGTTATGTTGGTTAATTGAACAGACTAGACTATCTTGGCTAAAATATAAAAAGGAAATATACTTTCCTGGTAATATTATATAACAAGGAGAAAATACATCTAACAGACTAGAGTGAGTGTATATTAAATAGAACGTACTGCACCGGACAATATGGTAGCAACTAGTCTCATGTGTCAGTCAATTTAAAGTTAATTAGAATTACAAAATTAAAAACCTATCTAATTACCTCTGTTAGTCACAGTGCAGGTGTTCAGTAGACAAATTTTGCTAGTGGCTACTAAATTAAACACTCAGAAGATTTCTAATATCATAGCTTTTTCTTGACCAGAGATAATACAGAGTATTACTAGGGAATGATTCCTGAGCCCTTCTTTTTATATTCAAGGTGCTGTTATCACCCCAGTATTAAGAGGACATTGAAATAGCTTCCAAAATTTCCTTGAATCATTAAATATTTTAAGAAAAGTATACTCATTGAACAATATAGAATAACTCAAAAAACTTTATATTGTACTCTTTAAAAATAAAAAAAAATATGGGCACTATGATTGGCCTCAAGGAAATCAACATGGCAAGATGAATACTCAAAATTTTGTGATAAGCAATTATTTTCTTTCCAATTTCAAATTCTTCCTCCCCTCTTTTTCTGCTTTGTGATGAATTCACAACTTTGCTAATTATAGGTCTCCAAATATAGATTTGAATGACCTTTTTTTTTCTTTATCTCTGGCCTTATTGTGGAGTTCAATTCAAAGAAAACTAAGGAATGCTGTGAGTACTGTGAGTCTCCAAGAGAAGAAAATGATTGAGACAGCACTATTAAGTTAAATAAAAAATATATTTATCTTTAATTTGGGGAGGTTATTACAAAAGTATAGTCGCATTTGAAAATTTTTGATCAATTTTATCTTAGGAATTTAATAGTATTTCTTCATATAGTAGTACTTTAAAAGAATAATGTTTCATGGTATGTGCATAATTCTTTACTGTTGTATTAAAGTATGATATAACATTTAATTAGTATATATTACATGATAGGAGAAAATGATAGCAAAATATAGCAATTGAAAGAATGAGGACATGGGAATTCAAGAGAACAAAATTTAAGTTTAACATTACAAATTATTACTGCATTTTTTATTACATATTCAACTTATACAAATCTTTATTTCATTATCTGTAAAGTGAGGATGTCACTAAATGTCTCACAGGACTCTACTGAGGACTTAATTCATAAATGTACATAAAGTACCACTTATGGCTTTCTGTAGAGCATTTTACAGTTCTACAAATTCCTAATATATTGTTAGTCATGGGTTTTAAATTATATATTAGTTTTGAAAACTATGAATTTCAACATATTCTAAATCAGCTAGGTATAAACTTCATCAACATATATGGCCATTTGATATTTTTAAATGTATTTACTGTTGTGTTTATAGTCCCGTGTGTAACCAGTTAAAGTAAAATCATGCTGTGGTTCAGAGATTGCATTGTGGTTTGAATTCAGAAAAAAATGGAAGAGGTAGAAGAGCTTAATTATCCAAAGTGCAAATTAGTATAGACACACCAAACTAAAATGAAATCAAACAAATGAAACAGTAGACAGTATAGTATTTACATTTCAATTAGAATATTATCTGACTGGGCTCCACTTACTAACTAGTAACTTTCTTAAGAAGTTCTAAGTAGTATGAGAGTTCTGTATTTGATGGGAGCATTATTGAATTGATTGGTTCTTTAAAATGATGAGAACACATAAAAATGTTTTTAAGGATATACATTGTAGCAATAATGAACACATCTTGGATGAAAATGTACTTTGTTTTCAATAGCTTGGATAAATGAAAAAAAAAAAACCAAAATATAAAACTTTCACTTTATTTCCAATCCCAACCTATTAACAGTTTGAATGAAATAGCATAGTCCATTATTGATATGTTTCTGATTCATGTTTTACTGACTTGTAGTTTTTACTGTAATAACATGCTTATTTGATTTTATATGTGGACTTTTATCCACCTAACAAGCTTTTGTTTAGTTTTGTTTTTAATTTACGATTACACAAATAACATTCTATACAATATGGAGGGTGATTTTCATGATTTCAGTTACAGATAATTCACTTTCCTATAACCAATAATAATTAAAACACTCTGACAATCTATAATTGATCTTTAGCACATTGAAAAATTTGTGCAACCATCTGATCCAAGGATTTTAAGTGTCTGTTATTTTTTCTTAGGTTTTAAATATTCTTTTTTTTTTTCAGCAATGCTTTCCCCATCCTAGATTTTTGTGGCATACAGGCATTTTTTATATCAAGAATTTCAAATGCCACAGGATAGAAAATCTGAAGTTGAATATAACAAAGAATAACAAAAAATATTTTTTTCACTTTTTAAAAGTAAAAATATATATTTACAGTATTTATGTTAACTTAGGATAATTCAGATGTTTAAAATAATATTGCACAATGTTTATGGCATATCTTGCCTATAAAAGAAGATGAGAGAAAGCAGTAGGGCATCTTGTACAATTGTATTATGAAACTCAATTTAGGAAAGCTACACATAGATAAAAAGAAGAGAAGATTGTGTGAGGATAAAAGAAAGACATTGGAAACAGAAAGAGTACCCAGAGCAATGGATGAGTCAAGATAGTCTAAGAAAAATTAGGAGTTCCAAGACCAATGGAAGGAAGCAAGCCACTAGAGGATAGGCACTCAGTGACTCACTCAAGTAGCAAAGTATACCCAAATTTACCAAAAACATTGAGCTCTGTGTATATGTGTGTGTGTGTGTGTGTGTGTGTGTGTGTGTGTGTGTATGTATATGTATATATCTATATATATCTATATATAGATATATACACACGCACACACAGATACATATACATAAATGCTGTAGATGGACACAATGCTTTTATTTTATTTATTTATTTATTTTTTATGTGGTGCAGAGGATCAAACCCAATGCCTCACATGTGCTAAGCAAGCACTCTACCACTAAGCCACAACCCCAGCCCCTGAGCTGTTGTTCCATGCTCAGCTCTGTGTTAGATGCTAAATATTTAGTAGGGAGTAAGTTTGCTTATAGTATATGGAAGAGATATGATTCAGCTGAATGATTAATATGTAAACATATAAGTAATTTTATATACTGCCAAAGGAAACTGAGAAAATTTACTTTTTGACAAATTCTAAAGACATGCTTGTACCATAAGGAAAAAAGTATATAGAAAATTATTCATTATAGTGCCTCTGAGTTTATCCTATTCCCATACAAGTATAGCAGTTGATTATTCTTTATACTCACAACAAAAGTTGTATACATATATTTTTCATTTTGGGGAAGAATCAAATAAATTATTTAGAGATAAACTATCTCAAATTCTTTGGATTATCCTTCCAATCATTCATTAATTTCAAAAGAAATGTTAGAATGTACATTGTCAGGTTTTATTTTAAAATGGCACAAAGTATACAGTGAAATTACAATTTATTTTTTCTTTGTAATTGATAATTCTTGCCAGCAATTCTGAACAATATATTTGGGGCCAGGGTTATTTTAAATATCATGGCCATGTTCTTACCAAATTAGATACAGTATTATAGCACAGTTTGATCTTTGTGGAAATGTTATTCAAACAAATCCTAAATGGGGAAAACAGAGTCCCCTTCTATTCCTGGATCTTCATCTTTCCTTTAAGCAATGGTGCTCAATTTTATTGCATATGGGACTCATTTAAGAAACTGACTGGTGAAGTGATTTTTCTGTATGTCCACATAAGTTCAAATACACAATATTTTGAAAAATTCCAAAAACTCCACAAATGCTGTTTAGTTTCTTTTTGACCCTTGATAGGGATCTCCCCAGTACAATAATTCTGGAACCATTTTTACTTCACTGCATTATTAAAGAAAGATTTCTACCAAAAAGTGGGCAAAAAACTAGGTTATGCCAAATGAGAAAACATCACTTCTTGTCCATATCTGTTTATTGTAGCAATCAGGAGAAAATAAATATAATTACGGATGAGTTGTTATGAGAGTAGAAAGAAAGAAGTTACTGAGCCAGGAAAGGAAGTGAAGAGAAACTAAATTAATGAATTCAAACCTAAAGAATGGAAGGTAACTTGACAGAGAAGGGTGAAGAACATCTGGAGCATACAAAATACCATGGGGAGGTCATGAGGGAGTCTGAGGCGAAGGCAATATGAATAGTGATTCCCTTATGAGAGGATCATATATAGACTGAGTTAGTGAATGAGAAAAGGCTGGGCACTTGTAACAAGTTTGCATGTATCAGACTATGGTGTATGGAACTAGTCATGTAAACCACTATGAAATGGGATAGAACAAAGTAAGTTATTGTCCTTGACATGGAATTGAATCTTTTCCAAATGATCTCTCTGCTGGTAATAAAGATAATGTGCTTGGCTTTCTATTGAGCACATCTGCAGGATAACCACTATGGAAAATGTGAGTGAAATCATTTGCTTACTCCATGGAATAAAATCCTGCCTCTGAGTTTGACACTGCTATGACTGTATGACAATACAAGGATATATAAAATTTAAGAATAAATCAGTTATTAGGTTTTATTGATGACCTATCCAGTAATCTACAAGTAATAGCCATTTGAAATTATGTAATTGGGGCCAGACTACAGGTATAAAATAGTTTTTAAAATATCACTTAATTATTTTAAAGTTGCAAATCTGGAAAGGCTAAGAATTTAAGCAGCATGATTATCTTTTAAATGCTTCAATTTTTACATAATTTATGTTGTTGAAATAAGTTTTTTATGGATCATAATTCAAGTATATTCTCCCTGAAGTTCAGTCCCATCTTGGGATATCCTTACTTAGAGTAAAATTTTAATAGTGAAACCTTAATGACATATTCATGCTCATAATCACTTATGGCCATTATAGCATAGGTCACTCACAGCTTCTGTTATTTTCAAACCATTAAAGACTCTGCTGGGGCCTATCATTGTTATTTGCTTGACATCCTCTTAATATTTACCAATGGGAACCTCACAGATGGCCCTGTTTTCTTCTAATCTTCATAATGAAGAGTAATCGTTATTTTCATGGGTCCTTCTAGGATACCCTATCTGTAAGTAAGTAGCTACCTAGAAAGGGAAATCATATTTGAAATGGTATCACCAATTTATACCCACTAAAAAAAAATGGTGCAGTACAATGACTCAGACTTTTCAAACTTGAACCCACCAGGAAGATGTAAATAAATACTAATTAAATATGAAAGCATATTATAATTATTCTATTACTTAGGAATATTTAGGATACAAACAATAAAAAAATTATCTTACTTATACTTCTTAATGTAGGCAATGTATTATCTCTATAATTGAACATTCCAAAGAAAAGGGTGACTCCTGCATAGTATATTTTTGAAGGTCAAGTAATATCATGAAATTTGGTTTCTTTCCATCACTCACTTGGTGCCTCTACTTTATTTCATCTTCACAAAGAAACTACATGTGGTTTTGCAAGATCACTGCCCAACTTTGAGGATTATACCTACATTTGTAGGAGATTCACCCTGCCTATCACTGTTAAAATTTTTGAGTTGATTTGAGTTGGATTGTATTTGATGCCTAGCCTTGAACATACAGGTATTTTAGATATTGTGAAAACTGATTATTTCATTCATGGCCAACAGAATTGCATGTGTATTTAAAAGATGAAGAAATGGAGAACAGAGCCACAGTTTTGCAATGAAGCTAAAGTAACAAATTACCAGAATAATAAAATAAAATTTGAAAAAAAATGATGATTCACCTCAGTAGTAGATAGTTTAGCCAAATGCAGTTAAAGATAATTAATGCATATTGCATTAATCATAAATGTATATATTATTTATTTTGAATTTAAAACTTATTAGTATCTACATTTTATACCAATCTTTTTGTACAAACCAAAGGCAACTCTTAGACTATGGAGAAAATCAAATGATAGTTCTTATTTCCTAAAGCACAACCACAGTACATATTCTTTCTCCATTTTCAAAATGTAGTGTATGGATTTAAAAATATTGACAAAATAATCTGATTTCACAATTCTTGGTTGGCAAATTTTCTGCCAGTTTTAAAGTAGTTTTCCCCATATCTGTGCAAACACTGAATTTTTTAGACACTTATAGAGTGTTACAGGTTGTCTTCTCTTCCTAAAATACATGAAGTACTTATTCTTAGATTTATATTTTACCCCTTTAAACAGTGAAAAATTCTTTTCTAGACAAAATGGTAAAGAGCTGTTTCTCTCTGTTGGTCCTTGCTCCTCTACACTAAGTTAAACTACACTCTAAAACTAACTATTGAGATAACAAAAGAAGTACTGCAAATGGTAGTGAGGAGAATGGATAGAAGCCAAGAGGGGAGGAAAACACAAAGGCATGTACACACAAATACATATACACATAAACACAGAGTTTTTCAGTCTCCAACCCAGCAACAGAAGGAAGCCCAGATTAATTCCTTTCCAGAGAATGCATAGTTCTTTCTGACACCAGGAAGAGGGACATCAATGAAAAACCCCACAAAATTCCTGTTAAATATAACTGTACTCAAGGAATAGAGGAAGCCTCCGCCTAAATCTGATTCTGATACTTCCTTTTACTTCCCAGAGAGATATTCAAACATTGACTGTAGGAGGAAGTAGTGGTTACTCATGGCATATCACCACAACTTTCCTCTGCAAACCTTCACCTGGGGAAACTTTCTTTGCCCACTTAAGCTGCACCAGCAGAGGAAAGCAGAGTGCCAGCTGCAACAGATAAACCAAGCAGCCTGCTATGCTCTGAATGTTGGTCTTCCCAAAATTCATATGATAAAACTGAATCCCCTTATATGATGGTTTACAAAAGTGGGGCCCCAGAAGACTTCTTGACCTCTTCCACCATGTGTGGACACAGAAGACAACCAAAAGAGGACCCCCACCATAAAGCAGCACCTTGATCTTGGACTTCTGAGCCTCTAGAACCAATGAAATGCCTTTCTGTAATATAAAATCCACTCAGCTCGTGGTGTTGAGTTAACTTAATCTGTAGCATTAAAATAAACCTTAAAAAAATAAAATTTTCTAAAAATTTATAGTGAAATATAATATGTTTGGACAACGTTTGCTTAGATCACCTCAGTTCTGCACTGAACTACCACTTATTTTATGCTCAGCAATTATCAAACATTTAATGAGAATTTATTAAATGATTTTTTTTGTATTATTTTTCTTTGGTTAAATTCTTTTCCTTTCCTCCCTCCTTCCCTTTCTTCCTTGCAATGTTTTTCTTTCTTTCCTTCACTCATTCTTAATAGTGTGACAAAACTAATTTATTTTGCTTCTTTTTTCTCCACTTGAAGTTGTAGGCTATGATGCAAAATTTTATAAGCATAATTTTTAAATATAACTTTTATGTTACTGTTGGGGACATTAAGAACACATCAGCCGAAAGAATAGAAATTAAAGAGAGGAGTCAGGGGCTAAAAACCCCAACAAGTTACAACTCCTATTAATTTTAATGTTCATTTTCTAGTAAAATACATTAAAATATTTCCAAAAGGCAAAACAAATACCCCCATATCATTTAGAAAGAAATTCAGTTTTCTTCACTTTTAAGTATCTCGTGATAAAGAAAAGACTGTTCTGGTTATGACCAGGCAATCCTAATAATTGTACTTCAGTTCTCTGTAACTTATCTCTGATACACATTGACATAAATTTCGAATTTGAAGAATGGTCTATTTTACACTTTAAAAAGTTAATGCAATTTTACTTCAATGCCACAGATTTGTTATATGAATTCCTGATTGTCTTTTTCACCATACTTTATTCACTATTGAAAGGTCAAGTTTCTAAAATGATTTTAAATAACTTAAAAAATATGTATTTGTACTGTTGGGAGCTCAAAAAATCTTTTAAAGAATGCAGAAGATGAAATATTTTAATTTATTATCAATATTGTCAATGACATAACCTTTGACAAATAGAATATCAAACCAAGAGAACTTAGACTAAATTGAGCAAATGCTTTAAAGTGTATTTCATCGGCTATCTTTCTGTTCTTTCCATAGAGAAATTGAAAGTCTTTGCTTAGCTTTTTAAAATATCTTCAATTTAAATGTCTTTTCTTTTGAGGGGAAATGACAATTTGACCTTATCAGTTGTTCACAGAACTGATTTTGTTATATTTTGATACAGTCATAAAAATGTGTATTGTAATTAAATAGCTTCCTGGCACAGCTTATAAACAATAAACTGAATACTTATCAGTTTTGTGAAATGTACACACATGTGAAAGGATGAAAACAATAATAAAAATAATGAATACATCTTTTACCTCCACAAGTTTTTTGTGCAAAACTTTGTAATCTCTCCTATCTTACCTGATTTTCCCCAGAAAATCAATGATCTTCTTTATTTCACTTTGGATTTTTTCATATAATAAATAGTATCATATAGCATTTTGTTTTTGTTATTGTTGTTTCTTTTATTTATGGCTTTTCTTTACTCAGCCAAATAATTTTGAAAATCATTTATATTTCTTTTTGCATCAACATTTCTTTCATCGGTAGCTAGTATCATGACTATTTTTACTAAGCAAAAACAGTTCCTTTCAGAGGAAAGCATATATAATCAGGAATAAATAGGATTTTTAAAATAATATTAAAAGCATCAATTCATCCAGAAGACACAACAACCGTAATAATAATTAAAAAAAAAAAAGTTTCAAAATAAAAGAAGCAAGAAGTGGTAGGACTGCAAGGAGAAAAACAAATTAACAGCTATAGATCCAGATTTTTATAACATTCTCTGAATAAGTGATAGAACCATGAGACAGAAAATCAATCAGGGTACAGAACACTTTGAACAGCATTATTCATCACACTGACAGAATTGACATTCACAGAACACTTAACCCAACCGCAACAGAAAACACATTCTTTTCAAGTTAACATGGAACTCTTATCAATATAAACGGTATTCTTAGATATAAAGCAAGTTTCAATAAATTTAAATATACTCAAGATATATTAAGTGTGCTCTCTGGACACAATATATTAGTTCATCTGCTTATTAATGTGCAATTGAAATCACAAGTATTTCTTAATTCATAAGAATGTATTAATACCTAAATAATCTGTAAAAAGACTAATTTGGAATCCCCAGGAAATATATTGTAATGTGAGTATTTCTGTCAGTGATCTATGAACAACTTCGTGTCAGTAGTTGGAGATAGAAGAGAGATAAGGAACAAAGTTCCCATTTCTCTCTTTATAGAAATTGCTGATTCCACTTCAAAGAAATGAGTTTCCCACACAACTCTTTGACTAAAGAATTAGACTTTTAAAGTTTCTGACCATGCTGGGGTGAAAAAAAGTAGGCGATCATCCAAATCAAATTTTTGAGGTAGAGCATTTTTCCTTGAATATTGTGTAGCAAAGCTTTAAAAATGTATTCTATATAAAATTGTTCTTTATCTTTTTTATATTATGTGAATTTTTCTTATACTTCAATATGCAACGAATATTTTTAAAACTATGTACCTGATTGTGATGTCATGTATTATATTATAAAATAGAAACTAAAGGTCTATACTTCAATATGCAACGAATATTTTTAAAACTATGTACCTGATTGTGATGTCATGTATTATATTATAAAATAGAAACTAAAGGTCTATCTATAATCATCCATTTTTTATTTATAATGTTCTTGACCCTTTGCAAAACACTAATACAAATATTGGTACCAAGACTAGTTCTAATAGAATAAAATATTAAGGATGAGATTTTTAATCAGTTCTGTGGTTTCTGAAACTGGCTGTCTGCTGATATGATGAGTTTTAAAAATATTAAATTCTCTATTTCCAACAATACAGAAAGCACTGATAGTACATGTTGTTTTATGTTGTGGATTATTCACAGAAATATGCAAAATATCTGAATATCTGGATAAGAAACTGCTAATGAATCAGGTACCAGAAGTAAGGAGTAGATGGCTCTATATGATAACTTCAAATAGTTTTGGAAACTAATGAAAATAATGACTGATTAGTTGTTCCCAATGACACTGGGAAAGTGGAAGAAGAAAAAGATAAAATTAAGCATATGAATTCTTAGCTGAAGCATCATACATGCTTTTAAAGGGCTTTTTGGTCTACCCTTTAGAAAAACCTATGTACTGCAGCTACAGGGATGAAATTGTCAAAAATCTAACTTAAAACCTGAACCTGTGATTGATTGATTTACAGAGCAAGTCAAACTCACAATGTTGCAAGATGTCTACTGTTAGAATGAAAACTATTATGGTGTAAAGACCAAGTGAAAGCTATTAATGCTGCATCTTCTTTGGAAAATAATAAATCAGAAAGATTGAAAGAATCCCAGAGATTAGTGCCACCATCAAGGTTGTGATGGATTTGGGGTAACACCATTCAGTTCAGCTCCTTGAACTCTGCAGATGAAAAATGGCCCTTAGAAAATGAGAGTGGATTACCATAAGCATAACCAAATAGATACTTCAATTGCTACTGCTATTCCAGTTGTTGTTTCATTGCTAGAGCAAATCAACTATCTCTGGTGTCTGGTCTGTAGCTATAAATCTGGCAAATGTCTTGTACTTCATAATTGTCCTTAGGGTCCCCCAGAGCAATTTGGTTTTAGCTGGTAAAGCCAGAAATACACCATCATTGTCCTAGCTCAATAGTCTATCAAATCTCCAGCCCTAAGTTATAATTTAGTTTACAGAGATATTGATTAATATTTCCCTTCCACAGGATATCACTCTGGTCCATTACTTTCTGGACCTTATAATGATTGACCAAATGAGCAAGAACTGGCAATTACTATAGACTTAGGGGTAAGACATTTGCATGTTAGGATGTAAGAGGCAAATCTTACTAAAATTCAGGGATGGTCTACCTAAGTTAAATGTATAGGCTTCCAGGGTATCAGGCATATCAAGATATACCTTCTAAGGTGAACGATAAATTATTCTGACCCCTTGTATGACCAAGGAAAAGGCACGATACCTTTTAGGTTTTCTTGAAATTTGAAGGCAAGTTATTCATCGTGATTACTTTATAACATTTACCAAGTTACCCCAAAAGTTGCAATTTTGAGTAGGGCTCAGAAAAAAAAGAGGGTGCTACAGAAAGAATAGGCTGTGTAAACTGGTGTGCTACTTGGGTCATTTAATCCATAAGATAATGGTGTTTAATGGCAGATAGGGATAGTTTTAGAATCTTTGTAAGGACTTTGTAGATGAATCCCAGCAAGAGACTTCAGTGTTTTAGAATAAGGCCCTGCCATCATTTAAACATAATTATTTTCCTTTTTAGAAATATCTTTCTGTATTAGTAGAACCAGAATATTCAACCATGAGCCACCAAATTACCATGAAAATTCAGTTGCCAATCATAAGCTGGAAGTTAACTGATCTATCAAGCCATTGAGTTGGGCATGCACAGCAACACTACATCATCAAATGGGAATGGCACATATGTGATCAGGCTTAAGTGTGCCCTAAAGCTGCAAGTAAATTAGCTAAAGAATTGTCCCAAATGCCTATGTTTCTGCCCTTGATCCACTGCTTCCTTTTTCCCAAAGTGGCCTCAAATGGCCTCATGGGAAATTCCTTAAATTTGACCAGGCAAAAAGATTTAAACCTGGATTATAGATGGTTTTACGTGGTTCACAGGTTCAGCTTCAGCACTATAATCCCCCTCTGAGAGATCTACAAATGTTAATGAAGGCAATTCTCCTAGTGGGACAGAACTTCCAGCAGTGCACCTAATTACTCACTCTCCTGGGAAGGAGAACTAGCCAAATATTCTTGGGTATGGCCAAAGCTGTTTGCCATGGACTTGGAAGAAACTTGATTGGATTATTGATGACAAAGTAAATTGTGAGAAAGATATGTAAATATACTTCTCTGAGATGGTAAAAATATAAAGTTATTTGTGTTTGATGAAGGTTCAATAAAAACTAATCTCAACAAAAGAGGATTTTAATAAGCCAGTGGTCTTGACAACTTTTTCTGTGGATACAAGGGAGCTTCTGATCCTAACTATCCCTGTCATAAATCTGTGGTCTCATGAACAAAGAATCTAGGGTGACAAAGAAGAAGGTAGTAGATATGGTTAACAACATGGACTTCTACTTACCAAAGCCAAATTGAATATGGCCATAATTGAGTGACCAACTTGTCGGCAGCAAAGAACAACACTGAGTTCCTGATATGACCCATTGCCTATGAGCATCAACAGCTCCCTGGCAAGCACATTGATTATGTTGGACAGTTTCCATCATGGAAATAAAGTATTCTTACAGGAACAGATGCTTACCCCATACTTATATTTTCTTTCCTTACACATAATACTTCCGTCAAAACTGCCATCTCATGGAATTATAGAATGCCTTATACACCATTAAGGGATTCCATGCAGCATTGCTTCTGACCAAGGAATTTATTTCACAGCAAAAAGAAGAGCAGTCTACCCATGTTTGTGGAATTTGTTGATCTTACCATGTTCATTGACTGACTGAATTGCACCATTGTATTTCCTGAGCCCCCAAATTCATGAGATTAGAAGACTCCATAATTTCAAAGATGGAATGTATTAAAGATTGAATACATACATATAACTATATACAATGTGTATATGAATCCATGTATTGAATACATATATACATATACATATATGTGTGTGTGTGTTTATGTGATGTGTGTGTGTGTGTGTGTGTGTGTGTGTGTGTATGCACTTGTTTCCTCTGGAGAACTTTTATAAATATATCAATATATTGACAGTCTCCAATATACCAGAATGGAAGAACAAGGCATAAAATTGAGACAAGTGAATGCTCAAAATCATGAGAAAAAACTGTAGTTTTATAGATGAGGAATCAAGTGTAAATGTTTATGTAAAGTACTCAAATGCACTTTAGTATATAGGTGATAGAATTGGTGTGTGAACATTCACTAGGTTGCATATCTGGGTTATGTGTTTTCCAATATTACTTCAAGAATCTCAAGTCTATCCCCTTTTCATCCTCTTTACAAAAGTGTGAGAAAATTTTCCCTCACCTTTTTTCTGGTTAATAAGTGTGTAAATATCTTGGATTTGGAGTTAACAAGAATTTCATTGATACTTTTCAGAGTGTTTTTCCTTAAAACTTGTAGGATGTCTTCACACAGTTAAACTTCCCCAACTCCATCTGAGTAAACTTATGTGTGTTTCATCCTTTCCTACAGGGGTTCACTTTGATTCCTTTGCTTACAAATAAGATGCCTTTTTGTCTTCTTTGCTGACAGTGCCTCCAATTGCAAAGAAAATTGCAATTTTCTTTTAAAACACTCCATTTTAAAATTATTCTCTCAGGATGTGCAGTAATTGCATGATATCTAGATGTGATAATATACAAATGTTTTGGACTCATTTTTTAAATTATTGTCTCTTCTACATAACAATCTTTTCAAATCAGGTTCAGACCTGATCATGAGTGACAGGAGACAGGAAGATGAGGAAAATAGAAAGTGGAAACTAGAGGTGAAAGAGAAGGCATCAGAATGAATTAAATCATCAAGTTAATATTTTTCAAATATTGGGGCATCTGAACACTAGTAATATCTGTGTATATAGCATGCTATATTAATACAAAGTCAGCATGTGTTAAATTTTGTTGAAATTGTTATTATTCTAATATAGCAAGCATCCTTTGCCCTGTCAGAAATATAAATAAAGAAAAAACTGTCTTTGAAAGATGATTTAAGTTATTTCAAAAGAGTTAAATTCAGAAAAGCTAAAATGCACACATGTCCTCTATTTTGGCAAGCCAGAGTTATGCCACCAAATAAGTGTGTAAAAAAAATAACATAAAATAGAAAATATTATTTGTCTTTGGATAACATTCTTCCTCACATATTTAAAATTTATTAAGAAAAATAGGCATTTAGAATGCTGAGGACATACATGACATCAATCTTGGGACACATATGTATGTTGCCTATACAACAAGTAAAAAAAATATATTATGCAATGTTTTAGAAAAAAATAGAATTCACTAAAATCTCAGCATGGTTTACTTCCAAAAATTTTAGAGACTTAGTTTGAGCTTCCTCCTCACTGTACACTTTTCTCATTTCATTATAATTAACCTTTGAATAAATATTGAATACTGAAAGAACATGTAAATGGCCTCTTGTTCATTCTTCAAAGCACATTTAATGTTATTTTTATTCAATATGTGTAGGTTCTTTGTGTAATTTGTAAAGATTATATTAGAAATCATCCCTTTGTTAAAAAATGACACATATTATTATTAATGGTAAAGAATGAATCACATTTTACAATGGCTTTTTAAAAAATGAAAACACCTTATCAAGCTATGTAAAGAATGATTAACTTCTCTACTTTTAATACTCATATCTATAAGGTGTTAAGATGTATAATAATGGGAAATGGAATTCAATCATGAAGTAGAACTTAATACTAGGTTATTATTCAAAATTTGCTTAATATATCTTTTTAACTGCTTTAATATTTCTTTTTAAGTCATCATTTTTTTGGAGAGGCATATTTTTATTAGTATTCTGCCTCCAAAATTGAATAGGTTTTGAGTAGCATGTTCTAACCTTATTATTTCTTCAATCCTGTTTTTAAAGTGCATGGTTTTTCAGAACATGGTGTTTGGGGGCACACAATGTTGGGTTAAAGCATCATCTCCTATACTTAGCAGGATGCCTAGCATTTATAAGTTGACAAATTTGGCAACTGGGGCTGGGGATGTGGCTCAGCGGTAGAGCGCTAGCCTAGCGCGTGCGTGGCCCGGGTTCGATCCTCAGCACCACGTAAAGATAAATGCATTGTGTACAACTAAAAGCAAATAAATAAATATTTAAAAAAAAATTGGCAACTGAAAAAAAAATGTGCCTCACATCCAGTGAATTTCAAATTTAATGTGCATCAGATTAACAAGAAAGACTCTGAGTCTTGATTCATCCAGTCTCTCGTGAGGTCCAGAAACTTAGACGTCTACCAGTTTTCTAGATGATGCTGTATGCTGCTGGTCTACAAGCATCCTAAACATCTTAAAGGATAATGCCTTATAAAGTTTATTAATCTCTCTGAGCTCGGGACAGAGAAGATGTCAAAAGATTGTGACCCAGGGTGATGTAACGTGGCAAAAAGTATTTTTTTCTTATGAATATTTAGAGATATGTTTGAAAAAAATTAAACCTTAAAGTATTTGTCAAGCTTACATAAGCTCACTCTTTGTAAAGGTATTATTTGAAATAAACATAAAATTCAACACTTTATTAAAGTAAAAGTATCTTTACTATTAATATACAAATGGTGAAGAGTGACAATTTTGATATACCATAAGCCATACTTTCAATGTCTCTCATAAATACAAAACTTCAACATTTGCAGTATAATTTTTACAGTTTAGACATATATATACAGCATTTCATAGGGACATACTCTATTGAAACAATAAGAAAACCTCATGGTAGCTAAAGTAAGAATATAGAATTTGAATGGAATATATAAGTTAAAGAAAATAAAATGTAGTATGTTTTAATGCATACTGAACACAGCATCGAATTCACATATAAAAATTATTTCTAAGAAGTTCATCTATTTCTAACAGGGGTTAGAAGGAAATGCTAATCCATGAACATTTCTTTAAGAGCTGGAACAACTATGTTTGCTCTTAATATCATTTATTTTATAGTATGCATATTGTTTCATAAAAAACTTGTAAATTGAATCATAGGCTCTATCTTTCTTAACTTTCTCTTATGGATTTCAGTAGGTTTTTCTCCTTGCTATCAGTATTATTGGCCTTAATTTTCATATATGCAATGTCCCTACTCCCTGGCCCAGGCTTTCTCACAGCCAGGTCCTTCTTACTATGCCAAATGTAGAAGTTCAGTTTGCCTTTCTGGATCCTTTCATTTCATTCTTGCTCTACTCTCCTGTCTGGTTGGGACTGAAATACTCCAATAGTTGTTGCTTTATTTATTCTCTTCCATGGAAAGCTAAATATAAATGTCAAAGGCAAAGTGTTTTCATTTCAGAGAAAAAAATAGAGTTGCAATATTTTAATGCATATGGACAATTTTTATAATAATAATTACATACATTGTGTTGCCAGAAATGTGAAAACTGCCAAAAAGAAAATTAAAAGAAGCGATACCAATTAATAGTTTACAGGTGAAATCCTATAGTGAATAATGAACTTTAAGAATATTGTTATTAAATAAATATTTACTATTGTATATAATATAAAAGTCTCTGACTTTTATAAGAAGGGAAATAATTATTCTTCTAATATTCTTGTATAACATTTTCAAATAGCTGCATCTACATGGGTAAATGCAATTTTTTTAAAAAAGAAAGGGTGGAACCTGGAAGAAAATTATATCTGCTCAGCAACTACTATGGCTAGGCCCTTTTATCACTTTCTCATTGACGAACATAATTGTTTCATCTTGCAACATCATTAAGCCCATGCATAGGATACTATCTTGAAAGATTTCAATTTGGGGATTAGAACATTTCATTTATTTGACTTTTCACAATTTAAATTTACCATGTGTCAATATATCCATATGCAATTTCAATTTGAGAGAATATATAAGAATGCTTCACAGGGTTAAGAATAAGATGTCAATACTTCTCTCGAGGCATAAATTATGCTACCAAGATCATTTTAAAAATATTTTCATTTGCTCTTAAAGTTTGCTGAATAAGCACTCTGGATATAATTTTGTAAAAGATCTCCATGAGGAATTAAAATTGAACATTTACATTATTCTCCATGAAAAAGAACACATTGATTTCATAAAAATTATAATGTTATGCCAATATTTCCTAAATTAATAAATGAAAGAATATTCCTACCATTTCAGTTGTAGATGTTTTCAACAGTGATTATCATATCATCACAAGGATGATTTATGATCCCAAATTAAATTTATATCAACAGGTGTAATGAAGACCCAAGTGACACCACAATTATTTTCCCTATTTTAAAAAAATCATTTGCTACCTTTGTCTTACAACTGTCTGATGACTCAGTTCCAACAATAGCTAGAATGTATTTGTTGTCTAAAAGGATAGTGCAGAAAAAATTTTAAATATTTTGTGTACATATAAAAAGAATTGTCAGAAGTGCAAATGAATTAAAAGAGTATAATTTAGATTTTATCTTCAAGGTAAATGAGTTTCAATTGAGATAATTCATTGAATGTAACTAAGATAGTATAATGCCAGTGTCATAAGTATGAGTAAAATATATCTGTAATGATGGCTGTATTAGCTGTTCTTTTGACAAATGAGAATATCATGCTAATTCAAAGGCACAAATACATATTAATTGTTTAAAATACAAAGAATAAAATGAAGATATGATTATAAATTTATAATTAATTATTGGCACTAAAATAAATAATTTGATTAATAACATCTATTTCTATAAATGTTTAATTCAAATACTAACACATATGAATTTTTCTGGATTAATTAGCCTTTGAAAAAATGCCTTTGTAGGTATTAATATTAAAATAAAGGAAAACATAGACAGTACATTGTTAGATATTAATATTAATAGAATGGCAATATGTCTTATCCACAAAAATAATAAATAAATCTATAAAAATCACAATTTCTAATTAAATTCATTTGCAAATCATTGTTAAACAAGTTGACACATTAATTTGTGTCAATTTTTAAACAAAATAGTTATTAAAATTCTGATATTACTGTTTCCTTCTGTAGGTTGTCATTATTTAAATGAATATAACCTATTTAGAAATATCAATGTTTTCAGTGATATTTTTGCTTCTTGGTTTAAAATAGCATAGGATTCAGATATCTTAACAGTACTTATATTCAGTCAACTCCTGACATTTTATAGGAACATTTAAGAGTACTCCAGACCAAAAAAAAAATAATAATAACATATACACAGTTATATGAACATATTTAGTCTAGAATAAGAATGAAAAATAAGAAACAGGTTATTTCATTTCTATTCATATTTTGCAATTTACTACAAGCCATTTCTTATTTGGAAACTTACAATTAATGTAACTCGGAGCATTCCATTGAAATGTCAAAAAAGTAAAAGTTTTTCACAGTAATACCTTATTTCTGCATGGCATGGATTTTAAGGACAAGATGTAAGGATCATTTAGACAACTGAAATAGTGCACTTGAAACAGTCTGTTTACAATTATTTCCAAATTATCTATGAATTTCTGATAATTTCTCCACAAGTGACAAGAAATTTAACAGCATATATATAAAGTAATATGTAAGTCAATTGCTTTACATAGAAAGTCTAAAGAAATGAAAAAACAGAACTTTCAAATTGAGAAAAATATTTTGCTCTATATTATGATTTCTCTGTTCTTGCAGTATAGCACAAACATGACAATAGTAAACATGCGAAAGTGTTTTCTGTCGCGGAATTCTTTCAGTAACCTTAGTGTAAAATTGCGTGGCCCTATCCATGAAAAATCAGCACTCATGGCTATTGCTTCATAACATTTTACTAAGCTTGCCACTTTACACAAACTAATTCAAGTATTTTGACTAGTTTTAACACATTGGTACAAAATAAAACACAGCAAAATAAAACAAAACAAATGATCAGACATACATAAACACCAACCATCAAATCTGTCAAAAACCGTTGGATAATCTCTGTTTCTTCAGAATATGCCAGAATGGGTAGCAAGGAGAGATTCCTGCATAATAACCCCACATTTTATGGCCATGCCTTAATAGGCAGATGGGCATATTCTGTTCTGCTATCAGCCAGTAAAGGAAGGAATAGTTTAAAATTACTTACTTGTCTCTCCTTGGTTGACAGTTTCAAGCACTTTGTAAATAAAAACATTCATGAGTGGCACTAATAATATATTTAATATTCATGAAATTATCTCTATAAAGAGATATTCTTAAACTGGGTCCCTCTGCACTGTTAAAATTTTCTCCAGTGTTCTATTGGAATATGTTCTTTTATCAGGCAATATTTGAGCTATTCAGTCCATACCTGAAAGACCAAAGGTAATGAATGTGATGGGGCCCCAAAAACCTTTGGCTGCTTAAGAAATAATCTAAAACCTGCTCCCAATGGTTATGTATATTTATAGTAATACATTTTTCTTTATATGTAAGTTAAATCAAGTTTTAGACTTTTACCTTTGGGAGCTTGCATAGCTTGGAAGTTAATTTGTATTTTATTCTGGTATAGGTCTTACCAAGTGATATTACAAAGTTTATGTTGAATAATTCAGAAATTTTGTCAACCAAAATTGTTTACCAAAATCTTAAGATGAATTCTAGCTACAAAATTCAGCATAAAAAACAGTGGCAATTCACTTATTAATCACTGAGACTTTATGGCACATTTAAATGTTAAGTAACTTCTCTTCAACTAAGTTTTGTTTTTAATTTTCATTACCCAATTTCATTTACTGACAGACCAAAAACTTTAAGAAAGACAACATGTTTATATTTTTCCCATTTCAATTTATTTTATTTGAAGCTGAGGGCAAAATCAGTATTATTTCACTTGTAATACACTTAATTTTTTGTGTAATCCATTCTGAATGAATATGGCATATATAAAGACACAGATTCAGGGAGTCTTTCTAATCTAATTTTGCACACAATTAAGATTCTTTCAAATGGGTAACAATTTTGATGATATTTCAATCTATCAAAAATCAATGTTGAAAATGTACTGTAATCATAAGTGAAAGGGTTCTCCAAAGTTTCCTCGATTTTTAATATCTGTTAAAGATTACTGGCTCCTTCAAACCTGGGTTCCCTGAAATTCCCCTGATTAAAAAGTATAACCTCTAGTATGTGCCTTCATCTTAAGCTGAAAGCCACTTTATGAATCCATTGGCCCAAGATAAGTTTCATAAACATGCAGGGCTTTCTTGTACATTTAGTTCACAAAGCTTTTGTTTTCTTTTGATTTTCATTACACCCTCATTTGCTAGAGAGTTTGAAATATGTGTTGGTTGTAAGTAAGACAAAGTTTTTAAGAAATAGAGCACTTTTGCCATATAATTAATTGCAGTATTTCAATCATAGAATCAAATTGAAACCCAAGAGTTGGTGTCAATCAAGTCTCTATACTGAAATTCTTAACAAAATGAACAATCACAACAACAACAAAAGGAAATGGACCATGGGCAGGAGTATCTGATCATATGTATATGTGTACAAGCTATTCCAAGCTAGAATTTTCCCAAGAAATTAAGGTCAATGGAATAGTTTTGGTCATAGGGTCACTGCAATCCAAATGCTCTTTGTAGTGTGCATCAAGCCTCAGTAATATTGTTACGCTTTGCCGTCATCTTCTTTTGATTGGATGATGTCATTAGAAACTTTAATTTCTATAGCTTCTGGATTTAGGACTTCTTTCCCATTTTCTTCTTTTAATGGTAATTTTCTGGTAAGAAATAGAAATGTAAACATCATTTTTAAGGCATTTTTAGAGATGTTCCTTAACATTTAAGTGAATGTTCTATAAGGAATAAAGCAATATTGTCTATTGTAAAAAATTTAATGTGTATTAAAAAAAGATGTAGGAAAAATGTATTCATGGACTTAGATGAGTGAAAGTGTTCAATATAGGATAGCTTAGATTCGATAACTATTTCATACTAAAATATAACTGTTTTGAAATGTTAAACAAGCTTTTTTATATATTAAGTACATAATTTATTATCTCTCAAGTCAAACAGTTAATAGTTGCTGTAATAGTCTATTGCATATAATTTAAAAACTGTATGAAATGGCAATATTACTTGTAATACAATACAGATAAACATATTTTAGAACATTTTTGTTTATTATGTGTTTCTTTGGTCTCTTTTCACTATTACATTTTTTTTTGTCATTTTTTATACTATTTTTTGAGAATTGTTTCCAATAACAACCTAGAAAACAATAACAGCCTTTATTTATTAATATTTATAGTTTCACAAATGTTCCTATGATCATATGAATATGTGTACAAGCAATTCCAAGAAAGGCCTATCTATGGGTCACTGCAATCTAAATAATCTTTGTGATTTTGATCAAGCCACTGTAATATTGAATCAAGGTTTCCTGTTTTTCCACTGTTCTAGCATTCATTAGTTTATCATTACATATTTTGAGTAAGACCTTTTTTAGGCAGTAAAATTTCTTTCCTTGACAAAATGTTTTTTTTTTCCACATTAAGAGAATAAAGTATGTTTATAAATCCAGTTCCAATTCCCCTGTCTTTAATTTCATCATTTTATGAAAAAGTTAATCATCTATGCTAGCTGCTATTTGTAATTTATTTTATATTTTTGAATAAGGCAGATAAAGAATTGCTTTATGACAATCAAAGCTTTCATGAAAAAAGTAACCAAAGGTAAGTCATAGGCAAAAATTAAGATCTATTATGGGAATGAGGTAGCATCTACATTGTACTTCATGTGGGATGCTCTTTTATGTATGTTATTAATAGTGCATTCACAATTCATTTTTTCTTTATTTTCAATGTGATAAAATATGAAAAATGTGAAATAATGAAGCCAATAGGCTATTTCTGGCATAAAAAATATTTAGAAATTTAGAGCTCTGCTAGGGGTTTAGCATAATGTTTAATTTATTGTTTTACATATAGAACTCTGTATTTAATTTTTAATGAACAAATGTATTCACCTAATTGGTGGGTGGTATATGTCTATATAAATATTTTTTACTTCATATGTTTACATTAAATATTTTTAAAAGATTACAGCTAATTATATTATTTTTATGTTGAATATTTCTTTTCTATTAATTAAGATCTAGTGTTTGCTAAATCATAGTCCAGTTGCATGCAAGGGCATTTTCTTAAATAGACTGCAAACATCAATGTAACTTTGTGTTAATAAGGATTTGTGAGTATGTGTGTGTTTGTGTGTGCGTGTCTGTCTCTCTCTGTGTGTGTGTGTGTGTATGTGTGAGATATTTTTCTTCATTGAAAAGATGTCTGATTTCTGAAAGGGAGATTATAAAACCTCTTTGTGACAGTTGGCTTTCAATAGTTAACTTCAATTGAGAAAGTAATAAGCTCTAAATGCAATCACTAATAATGGCCTGAACATTTATAATGAAATATGAGCTTACAGAATAGTATTTTCTTTTTTTCTACATATTACTACAGGCCATTGAGAGCAGACAGCAGTAGCAACTTCCTTCCCTTTTCTTCATTTCCCTTTCCTTCCCTTCTCTTTCCCTCCCTTTCTCCTTCCTTCCTATCTCTTTTCTTCTTTTCCCATACTGGGATGTATCCTATGGGTGCTTTAACCTTGAGCTACATCATCAGAACTTTTTATTTGTTTTGAGACAGAATCTCACTAAATTGCCCAGGCTGGCCTCAAATTTGTGATCTTCCTTCCTCAGTCTCCTGAGTCACTCAGATTATAGGGTTGCACCACAATGCAGGCAAGAAACAGGAGATTTCTGGGAGAAAAATCACTTTCTTCAGCTGTGAGCATAGCTTATGATTAGAGATAAGAATGCCAAATCAAGTTATACTGTAAGGGAATGGAAGCTGGTTAAAAGAGGGGGGGGGGAGACTAATTTGTAAAAGCAACCAAAGACACTAATTTAAAAACAATGAAATTTAAAAGTCAGCTTTGTGAGTAGCAGAGTATGATAATCATGTTATTGTTATCAGCAGCTGCATTCAATAGAATATTACTATTACTTAATAATGTCTCTGATTTTAATCATTTCAATGTTATATGCATGAATAAATGCACATGTTTACCTTGGCAAGTTTAATTAGAATACCTATGATAGTTGTAATGGAGCTATGAGGGGGCAAACATAAATAAATAAGGGTTATAAATTATAACTCATAATGATGCAGTTTAATAGTGGAGTTTCTCTGATGGGGAGGCCAAGTGTTCATGAAAAAAAAGTCTCAAGAAGAAATCGATTTATGATATACACAAGTACTTTCATTAAAAAGGAAATAATACAATTCTTTCTTTCCTAAACAATGATATATGTAAATACATATAACAAATGATGTAAATGTTCCATTATTTTCCTAATATTTATTACAAAACAAGTAACCATTTGATCTACATACTCAGGTTCTGTTAGTGGTGTGGTTTCATTTGGCTCATTTACTGGGCTCCCATCTTCATGATTGGTAATTCTTTCATCTTCTGTTCTCATCTCCACTATTGGTTCTTTTGATCCATCTTTCCTAAAAGAAAAAGAGAGAGAGAGAGAGAGAGAGAAGAAAGGAAAAAACCTTGACATTAGAATGTAAAAGTAGATGATTGTAGAACACAGTTTACAACCTCTACTTAATGCTACCTTCCTTTGAATGACTCCAAAATGTTTGGGTTCAGAATACAAGTACGATTTTTTCCCATTTCAATTAATTTCATTATGTATTGTCATGCAGAATAAATTAAAAAAAAATAAAACCCTTTTTGTCCAAATCACTTTTCATCCAAAAATTGTAGAGGTTTTTGCAGAAATATTTTACATTTTAAAATCTATTACATAATAATTTTTGGAAATAAATGTATTTCTTAAATAAAATTATAACATGAAGCATTTCTCCCCCAAACATTTTCAAATATAAAAATATTTTTAAATGTTTAAGAAATATTGATTAGCATTTGAAACACATCATCAGAAAAATAGTTTTATATTAAAACATGGAAGATGAAACATATTATACACTTTATTTTTTAAAATATCTCTTTATTAATTTGTATGCTAGATTTTAAATATGTGATCACTGATTTTTATTATATTCATATTTTTCAAGATAATAATTTAAAAAATCATTACATGATGTATATGTATAGAAAGATGCATTTTCATTATTCAAATATTAATCATATATTTAAAGTGAGTGGCCTTTTTAATAATTGGTGGAAACTAGAAAACTTACTGCCTCAAAAATGAACAAAAGAAAGGAAAAAAAGGCAGTCATTTGGTGATTTCATAGGGGATTTTAACTACCTAGGACACAGTCTTATTGCACAAATGATTATTATTATTATACATAATAAAATTAGTTGAAAATTTATATCCATACCTTTATTCATAATTATCCAAATTTGGAAACCAAAAAAAAAATCTCATAATAAGTGAAGGAATAAATAAAATTGTCAATATCTATATTTGGATATTAATCATAAAATAAATTAACTATCAAAACATGGAAAGATAGGGAAGATCTTTAAATGCATATTGCTAAAATAAGTAAGCCAGTTTGAAAAGGCTGTTTAAATATGTCATTGCAATTATATGTCATTCTGGAAAAAGTAAAATATAGGGCCAATAAAATGCTCAGTGGCTGTCAGGGGTCAAGGGAAGGAAGAAATGAATATATAAAGCACAGGAAACATTAAGGGAAGCTTAAAATAATCTCTTTAACATTGTAATGATGGACACATAATATTGAAATTAATGCTTAAAAAGCATATAAAGTAGATTACAAACAAAACAGAGAACAAAAAGAAAAGCAACCATGACCCAAAGATCAACAGGCCACAGAAATGCTGAGATCATCATTATGATAAAACACTTTCAATCAGTGGCAAGTCTGATATTGTTGCATAGTCTGGGTATGGCACATACACATGCATCGGAATGCAAAGAATAGGTGTTGGTAAAAACTAAGGAAAATCTAGTGATAGTAACAAAGATCCTTTTGATCACCACAAGCACATGATAATACATTGTGCTCTGACATTATGAAGGTTATTGTGTCGCTAGGTCATACGAATGTTTCAGCTCTAACATAATTTTATTGGACTACCATCTTATAGTCTGTCACTGACTAAAATATCATTGCACGGTGTATATTCGTAGATTTGGCTATTGATTTTTACGTATTGACGCTTTTGTCTATTTTGACTACTGGTATTTAAACAGATAATTAATGAAGTTGAATTAATATCAATTGTATTTGTTACTATTTTTCAATATCATGCTCTTTGTGGCTATTTTTATTTTTTATTAAATTTATGTCTTTCATAGTTCAAATTGATCATTTTATATAATTGTTTTCTTTCATTTCTGAGCATATTAGTTGTATTTCCTTTTTTTTTTTCTTCTTTTGTTTTTACTCTTTAAAGTTCTTGCTCTAAAGTTTACAAATAAGACAATTCTACTCTCACATAACACTCTGCTGCTTCACAGGTAGTAGAAAAATACCTTATAATAGTAAGTTACTCTTCATTCTTCCCTTCCATCCTTTGTATCATTTTCACCATTCATTTCACATGGAAATACATTACATGAATATAAACTTAATGAAATACAATATTCCAACTGTTATCTGTTAGTTCAATTATGAAAAAGAAAGAGTTAAAATTACATTCCTTTATTTCTTCTCTGATGCTCTTCCTGTCTTTATGTGGATTTGTATTTCTGACCTATATCATTTTCCTTTTCTCTAAAGAGTTTGTTTTTACACTTCTTACAAAGTCGTTCCACTGGCATTTTTGTTTGTATGACAAAGTCTTTATGTCTTTATTTTGAAAGGGTAATTTACCAAGGCAGAGAATTGTAGATTATGAAGGATTTTGTCCTTTGAGATATCCTGTAGCTCAGAGATTCTTTCTTTAGTTCTGTCTGGTCTACTAATAGCCCATCAAAAACAGTTTTTTTAATTTCCATTACTGTGGTTTTCACTTTAGTACTTTTTCATTCTTTCTTAGATCTATTTCTTTTCTTCTATTGTCAATCTTTAGTTACATGTTGTTTACCTTATCCATTAGAGTTGTTAACAACTTAATCATAATTGTTTTAAGTTCTCAGTCTGTTAATTCTAGCATCCATGCCATTTGTGATGTTTGCTGTGTCTCTTCATACTGCACTATTTGCCTTTTAATTTTAATATGCCTTATAATTTTACCTGGATAGTCAGCCATGATGAAATGGTTAAAGGTAACTATTATAAATTAGGCTTTATTATAAATTATATTTTATAATTATACATTTAATATTTTATAAATTAGCAGTAGTGGAAAGTAGTGTATGGAAAGCAATTATAGGTTTAAGATAAGATGTCTGTCTCTAGTTAGTGTTTCTCAGGCTTTCATCCCATTTGGTGGAACAAGATTGTCAGAGATAGTCAGAATTAAGTATTTCCTTTCCCCCAGGTTGAAGACTAGAGTGAGGTAAAATTGTGTATTTCTTGTCCCTCCATTAAGTTAAGTTCTAACAAACTTCAAGAGATTAGGCTCTATTTAAATAGTTTCTTCTGAATAAAGATATATTTAAGAACAGAATGGTTGGTGCATTTAAAAAATACTTAAAATATCTCTCCCCTTCCCAGAAATATGAAAGGATTTTTCTTTACTACTTATTGTGAAATCATGGTTAAACTCCTAGAGATAACATTTTTAAAACTTTGAGACTCTATAATATAAACTGTCTTCGCCCCTGGAATTTTTATCTTTCAGATTGGTCCATACTGAGTGCCTGCAGAAATTTATCAATTACATTTCACATTTTCCTGTCACCACAGTGGTTCCCAAAGAAGTTTGTGCTGGTTGGTATCTACCCTGCCGAGTTGTGATTCTTTGTATGTGTCTGTATATCATTTCAATATGGTTGGCATTAGTTTATACTGCAACCTCACCTTTCTTATGACCTAAGAATGGCTGTTGATTTTTTTTTGTAGTTTGTTTAGTTTTTGACTTCTTAGGAAAGAGTAGCAACTTCCAAACTCCTTACGTGTTGGGGTGGAAACGGAAGTACCAATTGGCTTTGTCTATCAGCATTACATTTTTTATATTTGATATGTATTTCCTCAGTTCTTTGATCAAGACATGCTTACTGTTACAACAAATCCCCCTGAACAGTTTACTTACTATCTGAAAGGCATTTCTCTTTCTTTCCTGCAAACACACACCCACACACAAACACTCAACTTGTTTTCTTCTTTTGTATTTTGGGTCTTCTATAATCTTCTCAGGGTAAGCCTGACCAGATAAATCATTTCTTTTTTGTTTGTTTGTTTACAGAACATTTAAAATTATTAATTCATTCAGTTTTTTTTTTTTTTTTTTTTTTAACTAAGACATTTCCTGCCTACGTAAAAGTTTGTTGGTGGCACAGATTGAGTCTGTTTTCTATCCCAGTTATATTCCCAGGACTGAGAATGTTATGTAGATCTTAACTAAATATTTAGTTAAGTTAAACAAATGCTTGAATAAATAAAAGAATAATTTGATAAAATGGAATTGATAGCCATTTTAAGATTAATCCCAATAATGCATGATAAAAGAATAAACTGATGAGAACACAATAATGACATTCTCCAGAATTTTACACCAATGCTATTCTACTGGTGAAATTAGATATCAATTTCTACTTGCTCTAATGTCTTGAGTGACCTAATCATGTAATTGATCTGTTATGTATGAAATTGACATTGTTTTATACAATTTGATATTATGAATGAACTAATATCTGAATGCTTGGGGTCATGCTAATGTAAATTAATATGATTAACTGGTTAATCAAACCAGTTACAGTCTATTTCCCATGGATATTTTATATATCTTTTATGCTTACTGCAATTTTATTTTGTTCCACATTTTTATTGGTGCATTATAGTTGTATATAATGGTGGGATTTGTTATTACATATTCCTACATGCACACAACATAACAATATAATTTGGCCAACATCATTCCCCACTTATGCATTTTTAAAAAGAGTTGAAAGTTATTTTTCCAAGGAAGAACAAACTGTTACCTAAAATCTTATGATTAATAATAAGCATGGGATTAACCACGTGTTTTCATTTTCCCAATTCTTTAAGGTTAATTAAACTCAGCAGATTTACAAACAGAAGTGTTCATGGACAAATTAACACTTTGTAAAGTCAAACAAAACTAAAAAGTGGAACTCCCATTTAATTTTGTTGTTTCATACATGGTTACCATCATCCTTCTGGTTATTTAAAACAAAAACATAAAAGCATTTTTTGACTTCTTTCTTCCCTTTGCCTTAAATTAGAATCAATCAACAAGTAGTTAATTTACTACTTGAATTGTATCTAGAATATATATATATGCAAATATATATACATATATACACACATATATGTATCTAGAATGAATATATATATGTGTGAGTATATATATATATCTGTTTATATCTGTAATAATGATACCTCAAATCAGAAACAAAGCATAATTTTTCTTCTAGAGATTTGCAAGATACCCCTATCCCAAGTATTTCCTCTAAACCTTCCAATGCTTAGTAATCCATTCTTCTATATTAGCTAAAGTAATTTTTATAAAACCCTTCTGGTAGTTTTCTAGTTCAAATAAAATTCAGATTCCTTACTTTGACCAAAGACAACTTTGGGCCCTTAAATTATTCTCCATATGACATTTATACCAATCTATCTCAGCTGTACATCACTTATGTTCATTTGTCCTAGAACAGAGCAAACCTCTTTGCACCTCAAGACCTACATATTATATTACCAAAAAGAACATTTTCCCCCCTGATTATTATATTGTGGGTTCCTCATCCTCTACCCTTCAACTTAAATTTAATCTCTCTTAAGAGATTTTAACAACCCAATATTGAATGACAACCTTCTCTAGTTTTCCCTTTTCTTAGTTTTTATCACTATTGGGCATGTACAATTTTAGTTAATGTTCACCAACAACTTTCCTATAATAGAAGGTGAGACTTAAATGAACAAATTTCCTATTTTGTTCACTGACATATTTCCATGTTCTATAACCATGTTTGTTACCTGATATTTATTCCATAAACATTTTCTCAGTGGATGAGAAAAAAGGAATATACAGAAAAGCTAACTGTTAAAAACATATAATATAATACATATATGTGTATATAGATAATTGCATAATTATTTGAGTAATTATATCTATCCCTGTATATAATTATACTTATAACATTATTTTTCAATGTGCTTTATTATTTGCCTCTACTGAAAAAAATAAAAACTAATAATAGGCTTGGTGTCCTGTTTATTTTTTTAGACAATGTAACAGAATTTTATTATGAGATACAATGATATGTTGAAGAAAGCAAGAGATACTGGATAGAGACTTAATCCTACTGTCTTTACCATATCACTCATTAATGTCTTACCCAAGTGTGCAGTGGAAGCTAATTTTTGTTTGATTTTTACTTTCTGTATCAAACAAAGAATAAGGTAACAATTTGAGAATAATTGAAACTAATTTTTAAATGAAAATATATACTATCTAATGTGCTATCTTATGAAGTAAAAAACATTCCTCATAAAAAAGTACCCAAAAGACATAGTCATAGACACTCACGTTTGAAATAGACTATTAGGTAAAACACAACAAAATCATCTTTTCAAATTTACAAAGTTTAGAGAAAATATCTCTTTAATCAGCCAAATAATTTGCTTCAGTTCTAGCAAAAGATAAAAAGAAATTTTTTTAAATAAAATCTAAAGAACATGTTAATGATTTCAGGCATCTTCTAAGGATTTACATGTTTTGAGACAAGTGGTTATAGGTAGAAATAAATTTTAAAATTTGTCATTCAGTCATGGTAGCATTCTAATGAAAAACTCTTCATTGGTGTAAGGGGTTGGCCTTAAGGTTTGCACAGATTTACTGCACAAGCTAAGGGTAACCCTGGCACTGTAATCCACATGTTTGGATTTGTTCAGAACACCATTTGCCTGGATATACACAGCTGCCTGAAAGGCCTAAATGTGAAATAATGAAGATAGTTTTGAAATTCACTGCATAAGATACCTGGCTTTTTTTTTTTCTTTTTAAGTCAAATGCTTTACTGATTTGCAGCTTGAAATATTTTATGTTGCAACAATATTGATCATACCCCAACTATTCTGTAAATTCACTACAGCCCCAATGAAAAATCTTAGCAGATTTTGTGTGTGTGTGTGTGTGTGTGTGTGTGCATGTATGTGTGTAGTAATTACAAGATGATTTAAATATAAAGGGAAGAGTTGAGAATAGCAAAACAATCTTAAAGTCCAACAAAGGCAGAGGATGTATGCTATTAGCTATCAGGAAGTATTTTAAAGCTTTAGTGTTTAATAGTTTGGTATTGGTGAAAGGATAAAGTGAGCAAAGCAATAGAAAAACAAACACAGAAACAGACCTATTCTTTTCTTTGTGGCCTATCTGAAATATGACAAAAATGACATTGCTCACAGTGATTAAAGCATGCCATTTTCAATCAATGCTGCTATTGTCTAAACACAGGTTTTTAAAAAGCCAACTGAAAAGTGCCTGGACTCCAACCTCAGGTGGACTGCAGTTCTAAATGTAAAACAAAATTGCAAAGATTCTCATATAAAATATAGAATGCCTTAGTGACTTTGTATAGTTATAGATTTGTAAAATAGGACTTAAAAGTGGAAATTAAATATTGAATTACACTGAAATAAACACTTCTCTTCAGCAGAGACAACATTTTGACCAGTCAAAAGATATCACAGAATTGGATAAAAGATCATATATAATTATATTAACTATACAAACATTTATAATATGAGCATTATGACATTGATATAGGATATAATGAGTAATACATATTAATGAATTTAAAATAACCACACAAACACACACACACACAAAGAGCCACATATGCAAAGTGTATCATATTGAAGAACAGCTACATAGCAGATAGAAAAGAAGACAGCTTAATGTAAAATGACTGAAATACTTGAATGAAGACCTAAATAAAAAGCATATCCAAATATTTAAAAAGTAAGAGAAAGAGTTAATTTTACTATTTTATACATATTGTCAACTTAAGTCAATATGTCCAACTACTACATACCCAGCAGAATAAAAGAAATACAAATATGGAAAAGACTGCTATAGTGAAGATCAATCAAAATTCTCCCTCTGGAGTAGTTTGAACTGACAATACCTTGGAACATTATTTAGCATACTCTACAAAAGCAGAATACATGTGGTGTATATCCCAGCAATTCCACATGAGTTTAAATACTAAAATCATATACAGTTTGGAAACTACCAAAATCCATATCAATGAGTGAGTGGGGAAAGAAATTTTAGTATATTTATATTATGAGTTATTACATGGAGACTACAATGAGGATTATTTGTGAATAAAAAATAGCATGGATCAATTCCAGAAACAATATTAAATGGAGTAAGGAAATAGGAAAGAAAATGCATCAACAGTGCACTTCTTTTTGTAATACACAAACACAAGAATAATGTTAAACATCAGAATATTGTTTAGTTTGAGATTAAAGAGGGAATAGAATGGAGCTTTATGTGCTAAATTATTTTTCTTGACATAAACTTTGAACACAAACATGTTCAGTTTGATAATATTCTTTGAACTCTGTGCTTATGCTGACTATACTTTAAATAAAAATTCGCTTCCTTAAGAATAAAACCATTAAGACAGAACAATTAGCAGACATGTGCTTTCTGAACTTCTTGCATTGAGCCTATTGTAGTTTTATAAAAATCTGCTATATATGATATTTATTCTATTTTATTATGTATGTTCAATTTTTAAAATAAAACTACACTTAATAAAAACTAAATTTTAGCCAGGTGCAATGATGTAGACCTAAAGACTCTAGAGGATGGGGAAGAAGAATCCCAAGTTTGAGGTCAGCCTCAGCTACTTAGATCGTCAGCAAATTAGTGAGACCCTAACTCATTAAAAAAGAGCCAGGGGTAATGCTGAGATATAGCTCAGTAATAAAATTCCTGGTTTGTTCAGCTGGGGTTGTAGCT